>OZ023263.1:165477206-165617206 GCA_964006375.1 Tillus elongatus
TTAAAAGTCAACTTGTAGCTAACATTTTCGACAAAAATACCTTAAAAACTTACTAGGTAACCCAAAGGGCAAAGATAGCATGGCCAAAATGTCTGGAATTTATTAAATATGTTGTAAAGATTGTAATCTTAAGTACGTCGGACAAATAAAACGATCGATTGGAATTAAATTCAAAGAACACTTAGCCCAATTACGATACGGGCTATAGACAGATCTTCCGTCGCCAGACATATTTGTGATAATAATCATCACGTTAATGAAGATAATCTAAAATTAATAAAAAAATGTTAGACAACCAGGACAGCTAAACGCGTTCGACAGTATATATATATATATATATATATATATATATATATATATATATATATATATATATATATATATTGCGAAATATAGTTACAACAAAAAAGTATGAATATTTCTCCACCGCCGAATACGAGTCACCTGATCGATTGCTTTGTACAATAAATTCCCACGTTTCAACACGTCCTAGAGATAGCATAAGAATACAGATATTTCCGCCAAATAAAACTATGTTAATTTAGTTGTCGTCGACCCTTCCTAAAATTATCAGAGATCGTCACTTTTTCAAGATTTGATTTAGATCAGTTTAAAAGTGATCTACCCCAACACTTCCAGATAGCGAAGATCATTAAAATGTAACGTTGAACTGGAAGGAACCTCATATGCCGCTAAATTTTCAATAGATATGGGGCATAAAAGGAGATGCTGTCTTTTTCTAACCCAACCTTATGGAAATATTTAACCATTTTTTAATTATTTTAAAACTATTGTCAACGTTAGCAAACGTTTTAACATACGGATAAACCAAAACCAGGTAGACAAATCAAAACTTATACAACCATTACAGATGAGCCTTATTTCTGTGTGTGCACGCCAGAGATAACATCTCCGTTTATTGTCGATTTCACTTTTGCCTCAGAAAATCGATATTGAAAGCACTGCCGGATCCCATCTAGTGTAAAGTGTAAGTCACAGGGCAGCCAGAAAGGTCAGTTGGGAGGATTGTGTGTAAACAGTACGTCAGGGAGGTCTTTTATTTCGTTATTTAAATTATACTGAGATGTGCGAATGATCAGTGCAACCGAGTTTTTACTGTGGCGAGACGCTAGTCTAATTTTAAGCGCCGTGTGACATGTGACAATTAAAAAATAGAGTCTTTTATCTTTGTGGTGTTGCTTATACTTATATGATATCATTTGTGTTTAAACGTCAAACTTACCGCGAAAACGTATAAGTTATAACGTATTATCCTATTATCAATTAGGAATACTTTTTGGAAGCCATAAGCCCTATTATTTGTGTTTCAGGGATTGTCTTGCGTGTTGAGGATGCCTAACAAGTATAATCTTTCAGAAGGAGCCCTTCAGGTACCTAATTCTTAATGCATTCATTGTACAACAGGTATAGATAACTCTTTATGTTATAGATTATAATGAAGGGGGGCAATTACGATGAACCGATAATGCAAGTGTTGGGAAGCAAGAGGATCAACTCTGGCGCTCCCGACAAGGAACGTTTCAGGATCTTGTTATCCGATGGCAAGCACACAATATCCTTTGCCATGCTGACCACACAAACCAATGATGTATTTGGACAGGCTGGCCTGGAGAATAATTCGGTCATTAAGATCAAGAAATACATCACGAGTGTCATCAACAATGCTGGGAAAGGAGATGCGTAAGTGTGGTAATCCAATAATATATTTAGGTAATATCTTTATTACATATGATATGCGAGATTATCTACATTGGTGCTCCTGGTGTACCCCTCTACTAGCTTTTTTAAGTAGCGAAAGGATGGTCTGTAGGAGATAATACTTTAATGGTCAGGTCACAGTAATCCTGGGATCTGGCATGCAGACTCTGCGGCGAGGGGGAGGAATCAGCCCAGCGCATCTTGTGCGAGTGTAAAGCTCTGGACCACAGAAGACACTGATCTACGAACAGCCTAGACCGAAGACAGAGCAATATAAAACTTCACCCTACCAATTGCTGTGCAGACTAGTTCAAGGCACAGTGATTTTGGAATAGGTGGAGTACGAAAGACATAGACAAAGACAAAGGGCATGCACAATAAGACGAGCCCTAAGGGAGAATATATATATATATATATATATATATATATATATATATATATATATATATATATATATATATATATATATATATCTTTTTTATCTTTTGGAATGTTGCACTACATTGTAATCACTTTTAAATATACACTTTATTTGTTTGCTGTACTTCAGTGATTTGTTACTTGGTCACGCGGACTGCAGCCTTGAACCGTCCCGATTCATCATACGTAGCGTGCTGATGATGAACCGGGATGGTTGGAGGCTGCAGTCCGTGTGACCAAGTAACAAATCACTGAAGTACAGCAAACAAATAAAGTATATATATATATATATATATATATATATATATATATATATATATATATATATATATATATATATATATATATATATATATATATATATTTCTTTCTTTGTTAAGTAGACCCTCACCCTCATATGGCAACACTGCCTGGGTGCAGAATTATCGACAAACTGGAAATTGATATTCATGCTGTCGTCAAAAAAGCTGTATAGTTGACGTTATTTTCATAGATACACTGGATGTTCAAACAGATGGAATTTGGTTCGGCGCCGAAAAGTGGGGTTAGGTTAACCTTTGCTTTTTCTACAAAACAATTTAGTATAATTACCAGGTTCTTTATGTACCCTGTCACAGTAACTTGTGTATACACACACACACACACTTGCATTGGGATGGAGGGAGTTGGACAATAGGTATTTGGAAATCTGGTAGCCATGCACACATTGTCTTGTGACCTTGAACTTGTTTACTTTGTAGGCATGTTGGGAGAGTTAAACCATAGGTATCACACTCAGTTTAGGTTTAAGTTAAATATTTGATGCGCAGGAGAAAAATATTGGGTTTTTTTCTCTTAGGGCTTGTCCGCGGCTTTGCCGCCCCGATAGCACTGCACGAAAAAAAAAAAGGGTTGGCCAATGGGTAGTTGCTTTTAAAAGCTAAATATGATGATGTACACGCTTTAACCAATGGGATATCATAACCTTGACGTATGTTTATTTGCCAGCGTTTAAATCTAAACACAAGATTACCATTATTTATTCACAATCTACACACAAAATATTTATTACTTATAGTAGACCACATAACATCCTATATTCCATAGGTCCCCACTCTCTTTTGTGTGGATCAGCGTGTAAAAGGTTTCCACAGTTAGTTATATTTTTGCTACAGGTAGTGTGTGTGTGTCTGTCTGTTATGTTTTAAAATGTTGGTGTTCATATAATAATATAATATTTTAAACGTTTGTATTGTTTTCATCAGTCGAGTGCTCCTGATTTTGGACCTGGACCTGTTACATCCGGGTGAAGAAGTGGGTAGTAAAATTGGCAATCCTGTGCCACTAACTGATAAAGGAGTAGTCCAGAGTAAGGTTGCACAGAATGGCACTGTTTCATCCTCCTCTGTTCCAGACAGCAGTAGCACTGGTCAGATCACATCCAGCAACATGAATAATTCCTACATGAATAGGAGCAACAATCAGTCAATATCATTAGATAATCAGTTAACACATCCAATCTCCAGTCTAAGTCCATACCATAATAGGTAAGTGTGTTCTGTCTGTTCTCTAGATTAGTATTTTTAAGTATGTACCTATGTAGGTATTAATGTCAGCATAATATGTTTAGATGGGTAATCAAAGCTAGAGTGACGAATAAGTCGGCAATCCGGACTTGGTCTAATTCTAAAGGCGAGGGGAAGCTGTTCTCCTGCGATCTGGCTGATGAAAGTGGTGAGATTCGGTGCACAGCCTTCAAGGATCAGGTTGATAAGTTTTATGATTATATTCAGGTGAGCCTAACAAATGATTAATGAACTGTCTAGTTTATTTATTTATTTATTTATTGAATACATGCCCAACAGGATAATCCCATTAATAGGGCACCATACAAAAAGAACAATATGTAATAATATGAACAAAAAATACTTCCAAAAAAAAAACTAAAAACTAAATTAAACTAAACTACAAAACTAAAATACTGTGCAAAACATCACAAGGCAGAAATTCTACAAAACAGTACATATAATGGTTCCAATAACCGACAAAGTAAGATATAGCCACCCTACGAATAACCGCAGCATTATCCGAATAGAAGTCGCACAAGTTTGCAATGTTATTAAAGTCAGAGCTCATTTTATAAACAGATGATTTCATATAGAAGTTAGTCCTTGGTATTGGAGGCTTAAACACTCTCACCACTCTTGATGCAGGCCGTGGAACTGAGAAATTTAATTGCATCAATAAGTCTGGGCAATCAACTTTACCATGAAACAAGTTATGCAGGAACATCACAGATGCAACTTTTCTACGAGAATACAAACTGGGTATGCCAGCTTGCATCAGCAATGGGCCATGATCACATCCTCTCTGTGGGTAGGTATCAGATGCCCTATATACAAGGTGTTTTAAAAACTTACGCTGAACATCTTCCAGAGCACCAATCTGAACACTATAAAAGGGATCAAAAACCAAGCTACAATATTCAAGTCTCGATCGAATATAGGCAAAATAGAGAATTTTCAAGCTATCCAAATTGGAAAATAATCTGCTATTCCTCACAATGAAACCCATCAACTTCAAACAGGATGCTGTAATTGTTTGAATATGTCCAGTGAAACTTAAATGTTGATCATATACAATGCCTAGATCCCTGTGCGTTTCAGTCCTAGCCAATGGTACACCACCCACTTTGTAGGGAAAAGCTATACGGCTGGTTTTTCTAGTGTATGTCATCACTTTGCACTTCGAGACATTTAATTCAAGTCTGTTCTCAACACACCACAGCTGCAAGTTGTCAAGGTCTACCTGGAGTCTTGAACAGTCACCAATATCGTGAACACTGGAGTATAACTTGAGATCATCAGCAAATAATAGATGATTACCAGAAATTACAGAGCTTATGTCGTTGATAAATAACAAAAAGAGGAGTGGGCCAAGATTGGAACCCTGTGGAACGCCGGAGCTAGCAGTGAAGGGTTCAGACTTAAATCCATTATAAAAAACATATTGCACACGGTTAGTCAAGTAGGATCCAAAGAATGCTATCAGCCGTCCATCAAGCCCCTCCAAATGCAGCTTGTACAGAAGTGTTGAGTGGTCAACTCGATCGAACGCTTTGGAAAAGTCTGTATAAATAACATCCACCTGACCCCGTCCAACTAGTTTGATTTCTTAATACAGTAGTTGTTTGAAATATCACATGCACAGTTAAAATACATTAAGAAGTGCTGCACACAAAACATCCAAATATAATGACAGGTCCTGTAACAACTGCATACAAACCAAAGTTGTGGACGTAGCAAGTGCCTTATAGTAGTGAATTTTCATTAAAATGTTTTTAATAGTAAATATGTATTTTTTTTTAATGGAGGTAGGCATCAAGTTGTGTTACTGGTACAACCTTTACAGGGTGCTTCACGGTGAGTGGCCTATTAGACCTTTCTGGAGAACTACCTGTATTTAAATTCTGAAAATTGGTATCCGCACGTTTTTGATACTGATCTTTCTTACTAAAATATTTTCAATTAGCCTGCGCTTCCGGTTATACCGGAAGTCGACACAAACTTTGTTTTTTTAAATGGAACATCCTGTATATTATTAGCTTTTTGAATTACAAGTTCAATTTAAGGACCACTTTGATCACAACATATTCGGGCTAGTTCGTACCGTTTCAGATTTATTCGCCATTTTCTAGAAAAAATTACGATTGGAGAGCTTCAGAAAAATTCCGATTTCTTTAAAGACATGCAAGATAGAAACATGCGGTTTTCACTATCCCATAGAGCGTAAAAATTCCTACATACAGTTATAAACACAATAAGATTTTAGGATAACTGTTATTTATAACATACATTTGAATTTGAAAATTTTCATTCAGAGATAACTTTTTTTTAATTAATGGAACGGTACCCATATGTCCCCAGCATCTGATTCAGCGTTAAATTCCCTATCTTTTAAGTATACATTACCCTATACCTATCTCACACAGTTTTCTTTGAAAATTGATTTAAAAATATTAATGGTCAGCGGGGTGGCGCCAACCTTTGACTACTTCTGCATTCAATGAGTGTCTCATTTTAAAAGGGACACACAGTAACTTGCAGTTCCAACCGATTCTTTTTTTGATAACTTTCCGACCTAAATTGGGTATTTCCTATAGCTAAAAAGGACAGTTTTTGAGGTATTTAGAGACATTCAAAAACATAACAGCATAATTCTTCCTTATCCTGTGGTTGAACGTCACCGTTAAGGCAAGTGTGCCATGATGAACAATTTATATTACATACTTGTCATTCTAAATTATTCGATAAATGTCAATGTACTAATGTTCACAGTTAACATGGAAAATCATTATTCCAATGCAGATTATTTAAATTTATTTTACATCCATGGAGACTGTAACTAAATTATTAGTCGAACATGTAGAAGAATTGAGTAAATTTCGTAGAATTTGTTACTTCTAAAGCACCCAAAGTTAATCCCAGTCCAGTGACTAGAGATAAAGATAACGAAACAACTGTCCTGGCTTATTTCGAAGCATATCCACATGCCTCTGTTTACACTGCAGTGAACGACATAGGTATTCCTTACACCTGTGTAGAAAGAATCTTGTGGAAGCACAAAATGCACAACTATAAGTTTACTTTAGTGCAAGCTCGGCATGTATATATATATATATATATATATATATATATATATATATATATATATATATATATATATATATATATATATATATATATATATATATACAGGGTCATTGATGGTCGATGGTAGGTTAGACGTTTATGGAAAACGGGACATAGGATTAATCTGAAAATTTGGATACTACCATAAATAGGCACGACCTGTCTTTCTAAAATATTTTTATTTTGACGGTGTTGCCGCTTCTACTAAAAAGTACTAACTTTCTTATTTTTAATGAGATACCCTGTATATTATTTTGTTTTTAGAATTGAAATTTCTTTATGATCATTTTTTATTAATAGTTTTCTATACCTATCTAGATCGGTTTTCGAGATAATACTTATTCAATTATTTTTTCTTAGAAAAATGGTCCCACTAAAATTTTAATTTAGCTGCTATATAAACCCGTAGAAGGCTGAAATTTTTCCCACAGTTTGGAAAGCCTGGTATTTAATAGCTACCTGAATAAATTCATTTTATGTTATACTGGGCGGTTTAAAATTGATGATTTTAACGTGACACAGAAAAAAGGCCAAAACCTTATTTTTTTCAAATAGGACACCCTGTATATTAGTTGAAATTCTGAAAGGCAATTATATTTCCTCCAAATTGATGTACCATAGTGGTATACCTAACTCGTCAACTTTTCGAAATAATCGCAATAATTACTAAAAAACACATGATCTTCACATAATTTGAATTAGTTGGTCATGGAACGCCAGGTGATTTGACAATTGCTTAATTGTTTACTGCGTTTGACAGACGCCGAAGTTTTAAGATTCATTTGCTATTTTCCACTTAATATTTATTTAAAAACAAGTTAAGATGGAGCGAAATAGTTACTCAAATGAAGTTTTAATGACACTATTTATTCTTCATGGACAATGTGACAAAATTGTAGCAAGAACATGTAGAAAATTCAATGAAATGTATCCTGAATTGCAACCAATGAACGAAAAAAAGTTTATGCGAATACAAGATAATTTTATCAATTATGGTTCAAAACTGGGGGAAACTCGAAGTTTGCCAAGGCCTGTAACGTCGAATGAAGAAAATATAGTGAACGTTTTAGCCTATTTCCACGCATATCCACAAACTTCCATCCAAAGTGCAGCATATGATTTAGGCGTAACTTATTATGCGGTGCAAAAGATTCTGGCCAATCACAATATGCATCCTTTTAAATTTATAACACTTCAACACCTGAAACCAGATGATTACCAACGTCGCATTCAACATTGTGAGACACTCCTAATACGCATTGAAGAGGATCCAAACTTTTTGAGAAAAATAATATGGACAGACGAAGCCAAGTTTTCGAGAGAAGGCATTATCAATAGAAGGAATCTACATTTTTGGGCCGATCAAAATCCACGCATGGTCAAGCAGAGTGGCTTTCAAGAAAAATTTAGTTTTAATGTTTTTTGCCTCTTAAAAGACAACCAAATAAGAATTTTCATTTACAATGAGCCATTAAATAGCAATCAATATCTCCACATTTTAAGGACAGTGGTATCAAAGTTTTTGGAAAATTTAACAATAGAAGATTTCCGTACTTCTTGGTTCCAGTTGGACGGAGCACCCGCACATTGCACGTAAGAGCTAACACGTGAGCTGTTTCAGATATTTGATGAGCACTGGTTTAGGCTTTTGGGCCCATGGGATTGGCCTGCAAGGTCCCCCGACCTTACACTCCTCGATTTCTACCTTTGAGGTACTTTAAAACAAAAGGTATATCAGACAACGTTGAACACTAAAGAGGAGCTACGTCAACGTGTGACCAATTGCTAATTAGATGCTAATGAAATACATAAAGCGACAACTGATGGTGTACATCGCCGGATTTTAAAGTGCTTAGAAGTCAATGGGGGATATTTTGAGAATTTGTTGTAAAATGTTTAGAATCTAATAATAAATAATAATTCAAAAAATTCTCTTGTATTCGCATAACCTATCTTTCGCTCATTGGTTGCAATTCATGATACATTTCATTGAATTTCTTACATGTTCTTGCTACAATTTTGCCACATTGTCCATGAAGAATAAATAGTGTAATCAAAACTTCATTTAAGTAATTATTTCGCTCCATCTTAACTTGTTTTCAAATAAATATTAAGTGAAAAATCGTAAATGAATCTTAAAACTTCGGCGTCTGTCAAACACGGTAAACAATTAAGCAATTGTTAAATTAGATGGCGTTGCATGACCAACTAATACAAATTAGGTAAAGATAATGTGTTTTTCATTAATTATTGCGATTATTTCCAAAACTTGACGAGCTAGGTATACCACTATGCTACATCAATTTGGAGGAAATTTAATTGCCTTTCAGAATTTTAAATAATATATAGGGTGTCCTATTTGAAAAAATAAGTTTTTGGCCTTTTTTGTAAGTCACGTTAAAATCATCAATTTTAAACCGCCCTGTATAATATAAAATGAATTTATTCAGGTAACTATTAAATACCAGGGTTTCCAAACTGTGGGCAAAATTTCAGCCTTCTATGGATTCAAATAGCAGCTAAATTAAAATTTTAGTGGAACCATTTTTCTGAGAAAAAAATAATTGAATAAGTATTATCTCGAAAACCGATCTAGATAGGTATAGAAAACTATTAATAAAAAATTATCACAAAGAAATTTCTATTCTAAAAACGAAATAATATACAGGGTGTCTCATTAAAAATAAGAAAGTTGTTAGTACTTTTTAGTAGAAGCGGCAACACCGCCAAAATAAAAATATTTTAGAAAGGCAGGTCGTGCCTATTTATGGCAGTATCCAAATTTTCAGATTAATCCTATGTCCCGTTTTCCATAAACGTCTAACCTACCATCGACCATCAATGACCCTGTATATATATATATATATATATATATATATATATATATATATATATATATATATATATATATATATATATATATATATATATATATATATATATATATATATATATATATATATATATATATATATATATATATATATATATATATATATATATATATATATATATATATATATATATATATATATATATATATATATATATATATATATATATATATATATATATATATATATATATATATATATATATATATATATATATATATATATATATATATATATATATATATATATATATATATATATATATATATATATATATATATATATATATATATATATATATATATATATATATATATATATATATATATATATATATATATATATATATAGCCTGATGAATCGAAATTTTCTCATGAAGGAGTTTTCAATAGACATAACAGTCATGTTTGGGCAAATCAAAACCCTCATGCTATTAGGGAGAGGGGATTTCAAGTAAAATTTAGTTTCAATGTGTTTTGTTTATTGAAAGGTAATAACTTTTATCATATTTATGATGGAGCCTTAACTTCTAATCATTACATGGAAATATTAAGAACAATAGTTACAGACTTTTTAGACAATTTACATTATCAGAATATATAACTTGTTGGTATCAGCACGACGGAGCTCCTGCTCACTACACGAGAAATATCTAACACACTCGACGATCTATTTGAAGATAGATGGATTGGAAAGTGCGGTCCTTGGATATGGGAGGCAAGAAGTCCAGATGTTACTCCGCTTGATTTCCATCTTGGGAAAGATAAAAACCAAAGTCTATGAAACGCCTGTCAATTCACGCGAAGAATTAGAGATCAGAGTAAGTAGGGCGTTTGAAAAGTTATATAGGGATGAGATTCTGTCAGCAACCACTAGCGACATTACGACACGAATATTAAAATGTTTGAGTGTTAATGGACAACATTTTGAGCAGTTACTAGTTTAGGAGGTGTGAGTTGTTTTATTACTCGTGTTGTAATAATACTTCGAGGATTTATAATATTGTGTAAGGTAATATCCTGTTATCCTTAGAAATTTTAAAAAAATTTTTTAAAATATTTTAAATACATAATTTTCAAACACAGTAACAATATATCTTTATTATAATTTTTAACTTGAACATGAAATATTTTTGTTTCTACTGTATTTTTTTTGTTACATACAAAACAAATCACATCGCCTCGCTAACAATTACTTTTTTCAAATCAATTTTCAAAGAAAACTGTACGAGTTAGGTATAGGGTAATGTATACTTAAAAGATAGGGAATTTAACGCTGAATCAGATGCTGGGGACATATGGGAACCGTTCCATTAAAAAAAAATTAGGTTATCTCTGATTGAAAATTTTCAAATTCAAATCTACGTTATAAATTACAGTTATCTTAAAACCGTATTGTGTTTATAACAGTATGTAGGAATTTTTACGCTCTATCGGATAGTGTAAACCGCATGTTTCTATCTTGCATGTCTTTAAAGAAATCGGAATTTGTCTAAAGCGCTCCAATCGTATTTTTTCCTACAAAATGGCGAATAAATCCGAAACGGTACGAACTAGCGAGAATATGTTGTGATCAAAGTGGTCCTTAAATTGAACGTGCCATCAAGAAGCTCAAGAACAAGTTTACTGCTGGATCAGATTTGGTGCCATACTTTTTGATTAAGGACTGTGCGCATGCTCTTCTCAAACCCCTTAGAACCCTATTTAACTTGTTGCTGTGCGCACATTGCTTCTCTGAGGTTTGGAAGGTTGCTCGGATCTGTCCTGTTTTCAAGTCTGGGGACTGTTCAAGGGTCAGCAACTACAGGCCTATAGCTATTCTATGTAATTTTGCTAAGATTTTTGAGACAATTGTGTATGGTCGTATTTATCCTGCCGTGAAGTATCGCTTGTCTCAATGCCAGCATGGGTTTATGGAGGGGCACTCAACACTGACGAATTTCTCCCTGTTCACACAGCATGTAAGTGAAGCTTTGGATGGACGGGGTCAGGTGGATGTCATTTATACAGGCTTCTCCAAAGCGTTCGATTGTGTTGACCCCCTCAAGACTTCTTTACCAGCTGCGTTTGGCGGGTCTTGATTGACAGCTGATAGAATTCTTTGGATCCTACTTGACTAACCGTGTGCAATATGTTTTTTATAATAGATTTAAGTCTGGACCCTTCAATGCTAGTTCCGGCATTCCACAGGGTTCCAATCTTGGCCCACTCCTCTTTTTGTTATTTATCAACGACATAAGCTCTGTAATTTCTGGTAATCATCTATTATTTGCTGATGATCTCAAATTATACTCCAGTGTTCACGATATTGGTGACTGTTCAAGACTCCAGGTGAACCTTGACAACTTGCAGCTGTGGTGTGTTGAGAACAGACTTGAATTAAATGTCTCGAAGTGCAAAGTGATGACATACACTAGAAAAACCAGCCGTATAGCTTTTCCCTACAAAGTGGGTGGTGTACCATTGACTAGGGCTGAAACGCACAGGGATCTTGGCATTGTATATGATTAGAGGTGTGCGAAGCTTCGAAGTTCCGAACCCGAACTCGAACCGAACCTTCGGTTCGAAAATATGTTCATACAAGCGATGTTGAAGTAGTTCGAAGTTCGAAATATGTAATTCTTCAAAATAGTTCGAAGTTCGTTGCTCAAAAATACTTTAAAATTTCACTTTACAGGCATTGAATGTTGCCAAAGGTAGCGAAGTTGCGGCCTCTTTAACTCGGTAGTGGCACTTTAAACTCGTTATCGGTCTCATTGAGACCATAGCGTAATTTCAGGAGATTTGGAGATTTCACTCATGCATATTTTTGACAGTAGATGGGACACATTGAGACAAGACGGAGCCATTTAGCAATCACGGAATATTTTTTCTTGTATATCCTAGCCTCCCAACACCTATTTCAGTAACAACATTATGATGGCGGTGTTCGAAGGCGATCAGCAACGTAAATTTTCAGAACTTGAGGATAATTGTAGATTGTCTTTGGAAAACACTGGTTTCAACATGCTTTATTTCACAGTGAGCCAAAACAGTTAACTATTCACAATCAGGAGACAGTTCAAACTTGTAAGTGGTTATTTTATACGTATCATGCTCACTTTGAACTCTCTCAATCTGTTTGCCTAGCCAATACCAAACAACATATTTATAATTGAGTTTATCTATAGATCTAGAAATCTAAAAAAGTTTAAAATATTTTTTGTTTTTGTGTTTTTGATTTAACGTGGACCCATCTCCACAATGCTCAGCACCGAAAGGAATTTTCAGCCAATCAACCTGCAAATTTGTCGAACCCTTCTTTTTTGTAAATGTTACAATATTCCTAAATTTTGTATTTAAGGAAATGATATATGAACACAGAAAAATTTTGGGTAGTTCGATGTTCGATTTTGAATTTCTAAGAAGTTCGAAGTTCGACTTTGAACCTTAGACATACTATTTCAGAGGTTCGAAGTTCGAGGCAACATATTCGCTTAGGTTCGTTCATAGTTCGGTTCGAACAAAACATGAGTTCGCACACCTCTATATATGATGAACATTTAAGTTTCACTGGACATATTCAAACAATTACAGCATCCTGTTTGAAGTTGATGGGTTTTATTATGAGGAATAGCAGATCATTTTCCAATTTGGATAGCTTGAAAGTTCTCTATTTTGCCTACATTCGATCGAGGCTTGATTATTGTAGCTTGGTTTTTGATCCCTTTTATAGTGTTCATATCGGTGCTCTAGAAGATGTTCAGCGTAAGTTTTTAAAACACCTTGTATATAGGGCATCTGGTACCTACCCACAGAGGGGATGCAATCATGAGCAATTGCTGATGCAACCTGGCATACCCAGTTTGTATTCGCTTAGAAAAGTTGCATCTGTGATGTTCCTGCATAACTTGTTTCATGGTAAAGTTGATTGTCCAGACTTATTGATGCAATTAAATTTCTCAGTTCCACGGGCTTCCTCTAGAGTGGTGAGAGTGTTTGAGCCTCCAATACCAAGGACTAACTTGTATATGAAATCACCTGTGTATACAATGAGCTCTTTAATGACATTGCAAACTTGTGCGACTTCTATTCGGATAAGGCTGCGGTTATTCGTAGGGTGGCTATATCTTACTTTGTCGGTTATTAAGACCATTATATGTATTGTTTTGTGAAATTTCTGCCTTGTGATGTTTTGCACAGTATTTAAGTTTTGTCTTTAGAAGTATTTTTTGTTCATATAGTTACATATTGTTCTTTTTGTATGGTGCCCTATTAATGGGATTATCCTGTTGGGCATGTATTCAATAAATAAATTAATTAATAAATTTTCAAAAAGTTTGGTGCCAGATGATTTCGATGAAAATTCACCACCATAACGCCCTTGTTGCATCCAAACTTTTTATTTCTTTTTCAAATGCAGTGACTTGCCATATTATGTACTGTATTATTATTATTATTATTATTGATAAGAGAGAGAGATAGAGTTATGAATGTTTATTTACAGGTAGATAAAGTGTACTACATAAGCAAATGTCAACTAAAGCCGGCTAACAAACAGTTCAGCATACTCAAGAACGACTATGAAATGACGATGACTAATGAGACTGTAGTGCAGGAGTGTGATGAGACCGACACCTCTATTCCACAGACCAAATATGATTTTGTGACAATTAATAAAATAGCGCATATGGAAGTGGGAACCCTCATAGGTACAACATGCTACATTTAATATTTATTAGATTATTTAGAATATATACTTTTACTCTACTTAATAGACTTCAAATTTGCAGATATGTTAACTCCTTGAACCCGGTAATGCATCACTTACATCATATTCGGGAATCTTAGTTCACGCTTATGTGTCCGGTGAGCATCATCTGAGATCGGACTTGTATAAATATTATGGCAGTACTTATCTCCCGGATTGCCATGAGTTCTTCAATTTCATAGTCCCAGATATACGATTATTTGAATTTTTGTACCTTGAATCATTAGTTCAAAACTTTTACTCTTAATAGACTTAAAATTTGCAGATATGTTAACTCCTTGAACCCGGTGATGCATCACTTGCATCATATTCGGGAATCTCAGTTCACTCTTATGTCCGGTGAGCATCATCTGAGATCAGACTTGTATAAACATATTATGGCAGTACCTATCTCCCGGATTGCCATGAGTTCTTCAATTTCATAGTCCCAGATATACGATTATTTGAATTTTTGTATCTTGAATCATTAGTTCAAAACTTTTACTCTTAATAGACTTAAAATTTGCAGATATGTTAACTCCTTGAACCCGGTGATGCATCACTTGCATCATATTCGGGAATCTCAGTTCACTCTTATGTCCGGTGAGCATCATCTGAGATCGGACTTTTATAAATATTATGGCATTAGTTATCTCCCGGATTGCCATGAGTTCTTCAATTTCATAGTCCCAGATATACGATTATTTGAATTTTTGTATCTTGAATCATTAGTTCATAAAGGTCATAAATCACCCTTGAAATCACACAGTCAGAAAGCAATTTCGTGCCTTATTCACAGCCGAGTAAGAATGAAGGTCATTTTTGTAAATGTTCCTTAAAAAAGTTATTGATTGCCAAGATCTCTGCTTTGGGTTTCCATGGCCTTATGTTGAAATGGGTTGAGAGCTTTTTGACGCGTGGTTGTTAATGTGTGAAGATTGGTGATAATGTTTCTAATCCTGTTGCGGTCACATCTGGTGTGCCTCAGGGGTACAATGTGGCCCGCTGCTTTTTAACCTTTTTATAAATGGCATGTCAGAGGTTTTACTGAATTGTGAATTTTCATTTTTTGCAGATGATCTCAAGCTATTCTTGACTGTGAAATCTCCAGATGAGGCATTGCTAATTCAGGGGCATATTCATCGATTGTCGGCCCGGTGTGCTTCTAACCACCTTTGTTTGAATTTAGAAAAGTGTGTGACTGTCACGTTCTCCAGACTTCGTCAAACTCAGTCATTCGATCATGATATTGATGGTGTTCCTTTGCGAAGAGTAGAGGAGGTTTGTGATTTGGGGGTTACCTTTGACGTGAAGCTGGCGTTTGTTGGACACTGTGAGTCTGTTGTTTCTAGAAGGATGAGAATGCTTGGATTTGTGTGCCGGGTGGCTAGGGAATTTTCTGTGGGCTCTTTATTGTGCTTTAGTCAGACCAATTTTGGAGTATGCTCCCATTACATGGCAGGCATACTATGCCGTTCATGTTGAGTCTCTTGAACATGTGCAGAGAAATTTCCTTCTGTTTTGTTTATGGAACCTGGGTTTTGCCAGGGAGGTCATGATTATGTGCAGATGATGCATGAATTAATTTTAACATCATTGGAGTCTCGTAGATGGAATGCTGACATGTGCTTCTTATTCAACATTTTGAACTCTCATATTGACTCTGGTATTATTCTCTCAATGAAAGGGTTCAGTGATCCAAGTTATAGAACCCGATCTTGTGAACTGTTGCAGGTGTTTCATCACTACAAATTATGGTATGTCTAGTCCCTTGAATAGAATGTTGAATTTTGCTAATGCAAATGCTGAGTTGATGTCTTTTTTCGGTTGCTCGTTTTCTGCTTTCAAGTGGTCTCTTGCATCTGTTGCCCACACCTAGCTTATACCTAGTATGTATTTTATTTGATTGTTGTGTAGTGTGACTATGTAATGTTTAATATTGTTTTGTAATGTGACCAGTTGATTGTTTGATTATTGTTCTGCTTGTGACTATCACTTGCTAATATTGTACTTGTTTTTATAATTGGGGGTTATCATGTTCTTCTGAATAAATAAATAAATAAAATCACACAGTAAGCAAGCGACTTCGTGCCTTATCGACAGAACCGACCAAAACTACGATTAACGTGGTTCATTCATTCGCATGCCTAAGCGTCACCTGCCGACCGCCGGATATGGGAGCTACTCAGCGCATTTCGCAGCCGGGCTCAAGGGGTTAAAGTTAAGATAGATTGCATTTTAAGTTACAATTTTATTAATTTTACTTTTAGATGTGATTGGTGTATGCAAAAACGCTAGTGATCTTCAAGTATTCCAAGCACGTTCTACAGGTCGTGAACTAAAGAAAAAGGAAATTACATTGGTTGATCAGTCCAAAAGTGCTGTAAGTAATTTAGTAGAAAAAATGTTTACAAATTAAAAGATAAAATTGGGAGGTGGTTGTTGACAATTACTTATTATTGAAAAATATTGAAATGTTTATATCTACATTTTTGAGACATTTTTAGGTTTTTTAGTTATGCCTTTAGCCTCAAATTATTTATTACTATTGGGTAATTCCTCCCAGTACAATATGCAACAGATTCAGACAAGTTTCTACATTACACAAAAAATAAGCTATATATATATATATATATATATATATATATATATATATATATATATATATATATATATATATATATATATATATATATATATATATATATATATATATATATATATATATTATAATGGCCACTGCACCTCTAGAGTTTTCTTCAGAGAGTAGACGCGCTCTCTCGGGATTCTTGCCTCCTTCCCAAGTCACTGTTGATGTACACACAAGCCCAGGGTAGGCTCTGTGGAGACTAAGTTAAGACGAAGTCCCACGGGACTTCTGGTTATGGTCTTTATTAGAGATCTATTGGTAAAGTTTATTTGGGCGGATATTCTGGAGTGTTTAAATGAAATGCCGAGTAAATTAAAATCAAATCTATTCACTAACTATTTACAAAAGAAAACAAAGAGTCCTGCTACCAGAGAATTAATCAATTATGAGGAGACAGGGGTGGTTATTTGGCTCTATTATCGAAGCTATATTTAAGCGGTGCGGGGCGGCGGTAAGGGTAGTGAATGATAGCGGGTACTCCAAGCGGGCATGCAGCTTACAGGGTGTGTCGGACACTACCTCAAGCTAAGCTAGCTGCATATAAAATGTATTATCTACGGCCCACCATCCATATGTTTCACTCACACGTCTGGGGAACCTTGCCCAGTGCGGGAGGCACCCACCCCTGTTCCCGGATTTACACCCCCTCCAAACGGGGCCGCGGGGAGGCCAGGTGCCGCCTGGCTGCTTCGATCCGGAATAGCGCAGTCGCTACGATACGAATCTACCACAGCCGAGGAATATCCTGATACAATCCTTTCTCAGAAACACGGCGGCGACCATACGAAGGGTTGTTTTTGACTGTCACTGATAGTGCACTCACTACAACAATGACGACTCACAACGCCTTCTTCAGGCCAATTGCCTCTGCGATCCCAGACGAATCGAAACTTCGGAATGCAGCCCCAAGTCCTCTGAGCAGCCCGCCAACGGAGACAGGGGAGAAACGGTCCCCTCGAAGGTTCCCAGTGCCATGACGGAGCGTTGAACGATCCTATCACGGGCTCGCTATACAGTATCAGACTTCCAGCTACCTGGATTGCAGCGGCTGCTGCGTCATTCGTCCAGTGATTCGTCCAGTTTTCCCTCGCAGAGTATGTCAACTCTCCTGCCTGGTCGACTGTAATTGCCCCTCCTACTAATTCTTCTGTTTAACGTGCCGGATTTCGTATATTACTCTACTGAAAATGTTGGCAAATTTTCCAGCCGTTGCAAATGTAGTAATTGCAGTTTATAATGTATAAGTTTTAGCATGTCTTTTTTTTACAAGACTTAATTTTAATTTTTTTACCTTAACCCAGAATATCTTTTCTTTTGTCAATGAAATTGAATATATTGTTTTCATCATGTTTTTTCAATCTTATGCTCTTATTTTTGAGAAAAAAACTTTAAATACCTAGAATTCGCTTTCTGCATGAAACTAGGAAATAAAAGTTTGATATACCTATGTAGGTACTGTAGTCTCTTTAAAGGAAACTTTTGTTAAAAATTTCATTAAAAATACAAATGTTTTCCAGAAGAAAAAAAAATGGCTGGCAACCCTATTTAGTAAATCATTTATAAACAAAGTGAACAGTGGTAGTTTTTTTTCAATCATTCTCACATAATTTTGGTAACGCTAATCTCCAAGCCATATACACTGAATGCAAAGAGCAAAACAGCAGGTACCTCATCATCATGGTCATTATGTTCTTTGTAAAGCTTATGTGCACTCTTTTTCCTGCTTATCATGTGCCTCAAGTCCATGCTGAACCAAACTGGATATGCTGAAGATTTGAATCTCTTTAACAAGCACAAACAAATCAAATCTCAGTTACAGAATACCATATAGTAGGTCTGCAATCTCACCAACTTTAATGTGTTCTAAATCTCCAAGTTGCAATCAGTCACTAATAGCCATACATAAGAACATAATTTACTGTCATGACAGCTCCAATAAACACAAAATGTGGTGTGTGTGTATATATATATATATATATATATATATATATATATATATATATATATATATATATATATATATATATATATATATATATATATATATATATATATATATATATATATATATATATATATATATATATATATATATATATATATATATATATATATATATATATATATATATATATATATATATATATATATATATATATATATATATATATATATATATATATATATATATATATATATATATATATATATATATATATATATATATATATATATATATATATATATATATATATATATATATATATATATATATATATATATATATATATATATATATATATATATATATATATATATATATATATATATATATATATATATATATATATATATATATATATATATATATATATATATATATATATATATATATATATATATATATATATATATATATATATATATATATATATATATATATATATATATATATATATATATATATATATATATATATATATATATATATATATATACACACACACAAACATGCTGTCCCACGTCGAGTAATGTATTAGATTATTTCCGAAAATATACATTTTTGAGCACTGAAAATTTGTATACGGGGGTTTCTGAAAATTATTTATTTAACGAAAATAATTTCCAAAATAGCGGACTTCCGGTTATACCGTAAATAGATATAAACATCGTAATTTCAAATAGAATACCCTGTATAGAATACTCATCTTATTTTAGGTTTAAAGTTATTAGCGTATGCTCTCCCTATCTTCAACTGTTTTCGAGTTATGTCAATTTATTTGAGAATTCTGTTCAACGGGAGGCCGACTTAATGAAGGTGATTTCGTGTCGAGTTAGGATGCTGGAAATTTTTTAATTTGTCAGACATGTTCCAGGGCCATTAAGCTTTGACATGATTGTAAGGAAAAATTGTTTCATATACAGGTGTTTTCTAGGATGTATTAGAATTTGATGTGTTTTAAAGTAGAATAACTCACTTATTTCAAATAGACCACTCTGTATATTATCTTCTCATTGATTAGAGCAGATAAATCTCTTTCAAACTGTATTAGCATTCCCTATACCTAAAGTTGATAATTGTCGAGTTATTTGCGGTTTACCAAAAAAATAATAATTTAGGAGTAGTAGTAGTAGTAGTAGTAGTAGTAGTAGTAGTAGTAGCAGTGGTGGGGAGGCCAACGCCAAGCAAGTAGGCCACAATGGGCCCTTTTTTCCAACCCCAGCAACCATGCTCTACTCCTCGGTTCCGTCGCCAAACCGCCTCGACCTCGAGATGAAGGCCGTGAAGGAGTATGTCTAAAATCTGTATGAATTCTAAGAGTGCTATGTGATGTTTGACATTTTCACGTTTATTGTCAGTTTTATATTTCTGTCATTCACAACGTGAGTTATTTTGTCTTTGTTGTCTGCATTAATATGAATTCTAGGTTATAATGGATAATGCCAGCTATTCAAACGAACAATTGCTGAATTTATTTTATTTTCATGGAGAGTGCAACAGAGTGGTCAGCAGAACATGTCGGTTGTTTAATGATAGGTAGCCCGAGTCCTTGCCAATGACTGCGTTGAAATTCAGACGTTATGAAACCAATTTCTTGAGAACGGGAAGATGCACGATTAAACAAACATCAAGATCAGTTCCAGTTACAGAAGATGAAGACACACATTTCTGTGTTGTCTTATTTCGAAGCTCATCCAAAGGCTTCAATACGTTCAGCTGAACATGACATGAACATAGCACGTTCCTCCATTCAGAGAATATTGTCCAAGCACAAGATGCATAATTATAAATTTATAAGTGTACAAGCTCTGGAACCAAACGACCCAGCCCACTGAATGGAATTTTGTCACATTCTCCTTGAAAGACACCGCAACAATCCTTTATTTCTAAAAAGCATAATTTGGACCGACGAAACAAAGATGTCCCATGAAGGAATATTTAACAGACATAATATTCACTACTGGGCTCAAGACAATCCTCATGTCAAAAGAGAACGCTGTTTTCAGAGAAAATTCAGCTCCAACTTGTTTGCTCTTCTGATGGATGATAAAATATCGTACTGCACTTACGATAATAATCTGACAGCTGTGCAATACCTAGAGATTTTGCGAACCACTGTCTCTGATTTCTTGGACAATTTACCACTTACTACGTATGTGAATTCTTGGTATCAACTAGATGGGGCTCCTGCGTATTATTCAGCAGAGGTGAGGAGCTTTTTAAATGATGAATTCAGAGAGAGGTGGATGGGACGCGGCGGAACATACAATTGGCCCCACGGTCACCCGACCTCACTCCTCTGGATTTTTACCTATGGGGTAAATTGAAATCAGATGTTTATGCGACTCTAGTCAATACTAGGGAAGAACTTGAAGATAGAGTCCGTAATTGTTTGGATAATATTGATCCCGCAGAAATACGGCGTACAACAAGTGAAGGAGTTGTAATACGCTTAGGGTGATGTATTAGTGTGAATGGTACACAATTTGAACAATATCATTCATGAGTTTCTTAGCTAGGCATAATCATTTTCAACTTTCAATACTTTTGGATATTCTCTGTTATTTGTTGAAATTTCATAAATATTGAATTAATTATATATTTATATTTTTTGGTAAACCGCAAATATCTCGACAATTATCAACTTTAGCTATAGGGAATGCTAACACAGTTTCAAAGAGAATTATGTGCTCTATTCAACGAGAAGATAATATACAGGGTGTTCCATTTGAAATAAATGAGTTATTCTAGTTTAAAGCACACCAAATTCTAATACATCCTACAAAACACCCTGTATATGAAACAATGTTTCCTCACAATCAGGTCAAAGCTTAATGGCCTTGGAACGTGTCTGACAAATTAAAGAATTTTCAGCTTCTTAACATGACACGAAATCACCTTCATTCAGTCAGCCTCCCCTTGAACAGAATTCTCAAATAAATTGACATAACTCGAAAACAATTGAAGATAAGGAGAGCATAGCCTAATAACTTTTAACCTAAAATTGGATGAGTATTCTAAAAATGCAATAATATACAGGTGTTCTATTTGAAATAACGATGTTTATATCTATTTATGGTGTAACCAGAAGCCCGCTATTTTGAAAATTATTACCATTAAATAGAGCATCTTCAGAAACCCCAGTATACAAATTTTCAGCCCTCAAAAATGTATATTTTCGGAAATAATCTAATATATTACTCGGTGTGGGACACGCTGTGTATATATATATATATATATATATATATATATATATATATATATATATATATATATATATATATATATATATATATATATATAGGGTGGGGGGTTCTTTGTAACCAACCAGCGATATCATCAGCCATGTTACTTTCTGCCCTAATACAGACAGGGAGCAATGTATGTAAGGCTAGAGTGTCGGCATTCTTAAAAGCATAATGCATAATAAAACTCTATACTCAGTTTTTCTCAATATTGGTAAGTGGGATCTCTAGTATAATAGGTTCATGATGTATACTTGGTTTCGGCAAGCAGTCCGCAGCCTTTGATGAGATTGCTCAAGTGGGTGAACACCAAATCCACAAACTCATCACTGTCATTTAGGTATATCATTTTTCTGTGACAAAATTATTAAATCCAAATCTAATTACTGAGACTTCTAATTGGAGAATTAGGAGGACTAAATAGAATTGCTTCTTGGCAGTTATTATCAGATTTTGCTTCCGGAAAATTATAATCTCCCAAAATTAATTCAACATCGTCATTTTTTAATAACTTTTACTTTTTTGTAAGGCAAATTACCTAAGGTGTTTTTAATTTTTACAGATTAGCTTGACATTATGGGGTACAGATGCTGAGAATTTTAATGATGCGAACAACCCTGTTATTGTCGTCAAAGGTGCTAAAGTAGGTGAATTTGGAGGAGGAAAGAATCTTTCTACGTTCTTTGGCAGCGTTCTCAAACTGAATCCGGAAATAACAGAATGTTACCTTCTCCGTTCTTGGTACGATAATGAAGGCAGCTCCATGGAATCTACTAACATCAGCGCAAGGTTTGAATTGATTATGTTGTGCACACACATATAGTGATCAGTTTACCTCACTTCCAGTTGTTTTTAGTACAGCTACACACACAGATGTTTTTATTTATATCTTATTGCTATGTGATTTTCATGAATAATGAGTTGTTATTAATGAGTCAACTGTTTCAGGTCAGGCCACACCCTGGATGAGCTTCAAGCAGGTACAAGATGAGAACCTGGGCAATTCAGATAAAGGTGACTACTATCAGATCATGGGCACCATCTTGCTGATGCGTTCAGAAAACATGGTGTACAAGGCCTGTCCCACAGACGAGTGCAACAAGAAGATTGTCGACTTGGAGAATGGGAGTTACAGGTGTGAGAAGTGTAACCAGGAGTATCCTAACTTCAAGTACCGTCTTTTGGCCAGTGTATGTACCAATATCTGTTTTTGAACTAACCCAAAATGTGCCAAGTTGTAGGGATGGTTCAGTCTAAAGTGTTACTATGTTGCAGGTGAACGTTGGCGACTGGGGAGGAAACCAGTGGATCAGCATGTTCTCGTCTGAGGCAGAGAATGTGTTGGGGATGACGGCCCAGGAGGTGGGTGAAGCCATTGAAGGGAACACGCAGGCTTCTGGGGAAATAGCCAATAGGGCACATTTTAAACAGTTCATTTTTAAGTGCCGGGCTAAAATGGAGAATTACAATGTAAGTTTGATGTTATATTATAGGTATATAATATGAGGGAATATTCAAATAAAATCTACCTTACCAGCAAAGAACAGATTTAGAGAAAATATTAATATTATTTTTCTCCAATAATGCAACCTCAGTTGGTTCATCTAAAGAATACTGATGTAATAACAAGTATTTTTTTAGCTTAGCAAGGAGGTACTTATTCTATGAAGTGTTGTAACTTAATCCGTAGTTGATTTTTGCCTGAACTTTGCGTGTTTTACGAACTGCACAGCAATACAGTTTTTTAGGCAAAATAAGTGGACATCTTTTGGCTTAAACCAACTTTTAAATTTTTAATTGTTTGTAGACATCTGCTGTATTTGTAGATTTCGTTTGCAAATACTCCATCCGAATAGTGTCCATATTATTTTAAAATATTGTTGTCATTAGCTCTCCTATAGATGCTTGCGTCTTTGCTTTTTTGGGTGGTGAAGATGCTTTGTGCAACCATATTGCATTGGCTCTGTTACAGTGGTTCGTGGTCATGAGCTACAGCTGCCAAGTTTCCTTAGCGAATTTCTTGCCTGCACAGCTTTTGTTTAGAAGTTGGGTTTCTTGGAATCCAGGGTTCCAACAATTGATTGATCTTCAAATCTTCATGCAAAATTCAAGATGGTGTTCTCTTGACTCTTGGGTGACTTAGCTGATCCATAGTGGTGAAGCAACAAGTAATTACAACATAACCACATCAAAAACAAAGTCCTCTTGAGCTTCAGCGGCAGCAAACCCTTCTGGACTCTTGCGAAATCTATCTATTGGGAATAATTTATGCAAGAGCACGTTCCCACCTCTTGTCTCAGATTGTTTCTACCGCCCTGGGCAAGGCTGAACTTTTTGCCTCGTTGTTTGCCGGCAATTCTACTCTCAACCCACCTCCAAATGTTCAACCACCAACAGTCCCCAATGTCGCGCATAAAACGGCGGATATCATTTTCAAAACTAAAAAGGTACGAAAGATGCCCTATTCTCTTAATACCAGGAAAGCCTCTGGCCTTGACGAGATCCCAGCAATTATTCTCAAGAAATGCGCACTAGAACTTGCTCCTGTCCTGACTCGTCTGTTTCAGACATCTTACATTAGAGGCATATTCCCTAGTAACTGGAAAACTGCTCGAGTACAACCCGTCCCTAAGAAAGGATCCAAAGCGCTTCCTAGCAACTACATGCCTATTTCTCTCCTTTCAGTCGTCTCTAAAGTGATGGTTTCGAACTACTAAAATTTCTTGAAAAACACAGTCTAATCCACGACAGGCATTATGGATTCCGTCAGCGCCGATCAACTGCCGACCTCCTTTCCTTTGTCACCCATTCTTGGAACAAGTCTATGGAACTACACGGTGGATCCCAGATTATCGCTCTAGACATATCCAAAGCATTCGACCAGGTCTGGCAGGTCGGCTTAATAAACTTCCGGCCTATGGCCTACCACCAAAACTCTGTATCTGGACAGCAAGTTTCCTCTTCAACCGGAGCATTACTGTTGTCGTGGATGGCCATTCCTCTAAACTGTATCCAATTAATGCAGGAGTTCCGCAAGGTTCAGCTTTAGCCTCTACTTTGTTTCTTCTCCACATCAATGACCTCCTCTCTAGCACATCCAACCCAGTTCACAGTTCCGCAGATGACAGCACCCTCCACTCAAATATACAATATTCTAAGCCTGTCTCTTTAGCCCAATTAGATGAAGATCGTAGACTCATGGAGGGTTCTGACTCCGTGGATCTCCAAAAAATATTAGACTGGGGAAGTAGAAATCTTGTACAATTCAACCCCACCATCTCACAGTCTTGCTTTCTTTCTCATAACAGATACACCAGCCCTAGACCCATCACAATGAACAACCAAGTTATTCAAAGTAATGAGTCCTTTTCACTTGTTGGCATTTCTGTGGATCGAAATCTCAATTGGCACCAACATGTCACATCAATTGCAGAAGCGGCTGCTAAGAAATTAGTTTCCTCTTCCGGGCTCGCAAATACTTTTGACCAGCTAATCTCTATACCTTATATACTTCACAAATAAGACCAAACCTCGAATACCGCTCCCACATCTGTGGTGCTGCTGCCGCTTCTACACTCACTATCCTGGACTCCATTCAGAAGAGAGCTATATGTATCATCGGTGACCCTACCCTCACCCAAAGGCTGCCATCCCTTTCCCACCGACGTGCCGTTGGTGACCTCTCTCTCTCTCTCTCTGTTTTATAGATATCTGCACGGGCACTCCTAAGAGGAGCTTTCTTCCATAGTTCCTCCACCTGCTGCCCCCAACAGATCTACCAGGGGAACAGAGCGAATGCACCCTTTTATTGTCCAGGTCACCAGACATAGAACATCTTGTTATGCCCAGTCTTTTGTCCCAAGGACTTCCAAGTTGTGGAATTCCTTGCCGACACATGTTTTTCCTTCTCCCCCAAACCTTCAAGTCCAGAATTAACAAGTTGCCTCTTTCCTCCTTGTCGACATCCACAGTATGATAGTATTTAGGCTGTAAGCCCTCGTGGTGTGTTGATGAAATAAGAAGAAAAAAATAAAAAATGAAGTAATACATAAATATAAAAATAACAAGTTAGACCTTATTTTCAGATTAACCCCTGTACAGACTACTATTACTACCCATCACTTCAAACACATAAAGGGGTAGGCACACCACAAAGCTTATGCCATTTCTTAACGATGTTTCTCCATGCACTTTTGTGTCCTATACATGTATTCCTGAAATATAACGCTTGATTATGAATCATTTATACACAAATTCCGATTACAAAAATTATTTATTTACAAGATTTACAATGGATGGATCCACAGTAAATTAAGTTATAATTCAGTGCATGTCTAAAGTATTGAATAATTGAAGTAAAAGTGGATTTTGGGTGGGAGGTGGCGGGGGGAGATCCCTGGAACACGTCAATATATTTTGACATCAAAGTTGATCTTTCAGCATTGTTTTAGAGCAATTACCTCAACAACTTTTTGTTTAAATGGAAGCCCCCTATTTTTATTTCTTGAATTTGAGAGATATTTTCTTTATCCAATCGACAGTATAAAAATGTTGCCATCTTTCATCAGAACTTCTCCAAGTATATAATCATTGAACGTAAGAAATCACAAATTATATTGTTAACAAAAAACAAACAAAACCTCATTAGCCAATCAAATCCAATTGTTAAATTAAATGTTCAAACTGTCATCCAACCACCTCTTAATAAGAAGCAAGTCTGTGTAGAAATTCGTCTTGTACATATTAAATCATTTCCACTTTTCTGTGCCTTTTAATTGTTGTGCAATTTATCAGTTCAGCTAAATTTTGTAGTCTGTTGACCTTGGACTTTGAATAACTCCGTAAAAAAATGATTCAGGATATTCTATCGCTCCTTGCCTGCCAATCCACCTTCTAGGAAAGCAATTGTGCAGAAAATCTCGAATAGGGCGTGCATAGTGTGGGGTGCTCCATCTTGCCGAAAATCATATCATGGTATATTCTGAAAGGTCAGGATTATTGTCATTTAGAAAATTGCTGCAAGTGCTGAAACAAGGTCATTTTCCAAAAACTCAAAATTTGTTTCTCCAGTCTTCGGGGCGTGGGCGGGTGTTTATTCGGAAGGACTGAGGGTAAGTCATAGTATTTCCCTCGGAGTTCAGGCAATGGTCTTTCAGACCTAAATGTATGTCATCCTGCACTGTGTGCGGGAGAACAAGAGGAGGAGCTACACCAACAAGCGGATCCTCATAGCCACAGGCAGCCCTTAAGGCCCTAAGTGGCCCACGGGTAAATTCCTGGCTGGTGAGTGAATGTCGAGACATGACGAGCGACCTGGCTGGGCAGAATGAGGTCACCCACATCCGGGTGCTGGGTCACTCGGGGGTCAAAGGCAATGAAGAAGCTGACTATAAGCCTCGCAAACAGAGGGTCAGCAGAACCATTTATGGGACCAGAACTGGCTCTGGGCATAACAAAGGGCACTGCCAGGGGAACCATTAAGTCCTGGGTCAGAAACCAACGCAAGGTGTACTCGCCAGACTGTCCAGAGCTCAGACATGGGAAGTCAATAATTGACGAACCCAGTTCAAAGAGAGCTGTGGAGCTGCTAAATCTTAGTAGAGAACAGCTCAGAAACATAACAGGTCTCTTGACGGGACACATGGTCGTCAAGAAGCACCTGCACGAAATGGGGCGGTTCGAAGGGGACCTTGCATGCAGATTCTGCGGCGAGGGGGAGGAATCAGCGCAGCACATCTTGTGTGTGTGTAAAGCTCTGGACCGCAAAAGGCAACTGATCTACGGTCAGTCTAGACCGGAGACAGAGTATTATAAAACTTCACCCTACTAATTGCTGTGCATACTAGTTCAAGGCACAGTGATTTTGGAGTAAAAACACTAAGGGCATGCACAATAAACCAAAGGTTTCGGGGCGGCGAGGCAGCAGAAGAGTCCTGATGCAGAGAAGGAAAAAAAGGGTTCCTTCAAAGAAGAAAGTCCATACTATCCTTCTGTCAACTATTCCAGCTCACACATTTACATTTCCTTTCTGCGAGTGTTAAGTATGTGCCTCCACCATCCAATGAGGCTTTACTCGACTCATATGGAGCCCCCCTCCTGAGCAGCATCGAAGCGAGGTCTTTTGTCCTTTTGAAAGCTCAGTGGATGCCTTAATCTCCAGGTGTAGTTCACCCATGAGAGATCTCAGCTCCCCTCTGGGTTCGTCTAGACCTGAAAGCCATTAGTGCTAGACTCAAGGCGATATTCCATGGAGTCCCTCTCCCGAGTGTCACCAAATCGAGATCGTCTGTTTCGAAACACACAGTGGGTGCCTCAACCTCCAGGTGCATCTCAATCCTAGAGATCTCTCTGGGTTCGTTTGGACCCGACACCTCCCAGCATTCGCCCCAAGGCGGTATCACTTGGAATCTTGATCTGAGTAACATCTAAGTGAGGTCTTTTGTCCGTTTTGAAGCTCACAGTGAAAGCACAACCTCCAGGTGTAAATCACTCCCTAGAGATGTCAGCCTCTCTCCGAAGTAACCGGGACTCAACTCCCGCAAAGTTTGATTCCAGTTAGTGACCTCTTGCAACAGGTAGGAGTTACATCGGGCCTATTCCTTTATTTTGTCCTATGACCCACAGGGCCCATCTAGTAATTAATGTAAAGCAGAATGAGAATAACAGTATGTTTCAACAGAAATAGGACAAGAGACGCTTTGCAGATTCCCATTTCATGGCACTAATCGAAACTGATTCCTCAATTCTGTAACACCATTATATCTTCTACTTGATATTTTCTTTGGTCCTTGCCTCCACAGTCAAAAACTGTATCATGCTTCTTTGCTTTCGTTATAAATGACTAATTCTCATGTGTTTACAGCCTTATGAAAACCACACAAAATAAATTGGTTAATACAAAAGATGGGAGTTGCCGTTTAGAAAGTTGCAGCAATTAAAACATTTGTCATGAGAGTATGTTTGTTTCATGGTTGGGTAGATTTTTTGCCTTGTATATTGGTGTTTTTCATTAGCAGTTAGTGACAATTGTGTGTTGATTGTTTTTTCTTCCAGGATGAAACCCGTTTAAAGACTGTTGCTGTCAAGGTAGATCACATAAACTATGAGGAATATAACGCTCATCTCCTGGAAAGGATACAGCAGCTGACTAACAATACTGTTTAAGTTACCTCAATATCTTATTTTAATATATTATTAGTTTAGATATTATACTACGTGCTTATTACTTATTGATTTTGTACATTAAGGAACAATTTAAAATTGTAGAATTATTTTTGCTTTAATAAATTGTCTTCTATTATATTTTAACATTTTTATTTTGTAGTTACTACCTTAGTGGATTCTAAATCAGGATTGATGAGCAGGCGACTATTATTTACTGAGTATTCTCAATGCTACACTTTTGCATGGTAACAAGTAAAATAGTAACAAGGCACGCTAAGCCTCTTTTAAGTGTATTGTGAACAGGGGCGTGCGGTGACATTTGAAATAAGGGAGGCAATTTCCAGAAACTTACCTGTTTATAGTGTAACTCAATTCTTCTGTTGTTTTGGTGAGACATGCTGTATAATTAAAATAACAATAAATAAGTATAAGTATGTAACTGTGGATTCTGGGACATTTCCTGAACGAGTTTATTTTCAACTGACAAAATTGAAGTTTGAGAAAGTCTTTCCTGTTCTGTTGAATTTCTAACAAAACTCTTGATACGTTTCAATGTAGAAAAATTTCGTTCTACAGGCGCACTAGTAGCAGGACTTGTTAATACTAATTCACATAATTTGAACACTTCAGAATATGCATTTTCCAATTTTGATTGTTTTAAGAAAGTTAAAAGTTCACTAGCGTAAGTTTTTGTGTCAATAACATCAGGTTCATAAATGACTGTAAGTTCTGATCGTAATAAGGCTTTGTCAAAATAATGTCCATAGTGGTTAAATAATGATTTGAATGACTCTTCTGGGAAAGGTATCCCTTTAAATCCTCCAAAATTACACAATTCAGGAAATTTCAGGTCACTGAGATGATCAAATCTGCAGTTAATTTGCTGCTGAATTTGTTCTATAATTTCGTAGAAAAGGCGGCGGTAAGAAGTTTGAAGGTCTGTCACATTATCAGTGCGCTCCACTTCTCCTAATTCAATTGTTTTTTCCCAGAACTTATCAAATTCATTCCTTTTTTGAATTATAATGGATTTAAATTCACTAATTTTTTTTAGGCAAAAACCAATGCCATTTATTTTACATTGCAATATGTTAAATACATTATCTGAAAACGGAAATATTTCCGAAAATATAAAGTAAAAAATTAAAATTAAAGTCTCCTTTCAAACCATCCAAAATCCTCTAGAACTATGTATTAAACTATTTATTGTTTCTGCGTCCCAATTTTTGCTATTTTCCATGATGTTTTCAAAAAGTTCAATTAACGATTCACAGTGTTCAAATACAGTTAACACAAGCTTGCCGTTGTAGTTCCATCGGGTTGCAGCTACTTTGGGTAAACGTTTTTTTTAACAATTGGGTCTAAGGCTTGTGTGCGCTTCGTAGATTTGGAAAAAAAGCCACCATTTAACACTTTACATTCTTTAATATGATTTATAGATTGCGATAAAATTAAATTAAATTTATGAGCACAACAGTGTACAAATAGAGCAATGGAGAACGTTTCCCGCACTTGAGACCTTGAAGACCTCCTAAACGTCCGGCCATAACAGCAGCCCCATCATAGATTTGGGCAATTAATTTATTATCAGCCTCTTTTTTTTTTTTTTTGTTCCCTCAGGGCTCGTCCGCGGCCTTGCCGCCCCGATAGCACCGCAACCCTTGGTTGATTGTGCATACCCCTAGTCTTACTCCACCCATTCCAAAATCACTGTGCCTTGAACTAGTCTGCACAGCGATTGGTAGGGTGAAGTTTTATATTGCTCTGTCTCCGGTCTAGAGTGACCGTAGATCAGTTGTCTTTTCCGGTCCAGAGCTATACACTCGCACAAGATGTGTTGGGCTGATTCCTCCCCCTCGCCGCAGAGTCTGCATGCGAGGTCCCCTTCGAACCGCCCCATTTTATGTAGGTGTTTCTTGACGGCCATGTGTCCCGTCAAGAGACCTGTTGTGTTTCTGAGCTGTCCTCTGCTAAGGTTTAACAGCTCCACAGCTCTCTTTGAACTGGGTCCGTCAATTATTGACTTCCCATGTCTGAGCCCTGGACAGTCCGCCCAGTACACCTTGTGTTGGTTTCTGACCCAGGACTTAATGGCTCCCCTGGCAGTGCTCTTTGACACGCCCAGAGCCGGTTCTGGTCCCATAAATGGTTCTGCTGACCCTCTCTTCGCGAGACTGTCAGCTTCTTCATTGCCTTTGACCCCCGAGTGACCCGGCACCCAGATGAGGGTCACCTCATTCTGCCCAGCCAGGTCGGCACTCACTCACCAGCCAGGAATTTACCCGTGGGCTACTTAGTGCCTTAAGGGCTGCCTGGCTGTCTGTGGCTATGAGGATCCGCTTGTTGGTGTAGCCCCTCCTCTTGTTCTCCCGCACACAGTGCAGGATGGCGTACATCTCAGCCTGAAACACCGTTGCATGGGCTCCGAGGGAAATACTGTGACTTACCCTCGGTCCTTCCGAGTAAACACCTGCCCCCGTCCCACGCTCCCCGCCAGATCCGTCCGTGAACCAGACGAGCGCGTCCCGTGGTATGCCCGGCGTCTCCTCCCGCCATGCCCCGCGATCAGGGATTTCCACTGTGAAGTTGTTTTCCCTGCACATTCGCGGGCTCGCGAAGTCTGACCTCATTTCAAGCATGGGTTCCTTCACGATCTCCTGAATTTTGCAGTGGCCCCTGAAGCCTGGGTTGATCTTCAGTCTACCATTGCAGGCTAGTCTGTATAGTCCTAGCCTGGCCTCTCCCATAATAACTAAGTGTAGGGGGGGTAGATCCAGCAACACCTCCATGGCGGCTGTTGGGGTTGAAGACATGGCCCCTGTGATGCCTAGGCAAGCCATCCTTTGGATCTTGCCTAGTTTTTGTTTGGCACTGGATTGTGTCACCTTAGGCCACCAGACCAGTGCCGCATATGTTAACGATGGTCTGACCACCCTTGTGTACAGCCAGTGGGCCATACTAGGTCTTAGTCCCCACGTTTTTCCATATAGCCGCCTAGTGACGGCTAAGGTCATGACTGCCTTACGCAGTATTTTTCCAATGTGACCATTCCAGGTTAGCTTAGAGTCCAATACGACCCCAAGATATTTTACCTCCCTGGCCATTGGAACGCTCCTACCGTATAGAGTGAGAGTTCTGTGGCTTTCACACTTCCTCCTCCTCGTAAACGGCACGACGGTTGCTTTCTCGGGGCTCACCCCGAGCCCTTGATCAACCGTCCACCCTTCCACCACTTTCAGTGCAGTCTGCATACGCTCCCACACTGCCTGTGTGACCTTTCCTCGGACTATGATGACAATGTCGTCCGCATAGCCCTGTACCTCATACCCCCCTCCCGAGAGCCTCCCCAGCAGGCCGTCCACGACTAGACACCAGAGCAAGGGAGTCAGAACGCTCCCCTGCGGACACCCCGCCGCGACCCCCGCCAGCAGAGTCCCTCCCACGAGTGAGGTGAACACCGCCCTGTCCCTGAGCATGGAACCGATCCACCTGCAGCAGGTCTATTCCACGCTCCCGGGCAGCTGCCAGAACCGATCCGAACGAGGTGTTGCTAAAGGCCCCCTCTATGTCTAGGAAGGCCCCCAGCGCCACCTCCTTGTTCTCCAGCGTATTCTCCAGTTTCAGCACCAGTTGGTGCAGTGCTGTTTCTGTCGAGAATCCTGCTCTGTATGCATATTGTCCGCAGTGTAGAGGATATGCTTCCAGTACACCGCCCCTAATGTGCCGGTCGAGCAGTTTTTCCACTGTTTTCAGCAAGAAGGACATGAGACTTATTGGCCTCAGGGACTTTGCCTGGTCTGTTGGACGCCCAGGTTTAGGAATAAATACAACCCTGGCCAGTCTCCATGCCCTCGGAATGTACCCCAGAGCCAGGCTGGCCCTCATAATGAGGGTAAGCACCGGCGCCAGTATATCTATCCCCTGTTGGAGCATGATGGGCATTATTCCATCAAATCCCGGCGATTTGTATGGCTTAAAGCTGTTAATGGCCCATCTGATTTTGCTCCAGGTAACCACCTCTTTAGCGACTGTCCAGTCTACTCTAGATGCCCGCCTATAAGGCGCCTCTATTTCTGAGTGTTCCCAGTCCGGAGGTGATTGGTTTATTATGTTACAGCCGGGGAAGTGCGTCTGGAGTAAAATTTCCATAGTTTCCTCCCCCGAGCTTGTAAAGCCTCCCGTGGGTGTTCTAAGGGAGCCTATGTTAGTCTGAGGGCCCTTAGACAGGATCTTGTGTAGTCGAGCAAGCACTCTCGGACGTGTTTTCCACTTCTTCGCAGTGCCTCCTCCACGACTCCTTCTTGGCGTCCCTCAGTCTTTTGTTATAGGTCGATAGGGCCTGTCTATATTCATCCCATGCTCCCGACCTTTTGGCCGTGTTAAACAGCTTACGAACCTGCGTCCTCCTTTGCCTGAGGTCCTCGTTCCACCATGGGACGTTCCTGGTGGACACCCTCATTTTCAGGGGGCAGTTGGCGTTATAGGCCGAGGTAATTGCGTCTCGCAATTCGACTGCTGCAATCTCGAGGTCTATTGAATCCCTTATGGCACTCTCAACCCCCCGCAGTTCCACAGCTAGGTCTGCCCTGTAGGCTTCCCAGTCCGCCTTGCGGGGGTCCCGGTACCATACCGTTTCTCTTTCGACTTTGGCGATTTCAAACCGGATGTATCTGTGGTCTGAGCTACTCACTTCCCCAGACACAGCCCAGCTTTTAACAAAGTCACCCAGAAACTGGGTGGAAACTGTTAGGTCTAAAACTTCCTCACGCCGTGTTGTGACGAATGTCGGTTTATTACCTCTATTCAATATGTCTAAATTAAATTTCATAAAGAATTGTAAAAGTGCCTCACCCCTAGAGTTTGTGTCCGAGCTACCCCACAACTCATGGTGCGCATTCGCATCCATGCCGATGATGGTCTGCCATCCACCTGCTCTGCTACCCACCATCAGCTGCTCCAATTCGTTGGGTGGAGGAGGGTCCGTGCTGTCCCCTGGCAGATAGGCTGACGCGACAGTAATGTCCCTCAGCCCATCCGCTCCTCCACATCGGATTTTGATCGTTGCCAGGTCCCTGGAACAGAAATTCATTAGAGGGAGAAACTCTATCCCTTCCCTGACAAAAATGCAGGCCCTCGGATTCTCGCTGGACCTGCTGTAGATGAGCTTTCCAGTAGCTCCGCCGAGTCCCTTGATCTCTCCTTTGTAGGAGTACGGTTCCTGGATGAGGGCCACATCCGTGTTCCTCAGAGCCATTAGTAGTCCGGCCGTGGCTGCCCTACTGTGTTGGAGGTTGACCTGAAGGAACCTAAGTCCCATTAACCCTTAATTGCTTCCCCAGTGGGCGGAAGCTAACCCTTCCCATGCCCCAGAATGCCTTGAAGGAGGTTCCTTCAAGGGCTCTGTAAGATGTCGGGTCGATCGAGAAGGCGAGCGTCTGTCCTTTCTCCTCTGCCTTCCTGCTTAGAACCGACCAGTGTTGCGTCCCCAGTTCAGGGTTCTGGATCTTAAGTCTGCTGATCACCGTCTCCTGCGGGACGGTGTCAGGGATCCGTACGAGGACCTTGCGTCTCTTTGGGAGTTCCTTGGGCTCGACGGCTGTAAAGTCCGCCCCCTCCCAAATCTGACCGAGGCCCCCGATCGTTTTCCGCAGCCAGTCCCGCGACTGCGGGCCGGCACAGGTTGTCCAGAGGATGCCCCCCGTCAGGCGCGTCCGGTGGGACTGAGGCGGGCTCTCCCCTTCCTGAAGAGAGTCCACTGCAGCTACCACCGCAGCCTGGATCAGGTCCGCCTTCCCCTGGTCTAGCGTGACCTCAGGATGGCGTCTGTCAATCACCGCCATCCCGAGGCCCTCCGCAGCCTCCCTGTAAGAGCCAGTCTGCGCCGGTGTTCCGGCCTTAGTTCCTTTGGGAGGTCTATCTGTAGTAGGCGTGCTAGAGCCAGAGCGCGGCGTCTTCCGACTCGCACTCTCCTCTTGCGCCTTTACAGGCACCCTGGCCCTTTTGGAACGTCTGTCTGTAGTGGGCGTGTTAGAGTTCGAGCGCGTCCTCTTCTGACCCGCACTCCCCTCTTGCGCCTTTACAGGTTTCTCGACCGTCCAGGTCCCGGCCGCCATTTTTTGCGCCCTCCGGAGCTTCTTTCTTTGCGCCCCGGAAAGACGCTTGGACTGCCGGGGCAGTCCCTCTACTCTAACAGTAGAGTCCTCACTGGTGGAGGGGCCCCCGGAGTCCGCGGAGCTCGCCGCCCTCCGGTGGGACCCAGCCTCCAGCTTGGGTGTCGGGGACAGGTCTCTGGCCGAAGCTACCCCCTGATCCCCCGTATCTACGCCGGTCGTGGGACCTCCAGAGTCCGTTGCCGCCCCCTGGCTCGTCTCCGTTTCCGGGATAGACTCAAGGCACAAGTCTGTAGCCGGAGCCACTCCTCGAGCCTCATTGGTTTTGGTTTTATATGTATTTATAATCTTCATGTTGTTCCCACGAGAATGTGGGAAATACTGTCCACACCATCAGAACCCCCTGTGTGGTGCAAGGCGGGTTACTCTGGAGGGTTGCCTGGTACTCCAGAGGTTGCGTTCACGACACCATCGCCCTGGTGCCATCCATCCATAGGCACGGGTCACGTGACACCGTAGATTGGGGGAGTTTAGTTCGACCTCCTTGTCTAGATCCGTCATGTTTAGTTATTAGCAGGGTCACCTCGTGCAGGATGCGGATTTTTACCGCGCATGACGGTCTTAGGGAAAGCTTCATCGGGAGTTTATGTTGTTATTTCCACTTCCTCAGCTTGCCCCCTGGAGTCCTTTGGCCCGCGACTCCTTAACCCCATCAGCCTCCTTAATATCTTTCATAATATTAAGCACAATTTTATATAGAGCGTTTGCGGTACGATCTTCTGTCACATTTTTAAAGCCTAAAACCTTTCTTGTACACTCCCATCCATTTTTACTTAGCGTATTACTACAGATAGTTGACATAAATTAGTTACATCGATTGTTTCATCTAGAACAATAGCAATGAAACGAGTCTGTTTAATTTCAGATTTAATTCTGTTCAAAATAATAGTGGCAGCAGCCGAAATTAAATCATTCTGAATGCGATTTTATGTCCCGCGAAAAACGTTAGACAAGTGATTTTTTAAACAAATGTCGTATTTGGCTATTAAAGAAACTAGGTCTTGAAAGTTTCCTCTATTTGCAGATGTAGTTGTTTCCTCATGACCCCTGAAGCCCAATTCATGCTGCGACCAAGAAAACACATAGCATCAATAAGTCTTTTTAATATGTTTCTGTTTTTATCAACCAGTTCATTGTGTTGGCGATGACTAATTTCAATTTGATTGTCAACGGCGTATTCAATTCGCGTTTTTCCAAAGACACTTAATTTTAAAATGGTCTGTAAATGCGCTTTAGACATAACATGTCTTTGTACTAGTTTACGTAGATTATTCAAGCCGGAAAACCTACTTTTATTCCACAACCCCTTTTCAGTCACAAATAGACTACAAGACCAACAAAACAGTTTATTCCTGTTTTCACAACCCGTTAACCATTCATATTGTTTATGAGTTTTTTCTGCGTTGAAATGTCAAAAAGATGCATGTTTTAATTCTTGTATTTAAGTTTTTTATAGTAGGTTTCGGCCTACCTATATTAATAATAGAAAGTTTTTTAGCAAACAGTAAAGCTGAAAATCCTTTAGTTATCAAAAAACATACAATACAATCACAGTTATTATTACCAGTTGTTTGTAAAGTTTGTAAATCCCCACCCCCACTGTCACCGCTGTTAAAAGCTGATCTACTTGCAGCCATATTAATAATCATAAAATGCCAATCTATTTAACTTACTGGACTGCTTATATATACGAAATAATCAGGCACATTCGCTTTAAACGCGCACCCGGTCTTCATAGTACAACACGTTCTAAAAACATACGTACATCGCGCTGAGCAGAGGTTTATTTTATAAAGTTGCCCGCTGACTACGTGTATTTAACTGAAGACATTGCATGCACCCACACGTAGTATCAGATCATGCTGTCCGCAATCGGTCCCATTCACCTTGCTAGGAACGTATATACAAATACAGTATGCTGCATAATAATTATGTGTGAGCTTGCGAAATAAAAATTTTAATAATTAAATTAGTTTCAGAATTTGAAATTTAATATTTAAAATACAAAAGGGATTTTAAATAATGCGGTTTAGGTATGTAGTCGTTATTTTAAGGGAAGCAATGCTTCCCTTGCTTCCATGGACCGCATGCCACTAATTGTGAATGTATCTTTTTCTAGGACACCTGCCCTGACCTGACCTGACCTGACACAACATTTTTAATAAACAAAACAACCATAATTTCCTACTTATCATTAATACTCAATACACTGTTTCTACAAGAGGTTATTTTCAAAGTTTCATCTTTGTCAGTAGACATCCAAAATGCATTTTGTCCATTGTTGTAAATTTACAGGAAACAGGAAAAACTGTGTTAGCAAAACTATAGATATTAAAATAGAATTGGTTTCTAAAAATAGAAAATAAATCAAAGATATTTGCAGCAAAACTTAATACAAGAAAGTTTATTGGTGAATTACTAAAAAATGTTCGGGGCGCAGCACGTGTATTATGGTAGTGAATTTTCATAATAATATATTATAGTGATTTAGCCTTATACTAAAAGTTATAAAACAGTACTTTATTCAATTAGAAACAGTAAAAATGGGGTAGAGAATGGCAAGCAAAAGCATGATCTCTAACAAATATTTATAGTCATTTGGATACAAAATCAAACAAAACAATTGATAATTAGGAAATATACCCACAAAAAAAAATACACCAGAAAGCTGAACATAAAAAAATCCTGTGGTTCATACATTGAGGGCGATTGTATGCATGCAGAAGGGGAAGAAGAACCGCCAGGAGGAAGAGGGTTTCTGCCCCCTCCCCCAAAAACACGGGGGGTTCTCCTTCCCCTTGTGCATGCATACAATTACCTTCAAAGCATAAAGCACAAGAAAATTTTCTTGTGAGCAGCCCCCAAGAAGGTTACCAGTGCTTAAACTGTTTACCAAAATTACATTCCACTTCGTCGTGTGTATCTAACTGTGTGCACAAAAATTTGTAAAATACATTTATAAAATCTAATAAACAGCAAGAGCTTTACGATATTATTTTAAATAAACCAATAGGAATACGTTTCGCGACGATTTTGCAATTCGCGAGTGTATAAATCTAGCTTTTGTCCAAGACTACACTGAAATCCGGTCAACACCGCAAGCAAGCAGCTTGTAATTTAAGCTCGATAGGCTTGGACGTTTAACATAGGTATGTCTAATTTTAAGCAGGAGACTGTACCTGTTTTAAACATAGTGAATGATGTGAGAAATACACTTTAAAGTGCACTTTTTCCCCCTCAGGGGTCGTCTACTGCTTTGCTGCCCCGATAGCATTGCAACCTTTGACTTATTGTGCATGCCCTTAGTCTTTTTACTCCACCCATTCCAAAATCACTGTACCTTGAACTAGTCTGCACAGTGATTGGTAGGGTGAAGTTTTATATTGCTCTGTCTCCCGTCTAGACTGACTGTAGATCAGTTGTCTTTTGCGGTCCATAGCTTTATACTCCCACAAGATGTGCTGGGCTGATTCCTCCCCCTCGCCGCAGAGTCTGCATGCGAGGTCCCCCTCGAACCGCCCCATTTTATGCAGGTGTTTCTTGACTGCCATGTGTCCCGTCAAGAGACCTGTTATGTTTCTGAGCTGTCCTCTGCTAAGATTTAGCAGCTCCACAGCTCTCAAAGTGCCCATACTGTTACTATCACTACATAATGGATTAGTTATTTCCCTCGGTTATACAATAATAATGGCTATGGGGTCCCGTTTTCATGGCTTAGTCGAGAAAAATTAAAAACCGAGTATTAACACTGCTCTTAGAATATGATTTACTGACATACTTATTTTGAATATATCCATGTCTTAAATATGTTAGGTTAGTTAAAATGTCAACAAGGCTACATAACAAGCGCAAGCGACGAAGCGTTGAAATAATGTGCTTGTTAAACTTGGAAGCTACCTGCTGCTGTTAAAGATCAGCTGTGTCATGTAACGTTAGCCAGCTATCAAGTTGCATGCTAACATTTAGCGCTTTTGAAAGTAAACATTGTCCCAGTATTAGGAAAGAAATGGGCCAGGCTGACAATTTACAAAATTGTTAGTTGATCGTACACAGTCTCCATCTAACATTTTGTATTAACTAGATTTTACCTGGATATGCACCGAGATGGTGTCCCCGTCATACATTTCACAATGTTTTACATTATGACATCTTGCAATGATACTTGTAACTTCCATTGTTTAGATTTTTATCCACTATTTATTTAAATAACATAGCAGTACAGGTAACGTCATCTGTCCTTGTCCAACATTGTAGATATTGCATTACAGAACCTGAAGTGATGCGGAGGATTATTTTAATTTTATTTTTGAATAACTTTATTTTTCATTGATCAAAAGACTTGAAAAGTGGCACACAACCATGTCTGTCTATGTTGTTTTAAGTTGTAGATTTTCGTTTCAATCACTTAAAGAATTTGAGACATATTGCGTTTTAAAAATATTTTTTAATTATTTGTTAAGAAAAATTGGGCGTTAAGATCTGATGAACGAACTCATCCAAATCATTAACAAAATAGGGGTAATTCCCAAATTTGGTCCAAATCAGTGAAGTATTTTTTGAGTTATCAGTTGGATACATATATATGTATAAACTTTTTAACTGACCATGGAAATGGGTTCCAGGGGCCCTAGTTCGCGTTCATTTGAATAAATTTTTCGAAAGTCTCACCATCGCTAAATTGAATAAAACAAAAATGCTAAGAACAAAATTCATTTTTAATGTCTATGATGGACAAACTGCAACTTGCAAGTCTATAGATTTTTTATTAGTATCTACAAACGACAAAATAATACTCAAACCTATTAAAATTTGTAGTGGGGGAGGCTCTTGATTCGCCCGTGATTCCTGATGGTCATCATCCCCCCTTAATCATAGAGTTTCCGGTCAAAGGTTCAGTGGTCTCTTCCCTTGTTAGTAACAATAGGCAGAGATCATATGAGTGTGTATTGTTCGACCGACAGCGCCTACATGTATGCAACCCCTGCATACACCAATCCATTTAGGCGTACATACACTAATTTATTGGTCGACTGTAATTCATCACGGAAGTGCTGAAAGTTTATGCAATAGGCAATTTGCTTAACACCTATGCGTGTTGATATAGTATACCTATGATTAAGTTAAAAGAACCCTTGTTTTGAATTTATAAGGCCATTTTAAGCAAACCTAAATAGCCAAACTAACAGATCTTTTATATTTGAAAAAAATAATAATAAAAGGCACCTAATAAGAGTTATCCATTTGCAATAACAAAATAGTGTTGACGCAGCAAGTGCGTTTTGGTAGCGAATTTGTTGTGGTAGCAAGTTTTACTAAAAAAAATTGGTAGTAAATAAAAGTATTAAAAAAAGTTTTTCATTCATTTCAAATTTTAAATCCTTCCCATTCAGCTAGAATCTTCAAAAATCTTGATACATATATAGTGAAGCCTTCAGAAAAGCACACATTTATTCTGATACTTGAGAAAAATTAATAAAAGGCACTTCATAAGATTTGTTGATTCGCAATAAGAAAAAAGTGTGGGCGCAGCAAATGCGTAATGGTAACAAATTTGCATAAAAAATTCCTGTTGTTAAACGGTAAATATTTGTTAAAAAACTTGTATGCAGCAAGTTACTTGTGGTAGCGAGTTTTATTTTAAAAAAATAGTAAATAGTAAATAAAAGTATAAAAAAATCTACATACAGGAACTGCTTTGTTGCAAAGAGTTATAAAAATCAAATGTTAATAAGCGAGGATCTTGAATAATGACATCTTTACAAAAGCACACATTTATTCTGATATATTTGAAAAAATTAATAAAAGTCGCCTTAATAAGGTTTGTCTGTAACAACAAAAAAATGTGGCCGCAACAAGTGCGTTATGGCAGCGAATTTTCATAAAACATACTTAAACTAAAATAGTAAATATATGTCCAAATTGTAATTAAAATTTTTCAAAGTTTTTGAGACCATTTCAGTTCCAACCTTATTTATCTGTCAGTTTATTATTAATAACCGGACAATTTAATTTGTTATCAATAAATATTATAAAAATGTGCAGATTGAGAAATGTTATATGTCGCGAGAACTGCCCACTGAGTTTATAAAGAATTAAAGTATTACTAGGTATTCCAAAAACAGTGAATGCGCGAAAATGCAACCAGCATAAGAAAATTAGTGTACAGTCATGTGGCGAACATTCTACTACTCATAATAAAAAGTCTGGGCGTATTCAATTTCAGTGAGTTTTTATAATACTGACAACACTGCTTTGCCGGAGGTAGACAGTCATTGTATCGAATGCAAACGCCCTCTGTTATACAATTGCCCAACTTGTCATCTCTCAGCTCAGTGACAATAGAGTTGCACTTGTACTGAATTTGCCTCGGGCAGCCGGACAAATCGTATTGTGTGGACATTTAATAAAAACGTAATTAAAAAAAAACTAGAAGGGCTACATTCTTATATTTTATTGCAATCGAATCTTTACATGTTCCTGCAGGTAATGAATAGTCAAAGTCATCTCTTTTGGAACATGTTTGTATATATAATCTTATCTAAATCATTGGAATATTTAAGTGAATTTCAATTAATTATAATAACACAAAACATTTTTTGAAATTTGCGAACATTCATCATCACTTGTGGTTTGTCTAGATTATGCAGCTTTTGAGATTGTTCCCGTACACCAACTATTTCTTGAGATAATTACAATTTAAGGAGGCCTTGTTTTCCTATACTAAAGTGATAGCTAAATGCCAGCCTTAAATACAAATCCAAAACCTGTCTTGTCAGAACACATCCAAATAGCTCTAAATGCTAAAAGAACCTTAGAGCCCCAAGTTGTCAGAGCCAATGTAACATAAATGAAATAACTAGGTAATTATATATATATATATATATATATATATATATATATATATATATATATATATATATATATATATATATATATATATATATATATATATATATATATATATGCAGGGTGGTCCAACAGTGCGTTCGAGTTCAATATCTCCTTTATTATTCAATAATAAAAAAAAATCTCGGGACGCAGCAAGTGCGTTATGGTAGTGAATTTTCATAAAACTATTTTTTAATAGCAATAATGTGTTTTTTTTAAGAATGCAGGCATCAAATTTGGTTACCAGTATAATCTATATAGTAAAAACAATGTGGCATGTTTCATCAAAATAACTTTATTGTTTGAAAATGTACAAAAATTTCCGAAAGTAAACTTAAAGTGTTCCCGAAAAAACTCGTTTTTTGGTCAACCTTATAGGTTAATAACAAATTGAGCTATTCAAATATTAAGCATTTGATCAAAATTCGCTACCATAACGCACTTACTGCGTCCAGAATTTTTGTTCTTACAAACATGCATTATATTTCGATGGAAAATGCAAAAATGCAATAACATAAGGCGTGTTTGACTAAAAAAAAAAAAAAATTGTATCAACAACGACTTATGGGCCATCCTGTAATTGTAGAAATATTTTTTTAAGATGTAGCTCAAGACACCCTATAATTAATATATACAATTTTTTTTCATATCTGGTATAATAACAGATATATTGAGCTTTATTGATTTTTTTTTACGAAAATTCTACAAAAATTATATACTATTAACGATAAACTCTGTAGCTAAGGCTACTGCCACGCATCAGAGAAAGGGTCTATTTGAAATGAATTTTCTGGAAACATTTTATTAAAATGAAGGACAATGACGGTTGAAACTAAGACTTCAGGGTTTGTAAAACATTCTTCTTGAGACATTTTATTTCCATAGCCCGTATTAGATTCAAGTTCTTTTCCTAAATGTTGCCAATTTTGACGTTTAAATCGCAACTTTGACGTTTTGTGAAAAACCCCAATTTATTTTTGTTTAAATGCCTATAACTTTTTTGTCTTTTGACCTACAGAGCTAAATTTTGGTAGGTAACTTGCCAATAATGATATAAACCCGCGTATAAAATTTGGTTGCCCTTACTTTGTTAATTTTGGAGATATAAATTATTTCGAAAGAAAATACAAAATTTTCCGGGAAAACCTCGTCGGATTTTCCTGGATAACGAACATATCCAAGCCACTTGCAAAAGGAAGGTACTCACCAATTTTGACGTTTAAAATCGCGATTTTGACGTTTTGAGGAGAACCCAAATTTATTTTTCTTTGAATGCCTGTAACTTTTTTGTCCTTTAACCTACGGAGCTAAATTTTGGTAGGTAACTAATGATATAAACCCGCGTATGAAATTTGGTTGCCCTTACTTTGTTAATTTCGGAGATATAAATTTTTTTTGATTTTTTTCGAAAGAAAACACAAAATTTTCCGGGAAAACCTCGGCGGATTTTCCTGGCTAAGGGAACTTATCCAAGCGACTTGCAAAAGGAAGGTATGTGCCAAATTTTATTAAAATCGGTCCATTATTTTTTAAGTTATAGGTGTGACACATAAATATATATATATATATATATATATATATATATATATATATATATATATATATATATATATATATAAACATATAAAGTCTGAAACTGACCTCGGATTTGGGTTCCGGGGGTCCTAAATAGCGCTCATTTGAAGAAATTTTTTCAAAATTCGAAAGTCGGGATCTCCTCATTAGTGAATTTTTTTTAAGAAAATTTACTAAAAACAATGTGCCATGTTTCATAAAAATAACTTTATTGTGTGAAAATGTACAAAAATTTTCAAAAGTTAACTTAAAGTGTTCCCGGAAAAACTCGTTTCTTGGTCAACCTTATAGGTTAATAGCAAATTGAGCTATTCAAATTTGAAGCATTTAATGAAAATTCGCTACCATAACGCACTTGCAGCGTCCCGAATTTCTTTTCTTACAAACATGCATCGCTGAAAAATTCAAAAATGCAATAACATAAGGCGTGTTTGATTAAAAAAAAAAAAAAGAAAATTTGTATCACCAACGACTTATGGGCCATCCTGTGATTGTAGAAATATTTTTTTAAGATGTAGCTCAAGACACCCTATAATTAATATATACAAATTTTCTTCATATCTTGTATAATAACGGATATATTGAGCTTTATTGATTTTTTACGAAAATTCGACAAAAATTATATGCCATTAAACGATAAACTCTATAGCTAAGGCTACTGCCAAGCATCAGAGAAAGGGTCTATTTGAAATGAATTTTCTGGAAACATTTTAGTAAAATGAAGGACAATGATGGTTGAAACTAAGACTTCAGAGTTTGTAAAAGATCCTTCTTGAGACATTTGATTTCCATATCCCGTATTAGATTCAAGTTCTTTGCCTAAATGTTGCCGATTTTGACGTTTTAAATCGCAACTTTGACGTTTTGAGGAAAACCCCAATTTATTTTTCTTTAAATGCCTATAACTTTTTTGTCTTTTGACCTACATAGCTAAATTTTGGTAGGTGGCTTACCTATAAGGATATTAACTAACGTACCCTTACTTTGTTAATTCCGGAGATATAAATTTTTTTCGAAAGAAAACACAAAATTTTCCGGGAAAACCTGGGCAGATTTTCCTGGCTAACGAACTTATCCAAGCCATTTGCAAAAGGAATTTTTCCACCAAATTTAGTCAAAATCGGCCTATTATTTTTTGAGTTATCGGTGTGATACATATATATATATATATATATATATATATATATATATATATATATATATATATATATATATATATATATATATATATATATATATATAAATATATATATATATATATATATATATATATATATATATATATATATATATATATATATATATATATATATATATATATATATATATATATAAATATATATATATATATATAAACATATAAAAATTGAAACGGACCCCGGATATGTGTTCTAGGGGGCCTAGTTCGCGGTCATTTGAAGAAATTTTTTCAAAATTCAAAAGTCGGGATCTCCTCATTAGTGAATTTTTTTTAAGAAAATTCACTAAAATTAGGAACAAAAGTTGCAGGTATGAACGTTAGTTACAAACTCAAATTATTTTTGCATATACAGGGTGTCGCATAAGTTAGATACAACCCAAACTTCACGAAATCATAGTTCATATTGTAGAAGAAGCGGAAACCAGCACAAAACGTGTTGGTGCACCAACAGGCATAAGCAAATCTTCAGTGTCCAGAATCACACACGAAGAAAAGCTGCATCCGTATCATTTCACTCGAATTCAGCAGCTTTTACCGCAGGACTTACCAAGAAGACCTCAATTTTGCCAGTTTATGAGAGAACGCTATCTAGAGGATCCAATGATCTACAAAAAAAAATTTATTTACTGATGAAGCCTCGTTCATCAGAAGAGGTATGTTCAATTTGTGGAACAGCCATACCAGTGCGATTGAAAATCCTCATGCTATCCGCGAACATCATTTTCAACATGAATTTTCAATCAACATTTGGTGTGGAATTTTTCGAAATTGTATTGTGGGACCATTTGAACTGCCACCTAGACTTGACGGAGCAACGTATCTCTTGTTTTTGAGAGATAAATTACCGATCATTTTAGAAGATGTACCTTTAGCTTTAAGCAGTGACTCTTGGTTCATGCATGATGGTGCTCCAGCACATTACATCCGAGATGTGCGAAATTATTTAGATGAAATTTACTCTCAAAGGTGGATTGGTAGAGGTAGTGTGCACCCATGGCCAGCGCGTAGTCCCGACTTAAATCCGCCAGATTTTTACTTTTGCGGTTATTTAAAGTCGCTGGTCTACAAAAATCAAACAAATAACCACCGGCAATTATGAGAAAAGATCGTACAGGGTGTTATTGATATCAGAGCTCAACACAATTCATTTTTTAGAATAAGAGATAATTTTAATGAACAAGTGAGAAAATGCATCGCCGTAAATTGTGAAAACTTTGTGCACTTACCCTGATTTGTTGTTATTTTGCTTCACATAGTTGCTTTTACAGTTGCAGTCTTAATAAAAATGTTTCTTTCGATAAAGTACATTTTACTGTGCTAAAAACAATCTACAACAGATACACATAATTTGCACTAAGATCGAAGTCTTCGAGAATACATAATATTTGCGCATAATCGTTAATTTAATTTAATTGAAAAAGTATGTTTATGTTGAAAACGGTAAACTTTTCGACTGCAAAGAAGTATACCTTTTTTATCTGAAACTAAATAGGCTTTATTTATTTTTTGTTCGAAAATGTGCATACAGGGGGTGGAAACAAATTTATGACCATGTTAATCGACCAGTGTTGCTGTCGGTGGCGCCACTGAGCGGTAGTGGTTAAATTGGTAGGCATCGTATTAAGCATGATGCCTAATAATACCATGCCACATTTCATAATAATATGTTGAACCACTTTCAAGATAATTGAAAAATTAGTTTTAAGAAAAATTATTTAAACAGCCTGTAAAACGAAAACGAGTATTATTTTATTAAGGCATGTTGAGCCCAATTGCTTTATTTTTGTGTCAGCTATCACCCGTCAGCTAATGTCCAATTAATTATGGGACACCTGTATATATTTGTATGTGGTATCTACAAAGGCCACAAGCCTACAAAATTTCATTAAAACAAAATACAAAAATTAAAAGTTATGGTTAGGATACATGCAAATTTCAGTTCCAGTTCGTACTTATATATGATAAAATTTTGTGAGAGTTTGAAAGTCGTGATTTAACTAAAATAACGATTTTTTTTACGAAGCGTCGGCAAAAATAAGAGAACTATAAGAGAAATAGCTATGTTATGCCTATTATACGAGTGTTTATTTACTACATAAGACCCTAAGGTGCTCAAAGCTTATTTACCGACAATAGGCATGGATGCAAAATAATAATGTTTTGTGTCCTCCTACGAAAAGCATAACTATTGGACAATTGATATTCCCTTTATTAATCTTATTTTTAAAGGGGTAGACATTCATCCAATCCAATCCATAGCAGGTGGTAGTGGAATTTTCCTTTACGTAATAGTAAAGGATTTTTCCACGCCCGAGGAGGTACCACCCCATACATCAAGTCCCAACGGACGTTTCCGGTTCCGGTGTATGAGTCAGTTTCCCTTATAAGCAAAAATGATGATGGCTCCTCCTTGTACAAAATATTCCGGAGGCAAAATACCCCTCCATTCGGATCTCCGGGAGAGGGGTGTACAGGGGGCGCCAACATCAAGATTTAACATATCCTTTTCGAATATATGTAGCCTAAATTCTAACCTGAACTCCGTCCACCATTTCCTCCAGGCTAACAGGTCCCAACTCCTCTTCCTCACCGAAACCCAAATCAGTGCCAAAACAGCCACTAATCACCTTAATTTCCCGGGGTATGAGCTCGTTACTTCCTTTAGATTGCATGGAGGCGTGTGCGCATACGTCCGTAGCAATCTACCCTGCACCAGACTTCCCAATTTAGAAGCTGGAAGAAAAGACATACTATGGATAAAACTCTCTCTCAGGGCTGCAACTAAATTCATCTGTTGCATTTACCGGTCACCTTCTGACAACAACTTTGTCCAGCTCTTTGACTACCTTTCTAAAAAAACCGACCATCTGATTTCCGAATATCCTTCCTCTGAGGTCACTATTCTTGGTGACTTCAATGTCCATAATAAGGAATGGCTAGGATCTTCAAAAACAGATCCACAAGGGAGAGCAGCGGAGGCCTTTGCAGTCAGCAATTCTTTAACCAATATGGTTCAGCAACCTACTTACTTTCCTCGTATCCCAACACACAGCTCAAATCCCTTGGATCTCCTTCTTACTACACAACCTGAATGCTATAAGATATCAACCGAAAACGTCACCGAAATTATCCAAGCTGGCATGGAATTATTTATCCCACGTACACAGAAAACCTCTTCAGCCACTCAAAAGCCCTGGTTCTCTAAATCATGTGACAAGGCCAGACTTGAAAAGGTCAAAGCTCACAAAACGCTTCTACACAATCCCAGTCAAGAAAATCGTCAAGCATTTAACGACGCAAGAAACCGCTATGTCCGCATTCTTTCTGAGGCAAAAAACTCGTTTAATAACCACATCAAAAACAAAATCCTCCTAAGCTCCAACGGCGGCAAACCCTTCTGGACTCTTGCTAAATCTATTGGGAATAATTTCTGCAAAAGCACGTTCCGACCTCTTTGTCTCAGGGGATGAAATTGTTTCTACCGCCCTGGGCAAGGCTGAACTTTTTGCTTCGTTGTTCGCCGGCAATTCTACTCTGAACCCACCTCCAAATGCTCAACCACCAACAGTCCCCAATGTTGCACATAAAATGACGGATATCATTTTCAAAACTAAAAAGGTACGAAAGATGCTCTCTTCTCTTAATACCAGGAAAGCCTCTGGCCCTGACGAAATCCCAGCAATTGTTCTCAAAAAATGCGCACCAGAGCTTGCTCCTGTCCTGACTCGTCTGTTTCAGATATCTTATAATAAAGGCATATTCCCTAGTAACTGGAAAACTGCTAGAGTACAACCCATCCCCAAGAAAGGATCCACAGCGCTTCCTAGCAACTACAGGCCTATTTCTCTCCTTTCAGTCGCCTCTAAAGTGATGGAAAAGTATATAAACACCAAATTACTAAAATTTCTTGAAAAACACAGTCTAATCCACGACAGGCAGTATGGATTCCGTCAGCGCAGATCGACTGCCGACCTCCCTTCCTTTGTCACCCATTCTTGGAACAAGTCTATGGAACAACACAGTGAATCCCAGATTGTTGCTCTAGACATATCAAAAGCATTCGACCAGGTCTGGCATGCTTAATAAACTTCCTGCCTATGGCCTACCACCAAAACTTTGTACCTGGACAGCAAATTTCCTCTCCAACAGGAGCATATCTGTTGTTGTGGATGGCCATTCCTCTAAACTGTATCCAATTAATGCAGGGGTTCCTCAAGGTTCAGATTTAGCCCCTACTTTGTTTCTTCTCCACATCAATGACCTCCTCTCTAGCACATCCAACCCAGTTCACAGCTACGCGGACGACAGCACCCTCCATTCAAATATACAATATTCTAAGCCTGTCTCTTTAATTGGCACCAACATGTCACATCAATTGCAGAGGCGGCTGCTAAGAAATTAGGTTTCCTCTTCCGGGCTCGCAGATACTTTTCACCAGCTAATCTCTATATCTTATATACTTCACAAATAAGGCCAAACCTCGAATACTGCTCCCACATCTGAAGTGCCCCAGTCGCTTCTACACTCGCTATCCTGGACTCCATTCAAAATAGAGCTATACGTCTCATCAGTGACCCTACCCTCACCCAAAGGCTGCCATCCCTTGCCCACCGACGTGCCGTTGGTGACCTCTCTCTCTTTTATAGATATCTGCACGGGCACTGCTCAGAGGAGCTTTCCTCCATAGTTCCCCCACCTGCTGCCCCCAACAGATCTACCAGGGGAACAGAGCGAATGCACCCTTTTACTGTCCAGGTCACCAGACTTAGAACATCTTGTTATGCCCGTCTTTTGTCCCGAGGACTTCCAAGTTGTGGAATTCCTTGCCGGCACATGTTTTTCCTTCTCCTCCGAACCTCCAAGTCTATAATTAACAAGCTGCCTCTTTCCTCCTTATCAACACCCACGGTACGATAGTATTTAGGCTGTAAGCCCTCGTGGTGTGTTGTTGAAATAAAAAAAAAATAATAAAAAAAAATAATAATTTAATTTTGTGTCTGTTCTTACGTTGGCTACAGTCTGCATATCGATGGTATTTAGATATGCAAACGGGTTGTTATTGGCTGCTATTTCATGGCTCAGGGACGTTTTCATTCTTGCTGTCTGCAATCTCAAACAACTTTATTTTCTGATTAGGACTTCACTGACATTTGTGCTTTCTTTATTTTTGTATCAGTATCACTCAAACTTAAAGGATAATACATAAGAATCATATTCACTAGCGGTCTCAATAGCCTAGTAGCTAAAACAATCACTCGACATACAGTTTATACTGAAAAATAAAAACTACTGAAAACTATTTATGCATGAGCAAGTTGGATGACTGCACATTTTATTCTCTGGAGTAGCTGTTACTATGTAACCTCCTTCAAACAAAAAACTAGAACTGTGGTATATTGTGATTGACCTCAAGTGGATTTGAATCTGCTTGATGGTGAGGTCAACATTGCCTAACAACCCTACCCTAAAAGCATCTATCTATTAGATTATTATTATTATTATTAAGATTATAAATATTTTAGGAGGTTGGCAGATCTTGATATGGCTTGATACTCACGTTTTTTTTTGTTGTTACTCTGCCTGGGGTCTGATATTTATGAGCGCCCCCCAACTAGAGCCTGGTTATATTTAATTTTAGGTATCTAGATAAGCAAGAATTATAATCTATTAATTGTATTGCAGCCAAACAGGGGAGATATTAGGGAGGAATTTCTCTTCAATTAAACAGATATGTTGATGTTAACAATAATATCAAATTTATTCATTTAAATAAATTTGGGATAGTAAACAAAATTAAATTGACATGGGTTGTTAAAATAAACATTGAATCATACACAAATAAAAATCAAATAAACAGCAAGAGTTTTAAGAAAAAGAGAATATCATTTCACATAGCATATTACAAAATAATAAGCTAACATGGTTGCATATTACAAAAATATTAACATTACCTACTTGAGATACATCAAAAATCAAATACTGTATTTTACAGCTCAAAAAAAAGGTAAATTACTTGATGTTTGTCAATCAATTCAGTTAATTTTTTAATAAGTTAACTGGCCAGTTCTTTGAGTGAGGCTCCATTTATGAAAATATTCTTGTGTGAAAATTTCTATTTAATGATTGAAAATGAAAAATATTAAGAAATGTGCAGGTTAAACATTTTACAAACAAAATCTACTAATCACAATTTCAAGTATTATGTATTTACATTCACAATATTGACAAACATTTAAGGAATAAACAGGAAATTTACAGCTGTCATTACGGCACCTCCCTGACACTATTTAATTTCAAATTTGATTGTGTTATCTTGAAAGTTCAAATTGTAAAGGTTCAAATATTAATTTGCTGCATGAAAAATCCTGTTGATTCAAAGAAATAAGGCTTATATCGACTCATCCAGTCCTGATGCATTGAGTTACCTGATGACCCTATGAAGATGCTTTCCAAGTGGAATCAACTATCAGTGCCTGACACAGGTTCACAGACTCCAATAAAAGAGGGGAAGCTGGAGAAAATGAGTGGTACTTCCCATTAACGGTTATACCTCAGGTGAATTTTGTTGTTCTAAAATAGGGTGAGACAATTTGTCCCCTATGTCGATACGCTAGAATTAATTTGATAAAAACTTTTCAAACAACAATTAAAACGTGAATTGGCTCAAGTGAAATTCACTGCCAATTGGCTCAAAATTCGGGAATAATCAGAAGCTTTTCTGATTAACATGAGGAATGCAACAGGTCGTGGACAAAGCATAACTGTTAACTCGCGTTTTTATGCCAAACACATCGTTTATTTAAATTCAAAAACCGCTCAAATGACTTTAAACAATCACTGACAACTGTTATTAGATAGTATAAATAACGGAAATGATTTTATCACCCATTTTTAAGATAATTTTTAGCCACCGCAACTAAAAGTTGTTCACTCGGTAACGTGCCAGCTACGACTCCTCGAGCCAGCGTGCTGTGCGTTCTCATCCAACGCTTTTTTCCTGACGTCCCACCTCCCCGCGTCTACAATTCAAGGTTTTGCCGGGAATATCTGTTCAACGGCTCAAACGGTCGTTTTTAGGTGACATCATCTATACGGAAAAATACAGAAATATTCTTTCAGCAAAATGCGACGCAATTTTCCTTGGCAAATATATATTGAATTTTAACATACAAATTAGAAATGCAGTAAAGGGGTTTACGGTACTTGAAGATTTAGCTACTTTTCATCAAAATAATTTTGAAATCAAAACATGAATTGCCTTACACATATTGGATTGTCGGCTATTCATTAAGTATCTTACGGGTTTATTTTGAAGATTTACAGTAGTAACGAAACACAATCGTTACAACTACTGTGTATCATATGTTAAACATGTTACTGCTGTACTCACTCAAGGACAGGCTGTGTTAAAATCTACAGCATGGTGAGGTGAAACTCAGTGGCTTTCCTGACCAAAATGTTCGGGTGTGCGGTAACGAGTTGCTGTTAGTGGTGGTTTTAAAAATTATTAACACTAAATGTACACACACACACACACACACAAATATATATATATATATATATATATATATATATATATATATATATATATATATATATATATATATATATATATATATATATATATATATATATATATATATATATATATATATTGTACCTATATGGGAATAATACGTAAATAAATAAACTAATTTCCCACTGCAACACTAACAAATTAAAAAGTCACTTAAAACTTTAAAACAGGAAAAGAACATAGAATTATTATCAAGCTCTTCTCTTCACACAAATTTGTGTTAGCGTTAGCACTGTCCGGAACGGGGTAAAAACTGAAAACATTAAAAGTAGTTCAATGTTAATATGGTACTAAATAACAAAATGTGTAAAAAGCCTGGATGCAGCAAGTGCGTTATGGTAGTGAATTTTCATAGAAATCATCTGGCACAAAATATTTTCTTATAACTTTTTTTTCTTGTAACAAGAAATCTAAATTTTGGTGTATAGTTTACTTTTTATATCGTAAACCTACGTACCAAATTTGGTTATCTTATCTTTTTACTTTTTGAGATACAATTTTTTTTTCGAATAAAAACTCAAAATTTGTCCGGAAAACCTCCTCCGATTTTCCTGACTAACGAACATATCCAAGCCATTTACAAAAGGAAGGTACATGCCAAATTTTATCAAAATCGGCCCATTATTTTTTGAGTTATCGGTGTGATACATACATACATACATATATATATATATATATATATATATATATATATATATATATATATATATATATATATATATATATATATATATATATATATACATATAAAAATTGAAACTGACACCGGATATGGGTTCTAGGGGTCCTAGTTCGCGCTCATTTACAAAAAATTTTTTTTCGAATGAAAGCTCAAAATTTTCCCGGAAAACCCGGTCCGATTTTCCTGACTAACGAACTTATCCAAGCCACTTACAAAAGGAAGGTACAATATATATATATATATATATATATATATATATATATATATATATATATATATATATATATATATATATATATATATATATATATATATATATATAGTACAAAGCATCTTACAAATAAGTCTAAACTTGTGGCAGCAAATAAGGCAATTTTGACTAAATTTTAATCTAAATGTCAATTGTTCTAAAGTTCTGTCATCTGATTTCTAATCTCCAAAATTACCTCACCTCATTATGTACCATTACAATTTCTAGAAACATGGATGGTACTTAGTGAATTTTTTCTATGAAAATTTACTAAAATGTATTATAGTCTTTGATTCTAGAATACTGTGGTCTCTGCAAGTGCAGTCGTAATGCTTGTAAATAATGCTATCACAACGTTGGTTGGAACGGCGTTCTATTCATTTGTCTTGAGCGGTATTTTTACCGTTCACTGCAGTGTTAAAATCAATGGTATTTTCCTCACTATTTTAAACACATGGGTGGGGGACTGTATTGTATACCAATACAGCTCTATCGACTGAAGTTGTTCGGAAATATTAACGCACACCTAACCCGAATTCATTCCCCGTTGCTATTCACCTACTCATATTCTCTGAATGAAGACGTGGTACCTACTTCATTCCAAGTCCTATTAACCGACTATTTATGAAATCAAATAAGTTAATTAAATCGATTGTCATAAAATATGTAGTGTATTAAGACTAAGGGAAAAAGAAATAAAACATATTTAACTGTACATTTTAATTATATTTTAGGGTGTGCGGCGCACACCTAGCTCACTAGGAGAAATCGCCACTGGTGAAACTGCTCCCTTGCCCTAATGATGGGCGCCATCATCGTTAAAATAGGTCGGTGTCAAAGAAACAAAATACAAACAAACAAAATATCCAGTTTGTACAAATTTATTTAAATTATGTTTATAAAAGCAAATAAAATATACAAATAATTTTCACGCTACAATTTCAAATATTAAACAAACACATAATATATTAGATTATTAATACTTTTATTGCTGAATTGCTGATATAAACAAAAATCTAGTTATAAAGGCAAACAATCTATAGCAAAGATTCACTAGTTTAATATATTTTTAAAATATCAATATAAAACATGACAGTTTAAAAATTAACAAAAGATATAAAATACTGAAATAATTTTATGGGTACTGGAAGGAATGTTAATGACTAAAAAAGGAAAAGGCCTAAAATAAAAGACTTAAATAATATTGCAACAACCGGGGCCTTAGCACCTGTTGACCTTAAGACATGATAATTAATAAAAAATACATTAAACTATAATAAACAGAACATGTATAAAAAAATAAAGCTTATTATATAATGACATAAATACATATTACAATAATTTTTTCTTATCTTTCTGAGGTCAATTCATAACAAATGAATGCCTGATACAGTTAAGTGATTTTGCGCAGCAAAATCGATACATCAAGGGGATTATGAATAGTCCATTTCTTCTAATGCTATATGTCTTTAACACAGATAAAATATTAGAAAATCTAGTCTAACATCGCCTATTCTCACTAATTCATAAGTATTTCTTGGTTTTCCAAGTTTTAAATCTAAACATGGTTATGACATACATGATATAAATACAAAACAATATATATAATTATCAAACCTGCATTAAGAAACAAATCTAACAAAAATATAATAATTAATAATACCAACAAATTAAGTACAAAAATATCATTTTAGTGTTTTTAAATCTTGAATGCAACACTTCTTCAAATTAAAAAAAAAGCATATAAATACAAATTATTGTTCTCTTAAAAAAATTGTAAAAATGTGTTTTGAATATGGAAAACAGTAAACACAGATACACACTAATTTAATGTATTGACTTCATTAATAACAAACCAATTCGTAAAAGCATCAATATACAGGATGTTTCATATGTGGGACAGACTTAGATGTAATTGGGGACCTCAACATAACTAAAAAAGTTTCCTAGAAATGTATGTCTCAAACCCTTTTCTTTTTGTGAAAAAAAAAAAACTGATAATTTTTCACATTTTTTGATTAAATTAAGGTATTTAAATGAAACTTTGATATATAATACTTACTCATATGTTACCATATTTTGTAAAATCTCAAACCTCTCAAACAATCAGTGATGAAGCTAGATGGGTTCGTTGTTATGAAGTTACATACAAAAATGTTAGTATGGTCCTGTAGAAATTTTTTGGTGCAAATTCTGGATAGAGCACGTAATTTCCTACAAAAAGTGTGTCCCAACTAACTTTCGTATTGTCTTTATTTTTGAGAAGCAGATTTTCTGTCGACCTACTAGAAATAGAATTTGCCTTCTTTAATAATAAACGCAGTTTTCAGTGATTCAAGCTTGCCTTATAAAACAGCACCTTAAATCTTTGTCTGCAATATTACAGGATATTTTATTGAATTGTCATTAGCTTGCTATTATTCCCTCGCCTATTTTTACCATAAAAACTATTACTAAGTGTTCTAAATGTGTGCTAAACTTCAAAATTTCGAACCCAAATCAAACTGAAGCTTCGATCCAAAAACTGTATACGCTAGTGATGGGTCGTTATTTAACAATCTGTTATTTTTTAACGGTTGCCGAGCCGCAACGGTAACCAACTGTTAGGGGATATATATAAAAATAACAGGTACAAAATAACGCTTTACACTAAATTAGAATTCGGACTCGTATCTGTTTCTTTTCCACTGCAACTAGCTTCGATGAATAAACATCCGTTTTCATCGGCAACCGTTAAATTTAACGGGATGAATGGACATGAGACTGGGAAGGCTAAATATGTATGGGTATGCTATGCAGTATAGAGCGGACTTTACTTCATAACATATTACTTAACACTTAACACGCTATTTATACTAGTGTGCTCGCTCTTGCTCACAGCTTTGGGAACGTAGGATACTATCGATCGACTATCCAGTTCAAAATAACAGATAAATAACTGCACCTGTTATTTTCAATGGTTATTATTTAATAACGTTAACAGGGTCAACTGTTAATAGAAAATAACCGTTTTGCCCATCACTAGTATTCGCTACACGATGTTAAAATAGTTCAAAATACGAAATTGTCCAAAATAGTTCGAAATTGAGCTTTCTAGGCATTCAATGCTCCCAGAGTTATTTAAACTCAGTAGCAGCCCTTTAAACTCGGACACATGGGGACATGACAGACAACCACATAATTATTTTTTTCAGTATCCTAACCTCTTTTTCATTACAATAATATTACTAGCAGTGCTCGAAAGTGATTGGTAATGAAATTTTTCAAAATTTATGGCTGCAACTGCAGATTGCCTTCTAGCATCACTAGGTTAAACATAGTTTGATTTGCAAAGAACCAATATATATATATATATATCTGTAGCTTGGTTCTAAAAGGGCCAATGTCAATTTTCCGTGATTTGGGCCAAAGTGCATTTTCAGTCTGTGTTTAAAGAAAACATTTATATGTAAAAAGGGCCAGTGCCTGCTTGCAGTAACAATCGAGCTATAAAAGTGTGTAGGGCCAATGTTGAAACTCAAAAAATATCTTATTTTACAGGTAAAAAGGCCAAAGTAGACATAGGCCTAAGAGCGACTACCAAACGTATATCATAAAAAGGCAAAAGTGGACATTGGCCTTTCTATTTTAATATTCTACATGTGAGAGCGCTATACATTGGCCCCCAACATTGAAAAATCCATCTCTGGGTTTTCAGTTTGTTTTCAGACACGCTAATGTGCGTATAAAAGTGAGTGATTCTATTATTGTTTTGTGTAATATATATGACCTATCATGTCATCCCGCAGTAAAAAAATATTGAGTTTGTGTTCAGCTTTGCCTTTGGTGACAGAAAATGATAACAATCAAGGTAAGCAATAATTATAATTTACACATTAAACTAATATTTTAGGTTATGTTTGTGAAATAGAGGAATTATTATTGCGGAGCTTAGATTTCATTCATACGAAATATGATGATAAGATAATACGAATGTTTACTCATTGGTACAACAATTTAAAAATTAGTAGGCGAGAAAAATGTTTCTTTTAACTTCCGGATGGTTGGATAAATTTGAAATATTTTTAACTTTGTAGTACGTGCGATCTTTTAGTTCTACCTCACTCTTTTAGTATTCAATAGGGTTATTAATAAAAATTACTCGCGTATAGCAGATAAACTAATATGTTGCAAATAAGTGTTCAAATGAAACGAACCGAATAACTATTATTACTCTAAAAATTACTAGGTATATTTTTTACCAGTATTTTAATTTCGGCATGAAAATATTTAGATACATGGAAACTACCTGTACTTAAATGTTAAAAGGGTACATACAATACAATAGCGGTTCGGATATTGGATTTCGAATGTTTAGATATATCTACCAATATTCTGAGTAATGTGTTTGTTGTTTTGAATTTTGTTTAAAATCGGATGGATTCGTTAAAGTTTGATCACATTTCAAAATTGAAAACTATTTTATTTATTACGGTACATATTTGCATATTTTGTTATTTTTTGAGTACTATGAGAACATTTTACATTAAAATTATAAATGGTTTAAAACATGTAAATTGTATCTACAGAACCAAAGGGAAGAGTCATTCTGGAGGATGACCCTTTAACACGAACCGAATCATCGACAGCTACTCAAGTTTCTACATCGGAAACTCAAATTGAGGGAGTTTTTCTGAGTAATAAGAGAACCGAATATATTACCTTACGCCCAGTCAGTCCACTTGCTCAAGTAACTGGTAGTTCTACCTCTTACTTACGTGCAGAACAAAGCCCTAACAAATCAAGTAAGTTATAGTATTTTTTGCATTCCACAAAAACACATTATTATTTTTTCTTGGCAGGACATAATGTTTGTGATCAAGATGATTGTGTAAATCAGGACTCTAGAGAAGTCTCCATGAAACATGGAAATAAACAGCATCTAAGGTCTAAATTAAAAAATATCTCATATGCAGAACATGCCTACGATAATGAAGTTTTTGATAATTTTGAAGATGGATCTAGTGATGATTTTGTACCTGCAGAAGATGAGAACAGTAGTTCAGACTCAGACGAAGAACCTTCTGTCATACATGTTACTGCCGAATTTCCAAATAATACTGAGGCCAATCATATCACAGTGGATAAAACTAAAAAAATAGGAAGAAAAAAAGTACAGGAAGGACAAGAATGTAGAAAGAGAAAGCGCGAACCTAAAAATTGGGACAAGAACAAACGAAAACTTTTGAAAAGTCAAGGAAAGTCCTATGTTACAATAAAAGGTAAACATATCTCTGAGAAGTCCTTAAAGAATCCTTGCAATTGTAAGAAGAAATGCTACGAAAAGTTTTCAAATGAAACAAGACAAGACATTTTTGGGGAATTTTATAATCTGTCGCAAGAGGCACAAAATCAGTTTATTGCAAATCACGTTCATGAGGTGTTAAAGAAAACGGAGAGGCTGAGAGGAGAGAATAAAGATAGCAGAAGAACTCATAGTAGAATATATTACTTGGATAAAAATTTAGAAAAACATGAAGTTTGCCAAATTATGTTTTTATCAACGCTTGACCTGACCGTAAAGAAAGTTCGTATCATTGTACAAAAAAAACGCGCTTCAAATTCGAGCATTTGTCCTGATGATGCGAGAGGAAAGCATACAAACCACCCAAAGATAAGCGAAGAGGAAAAGAATATTATAAGACAACATATTGAAATGTTTCCATCTTTTGAAAGTCATTATTCAAGAGAAAAAACATCAAAAAAATACCTAGCTTCGGATCTCTCAATATCAAAAATGTATAGACTTTATGTTGAGTTCTGCCAAGAACACAGTAGAATACCAAGAAATGAAATCATGTACAGGAAGATTTTTGTAGAAGAATATAACTTGTCTTTTAAAAAACCGTACACTGATACTTGTGCTACATGTGATAAATATGAACTTCTATTAAAGTCAATCAAAGATGTAGATGAAAAGCTCAAAATTGAAAATGAAAAGACTGAACACCTAAAGTTAGCAGACTCTGCATATAAAGAAAAGAAGAGAGACAAGCTTGCTTGCAAAACCAACCCTAATCTCTTGGTTATTAGCTTCGACCTGCAGAAGTGTTTACCGACCCCCTATTTAAAAAGCAGCATATCATTCTATAAACGCAAACTCTGGACGCTAAATCTTACTGTCTATGAAACACAGGGAAGCACTAATTCAGCCAAATGTTATCTTTGGAACGAGACAATCGCTCAACGAGGTGGACAAGAGATTGCATCGTGCTTGTATACGTACATTAATAATATTCCGCCTCATATCAATGAAATCATTATGTACAGTGATTGTTGCCCAGGACAAAATAAAAATATTTTGATATCCGTAATGCTCCTTATACTTATGGAAAAATTCAACAGAGAACGGAGACACATTAACATTTGTCATAAATTTTTAGTTCCAGGGCACACTCACATGGAAGCAGACCAGATCCATGCAGCGATTGAGAAAACTAAGAAATTAACGACAGCAAAAATTGACATTCCTCGGGATTGGGCGAATTTGATCCGTTTAGTACCAAGAAAACCACCTATTTTCGTTTATGAAATGCGCCAAGAAGAATTTCTTAACTTTAAATCACTCCTCTCTGGAAAGTTTCAACATAAAAAAGTAAATACGTTAGGAGAGCCAGTTGTTTGGTCTACCATAAGGCTTATTCAGTATTCCAGCGAACATCTTGGTTTGGTACAATACAAATCTTCTTTCGAAGACGAACCTTACAAAACCTTGGATTTGTCAAGAAAAAAGACCAGACATTCGGGTACAATAAGCCTTCTACCAATTTCAAATCAACCTCTTGGTATACCTGCGAATAAGTTGCAACATTTAAGAGATATGTTACCCTACATTGACGAGAACAGTCGACCCTACTATTTGCAATTTATCAATGGCATTAATACATCACAAACCCAATACGATACCCTTAGTGAAAGTGAAGATGAAAATGAAGACCTTGACGGACTTTAGTTATGATTACTAACACTTAAGATTAAGCAGCATACTGCCAAAGTATTAGAATGTTAGATTTTTTTAACTTATGTATTCCATATCTCGAAAATAAAAGTTATTTGTAATAAATCATTTCTTATTTTTATTGACACGTTAGGCCAAAGTCTAATTTATTATTTTTTTCTATATTCAAAAAGGGCCAATGTCTATTTTTTTTTTGCAAAAAAGGAGTCCACAATCTTTTAAACCTTTTAAAATATAAGAGTGATCGTATTAATACCACTTCACAAAAAATACTTCGAAATTAAGATTTAATAGTAGTCTTCAAATGCATTCAAACTTAGACCAATAATTTTGAAATCGATTTGCCAAAATCTGCATTTTATGAGATTGGCCCTTTTAGAACCAAGCTACAGATATATATATATATATATATATATATATATATATATATATATATATATATATATATATATATATATATATATATATATATATATATATATATATATCTGTGTGTGTATGCATGTATGTATATATACCTTTTTGTTTTCTTCACGACTAACACCAAATAGTGGAAAACATTTTCACCCAGCCAACTTGTAAATTTTGCCGAACTTCTGCCTTTGAGAAAAAAATAGAGATTTTTTACCTACCAAAAATTGTACGATACAATATACCTAATGTACAATTTATTTAAGAACATGATATGTGGACACTGAAGAATTCAATGTTCGATTTTAAAGAAGTTTGACTGTTAATCTTTGACATACTATTTCAGAGGTTTGAAGTTCTAGCCAACCTATTTGCTTGGGTCCGTTCACAGCACGGATTAAAAAAAGTGGGTTTGCACACCTCTAGCTCTAAGTGTTTTGTCAGTAATAAATTTGTCACAAACTAATATATATATATATATATATATATATATATATATATATATATATATATATATATATATATATATATATATATGTATACAAACACGAAAATATGCATTTGATGTATCGATTGGCTCAATGCAATGCTGCAGAGACTAGACGTCTCTGCATTAAGCTTTCTCCGTAACATCGGCTAGATAAAAAAACATTTCAAAGTGTAGGCAAAGATTTTATACATGCAGGTTGATACAAAACAATCCAGGAATAATGGCAAACCTGCTAATGTTAGAAGTTAGAACTATTCAGACTGAAAAACGTATTTTAGAACTCATGAGGTCGATCCAAGCATCAATACTACACATATAGTTGTACAAGTAAATATCGGACATGCTAGTGTACAGACTTTTGCAACAGCAGCTTTTACATCCTTACCACAATCAGCACATATACACATTAAAAGAACATGATTACCCTCCACGGATTGAATCCTGTGTGTGGTTCTTAAAGATGACGAATCACAATCCTAGTTTTACACTAACTGTTTTGTTTAAGGATGAAACTTGTTTTACAAGGGATGGCACTATTAATATCCACAATTTGAATTATTGGATTAAAGAAAATCTTAATACTGTTCACTAGTGATATTACCAACGGAATTTAATATCAATGTCAGGGCTCTAATAAGCGGTGACAATCTTTTTGGGGCCATATTGAAGAATTATTAAGTGGTCAATATTACACCAGCTTCCTGGAAAAGAATTATCTTAGCTTTTGGAAGACATTACACTTAATGTACAGCATAGTATGTAGTGTATACAGGGCACCACTGCATTTTAGTTGACAACGTTTTTAATTAAGTATTTTATAATCATATGTTGCATCGAACTAAAGGTTTACCCTATACGTTTATCAGGTTTAAACTCTTTATGCTTTTCCATTTGTGGACACCTAAAAGGCATAGTGTGTCCTTTACCAATTGAAAATATTCAAATGCTTCATCAATGCATATGGAATGGTTGTCAAGCAATCCAACAAATCACTGGCGTTTTTGAATAAATCCGAGCATCTATGATAGGGCCTGTACTCAGGTTCAAGCTAGCCACATTAAGCATTTACTCAAATGTAAGTTCAATTTGTGTTATCTCTTCAATGAAATTGATAAATCATGATTCATAATATATGTGCTTTGTCTAAAAGCAACAACAAAAAATGTTTTTGTTGACAGACAAATATAAAAATAGGTCGGAAAACATTTTTTGTAGAAAATTTGATGCTCCACCCAGAATTTCAAACCAAAATCCACAGACCTACAACATTTTTATTTAACTTAAGGATAATGAACCCATTTAACTCGGTCACTGTGTGCTTGGGAGATTTGAATTTTTCATTGGCAACTTGTACCTTTCACTGAATAACAATCAAGTGGCTGCAGCAGTGTTCTGTGATCTCACTAAAGCATTTGATTGTGTTGACCATGAGATACTGTTACATACCTACATACCTGGCTTTAGGGGGACTTTGCTTGAATGGTTGAGGTCCTATTTATATCATCGTCAGCAGAGTGTTCAACTTGGTCATATTAGCTCTGGGTACCAACATATTCACCATGGTGTTCCGCAGGGGTCTGTTCTTGGCCCACTGCTGTTTTTACTTTATATTAATGACCTGTCTATGTTGAAAATTAAGGGTCATATGACTATCTATGCTGATGATATAACCATCTTATGGAGTAGTGATAGTGTTGGAGCACTGAAGCGCACTGTGGCAGAGGATATGAAGATGATAGAAAACTGGTTCATTTCAAATCTGTTAACTTTAAATGTCTCTTAAGACTAATATCATGCATTTCAAATGTAGTCTGCCTGCTGTGACTCTAGCAGCTGAGGAACTTGGGAAGGAGAGCTGTGTTAGGTTTCTGGGACTATACATTGATCAATCGTTAAAATTTGAAACACATATAAATCATCTATGTAAGAAGCTTTCATCAGGTTGTCACGCACTAAGAGTTGTTTCAAAAAGCTTGGACAAGAGTACATCTAGAAGTCTTTACTGCTCACTTGTGGAGTCCCATCTAAGGCATGGCATTTGTTACTGGGACTCTTGTGCAGGTTATCTCTTCAATTCTGTATTTATTCTGCAGAAAAGAGCCCCCAGATATTTGTGTGGGGTTAGTGTCTGTGAGTCCTGTAGACATTTATTTGTTTCTGAGCGGATATTGACCCTACCGTCTCTGTTTGTTTTGGAGACTGCATGCCTTTTGCATGAAAAATATAAAGATGAAATCAGGTCAGTGTCTTCTCGTGATACAAGACAAAAGAACTGCATTTCTCTTCCTATACCGTCCACATCATTGTTAAAGAGGTCATTAATATATAATAATAAGAAGATATTTAACCAGATATCACTAAACTTGAGGAGGATTGGTGACATGGAAATTTTTAGGACAGAGCTTAAGGAATTTTTAATTGCAAAATGTTATTATTCAATAGATGAATTTTGTAATGATGCACTACTGTGACAGATTCGATTGGTGTTGTGGAGTTGCATACCAAATTTGGCTTCATTATCTCAACTTAATAAGTAAATACGAAAAATAATTTATATTCCTTTTCAAATTTTTAACACCCTATCTTGAAAATAAAAGAATTTTGGAGATATGTTTTTAGAAAACTTTTTTGATTATTTTGAGATCCAATCACTCCATGTAGTGTGTTCCACATATTATGAAACCCTGTATATTTTCACATCACTCCAGTCTATCAATTATATGTAACTGACACTTCAACCCGTTAGCCATGGCCAACTGTTTTAATTTTTTAGACATCAATTACCAATTCTACAATCGACAGACATAAATGTCAATTGAAAATTAGAGTTGTGGTGATACAATAACATTATATAGTTATTTTTTATTACTGAAATGCATAAAGAATCACAGGTAGATAAATACATGCATGAGCTACTGTATAATGTTGTTAATGCAAAATGTGTTATAACAATTAAATATAAATCAATTTATTTATAGCACCCTACTGAAGACAACCAATATAAAAATATAATCTTTCCAAATTACTTAAATTACTTGTGCCATAAGTTATAACTTTGCAAACTAACTAACTAAATTATTACTCCTGTTATTATAACAAGCTAAATATTGCCTTCAAAAACATAAGAATTATGCTGACAGAATAGTTTTGAATCTTATAAGGGCTAGTTAGTTTATTGATGTTCAGCAAAAAAATAGGTTTTTAAAGACGAATGTAGTAGTTTGTAAAATCAGTTTTACAAAAGTATATGCATAACTAAGAGATCTAATTTATAACTGAATAATTTTAAACTTGTTAATCTTTTCATCAGCAAAGCTAAATTATCTCATGATGAAGCCATGCCAACGTTATTGACAAAATAGTCGGACTAAGGAATGTGTTGTGGTAAGTTGGTTTCTCAAACGTGTATTAACCAGTGCTCAATACAGGTTCCACACTCCACACTGTGCAATTGTGTGATTTTAAATTTTATATATAATAAAAAATTAGGCTTGTGCCTTATGTAGACTCCAAATTATAACTAACTATTATTTTGAAATAAAATGATTCCTTGAAAAATATAGGAGGCCCTTAAAGAGGACCAATTAGAATTATTTCACAAAGTAATTGGATTTAAAACCTGAAAATTGACATTTGAGCGTTATTCTTGATAGCATACTCATCAATGTAAAATACTATCATTAATATACAATTTCGAATAATTATGGAACTTAGTATCATTGCTTTAAATGGAACATCTATAAAGCAAGTTTGTATCAGACAATATGTATACACTGGAAAGTTTAGAATATATTCAACTTTTCTTTCTTAATTTTGATATATTATTCAATATTAAATAGTGTATACGTAGGCTACACACAAACTTGGAAACAAAACTGACAAGCTAATGATAGAAAAGTATGCCCCCTTCAAGAATAAGCAAGTCGTAGTTAATTTTATTACAAAAGATGTTTTTAAATCCTGTGTAAATTCGCTACATTTAAAACTCAAAAAACTCGAAACAGAAGGATAATCATATGAAAAACCACAACAACAAAAAAACAGAGTGTATGCACTAAATACGTATTTCAACAACGAAGATGTCTTCATCAGTACCTAGGGAATCCAATACCAGGATACCGACATTTTGAGATCCAGGATCCCGGAATTTTTCTGAGGTATTTGACTCCTGGTATTTATTGTTAAATATCGAAAATTTTCGGTATTTTCGGGACTGATTATAACTTGTAATAACGAAAAATTTAGCATATTCAGTATTTCCGATATTTTTGAGATTCATTTTATTTACGTCGCGTTGGTGACCAATGACACATCCACTACGACCTAGGAGTTACAGCACGTTGTATACGGAAGCGATATGGGCTTGCATCTGATTGATAGTTGAATTTAAGGAGTGACTAATCACAGGAAAAGGTTCCGTCACGAGAAATCTGCCTTTTGTTGTTTTACAGAATAAAGGACCTGCCTGAGGAGCTGTTTAGTCACAGTTCTACCTGCCCTGACATCGGTTTGCATAATTATAAGAAAAAAGGCGAAAGAAAACCGTTAGGTTATGTTCAGATGACCTTGAATAATTAGGCAAACTGATGTCAGGGCAGGTCAGGAAGGTCAATTCAGCCAAGATTGTGATTAATCAGCACCTCAGGCAGGTCTTATTTCATAAAATGGCAAACAACAGATTTTTTATGATGGAACATGTTCCTGTATTAGTCGCTGTTTTAGTTTAGATGTTAACCTGTAACACTAGGCTTGCGTGTAATTTGAAAATCGGGAGTCCTGAATCTAATGAGGTATATATTCTTATATTTATTAGTTGTACATTAGCCCCATGATGTAATTTTATTGTTGCTAAGTAAAACATAAAATGAAAAAGCGCTGCCGAATGTGCATTTTGTGTAAACTGTTTAAAATCAGAGTGGAATTATTTTTGTAAACAAACCAACGGCGAGGCAACCCAATGCATACAATGTAAAGCAATTTTAAAAACAAAATGTGGGTCTTCAAGGGGTCTGCATGTAAACTGGCTAGTAAACATCAGATTAATCTTCGGGACCATGATATTAATAAACCCTCAACTTTAAAAACTAAACAACAAAATTTATTAAAAATTGACGGATCAATTCCTAACAAAAAAACAAGAACTAACGGATTGTTTTCTTCAGAAGGAAGATAAATCTCTGATAGCTGTGCTTGCCCACATGAAAACAAAATTATTCCATCTATCTATCACTATTTTTAATAGACAATAAATCACAAATTTCCAGACTCCCGATATTTTCGGTATTGAATACCTGGATACTGAAATGTTTTATTTGAATACCGAAATCATGGGATTAAAAATTTTGTCCGGTATTGGATAGCCTATCAATACCTGTCGCTAATATGTTTGTAGCACATAACTCGCTGTTATTATTTTTGTCGTCTTTGAATGATCCTGCTTTCTATTCCATCTGTTCAATCTACAGTCCATCTGCAGTGCCTGACTTAGGCCTTTGAACAAAAAAACCTTGTAAAATTAGAACAACACACCCTATATAATATACATGTTTTATCAGTGAATCAGTCACTGGTCCACGACCACAGAACTGCTCACAATTTTCCCACAAGTGTCATGTTCTGTGATTTATGGAATTGGTACAGAATAACTTAATTACAACAAAGTGTGTGTGTGTGTGTGTGCTGGATACCAAAAATGCTGGCACAAGTACACAAGGATAAGCAGATGGTTTCAGTTCGTGATTTCTTCACATCTCATGAATCAAAGGGAAATGATTTGTTCAACCACATTGTGACAAGAAATAAGACAGGAAATGAGGGGTGCCATACTGTACTCTAAAAAAAACTATCCACAAAACAATGGCCTTCTTCTTTTGAGATTGACATGAGGTCCTGTTGGTGAAATTTTTGGAGCATGGCATGACCATCGGTGGTAAAACCCAATGTGAAACATCGCAGAAGTTGCATCAGACCATACAAAACAACTGATGCAGTCTCCTTTCTAAAGGTATTCTCTTCATCCATAACAATGTCAGACACTACATGCCAAACAGAACAGTGTTACTGTTGGAAAAGATGGGCTGGAATATTCTCCAACATTTTATAGATAGCTCTGATCTTGGTCCAAATGAGAAACTGCATGATAACATTATGAAGTGGCTGAATCTTAGGCAGTAGGTTCTTCAACATTGGTATCAAAAGACTAGTGCATGTCCAAAGAGATAACGTGGAAAAATAAGGTAACTGACAACCTCCTTTTGTGTGTCTTACATTGTTCCCCTGTAACAGTTTTTTGTTGTTGTTGTATTAAACTGCCGGACATTACTTTAAAAATGCGCTTCATAGAATCTAAAAATGCAATAATACATACTGTTTATTTAAAATAACGATGTTGATAGTGACTCTTCCAGCATAAGCAGAAGTGGAATGGCAATGAAAGGATGTTTAGTGAGTAAGTAATCGAGAACAATACTCTTATGCAAATATTGAGATTTGAAATCCAACTACTTTATGAGATGATTATTTTACAAGTAAAATATTGATCCCATTAATTGCTGATAATTCTGTTTTAAAATTTTAACTACCATGGTGTTAACCCAGCAAAAGAACATCTTGTGAGTTGTAAAGCAGATCTGTATATGTTAATAATAATATAAAAATAATAATGTAAAGGTAATATAATATAACATGATATGACTTTTTACAAAAAAGTACTGCAATAGCTAAACATGTGACTTAAAATAAAAGACTAAAAAGCTACCTTCTTTATATATATACTTGCAGGAAATGAAAATGATTCAGCCTAAACTTGTTCTGAAGAAGCAAATTCAAGTGTAGTAAAACTGATATAGCTTGATAAATAGTGAAATGATATCATAGAATATAACAACATTAATATGACTCACCTTTATAACCTCCTATGGGTGAAAGGGAAGTATACATTACCAATAAATAATAAAATCACCTAAACAAAATAAAAAATAATGAGAAGCCAAGATAAGATTCAAAAGAATATCAAAGACAAATCATACATTGCGATGTTACATGGGGTCGTTTCAATTGCTTGCATATATATTCAAACATCTAGTTATCTCTAGTCCTCAATTAAACTAAACAACTTGTATACAAAAATGTGATATCGTCAAACTGCCGATGAACCATTTTCAGTTATTTTCGATTCTACATTAACATGTGAGTTGTCATCAGAAGAGGGTGGTCTAGTATCTTCGCTCTTGGAATTATCAGGTGAAGTGGAACATAGATCACCAAAGGTGAGATCGGGCTGAGAAACAGGCGATTCAGGGGCCAAGTTTAGCCTGAGTGAAGGATCGTCCACTCTGATTTTGGCATCATCGTCAGTACTGTCAAATGAGGAACTGCGTTCTGATTGCAGGCGGCCATTGCTGGTGATGCCACCTGTGCCCGTGATGCGACGCTTGAACGATTCCAGTCTCATGACCTACAATCAGATAATAAGCCTGAATATACAAGGACTGCAGCAGTACTGAAAAAAGGGGCAAAGTTTAATTTTGGTTTAGTTTAGTGCACTTTTAATTTAAATAGTAATATATATATATATATATATATATATATATATATATATATATATATATATATATATATATCTATATATATATATATATATATATATATATATATATATATATATATATATATATATATATATATATATATATATTGTAAGAGGTTTGGGGATTTTTGAAAGAGTATTTATTTATAATTTTAAGTTTATATGTCTTTATGAACACCTGTGAGTTAAATTTTATTATATAATGTATGTAAGGTTATGTATTGAATTTTTAATTGTTTTTTTAGTATAAGTTTTGTTTTTAAAGTTCAAAATATATTGGTAGGAATCGTACTGGACTTTCTCGTATTATCTGGGTTAGGACCCAGTACGACTCCTACCAAGTAGCCAGACAGTCTTGTTTCTACCCGGCCTCTCCACAAAGTCCTTGGCTTGTCTACAGCCACTGACCAACCTCCTGTGCTTCTCCATGCCTCCTTAGTCCTTCTATCTAATTCGCTGGGAATCAAGCTCTGCGAGGTCATTCGCTACTCCAGTCTCGCCACATCACAGTGTCCGGAACCCACATAAGCTGTACCCTCTTTGCCCTGGCCAGCCTCTGAAGTGCGTCAGTGCACTCCTGAAAGAGCATTAGTCTAATTCTGGACGTGCAGACCGCCTGACCATCCTAGCAAATGTATATGCGTATATCCAGCTGTGATCTGTTAGTAAAACAGGTCTTGCTGGCAGGCTGGAAAGCAAGCTGATTATCACTCCAATGCTCCCTACTGCTAACATAATCCTCTGTATTTCGTACCTTGATGTCTGAAATTGGAATTTCCTCTTTCACCCCCTTAACAACCTTAGCATGTCATGTGATTACTTCCTCATCTCACCAGTTGAGAGTCGTATGGCCTCCCTTCCAATTCAGATGGGAAGTGGCGGGATGAAGTCCCCAGGTCCTTCCTACAGACGGCATAAATGCTAGAGGTGCTACTTCGTTTCACACTACTCGCTCAATTTGCGACCCTCATAGTCCAGGACCACCCGAAGATACTTGACCTCTCGCACTAAGGCTAAAAAAGGTTTTTCAAACATCACCGGCGCCTTGAACTTGAATGTGAACCGTGAATAGGATCGTCTCCGTCTTTACCGAGGCCCAGCTCACCACACTACCTTTCACTTATACTGCAGCCATGTGAATGCTGAGACGAGAAGAGCGACCTGTCTGGGCAGAATGAGGTCACCCTCATCTGGGTGCTGGGTCACTCGAGGGTCAAAGGCAATGAAGAAGCTGACAAGTCTTGCGAAGAGAGGATCAGCAGGACCAGAACCGGTCCTTAGCGTGACGAAGAGCACTGCCAGGGGATCCATTAAGTCCTGGGTCAGAAACAAACATAAGGTGTTCTGGGCAGACTGTCCAGGGCTCAGACATGGGAAGTCAGTAATTGAGAAACCCAGTTCAAAGACAGCTGTGGAGCTGCTAAATCTCAGCAGAGGACAGCTCAGGAACATAACAGGACTCTCGATGGGACACATGGCTGTCAAGAAACACCTGCATAAAACAGGGCAGTTCGCGGGGGACCTGTCATGCAGACTCTGCAGCCAGGGGGAGGAACCAGCCCAGCACATCTTGTGCGAGTGTAAAGCTCTGGACCGCAAAACGCAACTGATCTACGGAGAGCCTAGACCAGAGACAGAGCAATATAAAACTTCACCCTACCAATTGCTGTGCATACTAGTTCAAGCCACAGTGATTTTGAAATGGGTGGAGTAGAAAAGACAAAGGGCATGCACAATAAGCCAAAGGCTGCGGTGCTATCGGGGCGGCAAAGACGAGGACGAGCCCTAAGGAAAAAAAAAGATAAGCTCATTATCAGCATATATCTGCGCAAAGAAACCATTATTGGAGAGTCCTTTCATAAAGTTAGTTCTTTTTCTTTAATATCTTGTTACAGGTCATTATACTGTCACACTTCAACAGCACTCAGCTCTTCTTGAATTTGCAGTTTTTAAATTTAATGTCTTAACTTTAAAATAGTGTGTCAGACGATTTGAAGCATTAAACTTTTCAGGTAGTCTCGATTTTTGAAATGCATGGAGGTATGAGAAACTGGAGTACATTCAGGTCTTTTCTGCTAAAACCATCAAACAGTTTCTAATTGTTTATATCATAAACCTTTTATACATTTTCTTTTTTAACAATTTGCTATTTGATCCACAAAAAGCTCGTCTCCATTTTTGATCATACAAAAGGTTTGCATACTGATCTCATATTCTTTAAAACCTCAAGCCATGGAATCAATTTGATTTACATAGCCTATAATTACTATTTTTGCTCTAAAATCAGAACAATTTGCTTTCCATTTGTGTTTATCTATGAGAAAGAGAATATTTAATTTGAAAAGGACGTTGTAAAACTAAACTAAAATTGTAGTCCAAGTATGAATGTTATATAAAAACGTGAAAAGTATGTAACTATGTAATTCCAAAAACAGCAATAAAGAGTTTACAGGGTGTCTGATGATGTAGAAATTATTTTTTCTTCTAGACAGCCAATAGATATTCTGTTTCTATCTACTTCATGAAATGACAAGACCAAAAAAAAAAAAAACAGTTTTCTTCCCATTACATGGGTTAGGTTAGGGTTATGTTGTGAGTGGGCCATAACAGTCCCTCCACTGTGACCTTAAGGTATATTATGGCTCACGCCTACTTGTCCTATATTTAACCCACCAAGTCAAGCCTCTTGCAAAAGTCCATAATTTTTGTGGGCAAAAGTTGGTCCAGATCTTCTGGTTCAACTTTGGTCTTGCTAAAGAGCAGGTGCCCTGTCCACACCCGGACAAGAGCATTGTGTGTGCTCTGCTGTTTCGTCACCCTTCATACAAAGTCGGGACTGGGTTTCTTGTCCAAACACAATTCAGTGCATGTGGTGACGCAAGCGGCAGTGTCCTATATACATGCCGACCAGAGTTTTCAGTTGTTGCCTGTTTAAACCAGAATTTCTGAAGGCCTTAGAGTGTGCTAATCCTGTCAGATTTTGCCCTTGTTGGATTGTCTTTACATCTCTTCAGGTCTTTAAGGTGTGTTACGTTGAGCTTACGTATATCCCCAGTGCAGGTTTCGGTTCCATATAGTTTACTCCGGCACGCCTCCTAAAAAGAACGTCTACCGCCACATTGCTATCAAGGTCCGAGTGCCCTGGAATCCAGACCACTGACACCTCATTGTAGTTGCTCAGTTGGTTAAGGGAAGTCTTGCAGCTCCATACTGTGTTTGAATTGCAATAGTAGAATCTAAGTGCCTTTACAGCAGCTTCGTTATCAGAAAATACTTTTATCAATTTATGTGTGCAACAACTTTATTTAATCTCCCTCGCACATACCTCGAAGACATATACTTCAGTCGGGTAGATGGTTGCATACTTCCCAAGGCTAGATGATATTCTTGCACCAGTGCTGGTCCCATATATGCCATCTCCTCAGTTTTGGAGCCGTCCGTCTACCAGCAGAGATCTGCCTTCAATGGGGATGTTTGATTTCGTTCTCTGACCCTCCCTTTCCGGAAGAACAGTTTTGAAAGATAAGCTTCTGCCAATCTTTGCCTGATATCATTCCCAGAACCTGGTGACTTTTAATGTTATCGAGGAGTCTAGTTCTTCCCATACTGATTGCCTTCAGGATGCTGTCAGCTGTTTGTTTAAGTCTGTATGTTTTCAACCTAGCCACCCTCTCCAACCATATCTAAAAAGGTGGAATGTTTAGCAGGACTTTCAGAGCGGCTTATGGAGGGGTGCTCAACGCTCCCATAATCATCAAACATGTTTGTCTCTGTTACTGAGCCAGTTTGGCTCTCGCAAAACCACAAAGTACCTTATGTCAACAAAATATAGCTCTATAGGCTATCATTGGTCCGATAACCACTACATAGAGCCAACACATCTGCTGTGTTCCCCAGTTGTTCCCACAGATTCTTCGGCATGTCCACCAGGGACCACTTGGCCCCGTGGATTCCAGTAGGCAAGACATGGTAGTGATGGGTCGTTATTTAACAATCTGTTATTTTTCAACGGTTGCCGAGTCGCAACGGTAACCACCTGTTATCGATATATAAAAATAACAGGTACAAAATAACGCTTTAGACTAAACTAGAAATCAGAATCGTATCTGTTTCTTTTCCACTACAACTAGCTTCGATGAATAAACATTGGTTTTCATCGGCAACTGTTAAATTTAATGGGATGAATGGACATGAGACTGGGAATGCTAAATATGTATGGGTATGCTATGCAGTATAGAGCGGACTTTACTTCATAACATATTACTTAACACTTAACACGTTATTTATACTAGTGTGCTCGCTCTCGCTCACAGCTTTGGGAACATAGGCTACTATCGATAGACTATCCAGTTCAAAATAACAGATAAATACTGAACTTGTTATTTTCAACGGTTATTATTAAATAACGTTGACAGGTACAACTGTTAATAGAAAACAACAGTTTTGCCCATCACTAAGCCATGGATAGACTGCAACATAAATAATGCCCACACAGATAATCTCGAGGTTCTACTGCACTTAATACGTTTCACCTGGTTTTTGCTTGGTCTAGTTTGTACACTGTTTAGATAGAGGGACATTGATTATTTGTGGCAAATGCATAATATACAAGAATATAAAAACACAAACTAAAAACTTTGCCCCTTGATTTTAAACATTTTTCAGGAAAAAAACATAAAGTTATCTAGAAATCATACACTGGTATGTCAGGAAGTTAATTTTTTTTGTGCACTTTTAATTGATCAAATAAATAGATAACTAAATGTTTTCAATATTAAGTATAAAAGCATAACATGCAGAGAAATGATTTTCTGAAAGAGAAAGAAACTATAAGGATTTCGTAAGTTTACAACATGCCTTAGGAGAACAAGAAATGCAATATCAAGAAAAAGTGTTTCAGCTTTATATTTACACAATGAAGAAAATAAATAAACAATAAATAAAATAAATAAATAAAATTAACACATCATTAAAAATTTTACATAGTCTATTAATTATTCAAAATATAAATGAAATTTACATTGGCCATATTTGATTGGTATTTTATTTAATAATGCACTGACAAAAATATACACCCAAAAATTGCTCATTGACTATTTACCCACATTCTTTAATTGTTGTTGCTCTTACTCGGTGAAACCGTTCCACACTAAATAGACGTAGACAGTGCTATCGAAGCAGCAAAGCCGCAGACAAGCCCTGAGGGAGAAACAAAAATAGACGTAGATACTATTTCTCTGGCTTCACAGAGTCCCCCAACAGCGAAACCAGTTACAGAACAGAAAGCAAACCCTTGTGAAACCAAGAAAATAAGTCTCTATGTCTGTATTTAATATTATTTACTTTAAGCGTAGTTGCCGGTTTAGTTAACTACTTTTCAAAATAAAGTAGTTATAGTTGAAATTGAAATTAAACTCAAGTAATAGTTGTAGTTGAAGTAGTTCAAGTACTTGCTAGTAATTAGAATTTTTTTTTGATGACTGTGTTAATTCTTAATTATTTAAACCTATTCCACTTCTATTGAACTCCATAACAGTTTAAATGAATTATAAATATTACTAGTTTATTATAAATTCAGTTATCTAGCAAGACGACTACCAGTCTTGATGCTATAATCGATAAGATTACTAACTGAACTGTTATGTGTTACACTATAGCCTGTCTTTTAATTAACGACCTTATAAATTTTGTTTTAAAACTGACCCTATCATTGGGCGAGTTCACCAGCACGCCAGTGCGGCCAATAGCTGCATTGTTATGTCAAAAAATGCTGACAAAATGTTGACGTCTGTCAAGATTTTTTGACACACCAATGCAGCTGCTGGCAGCGACTGGCGCCTGGTGAACTCTCCTATTGGCTATATAGAAACCCTTCTCACAATTAGAATTAGTCCAAAATTCTGTTCGTAATTTTGACATTGTCAGCTCTTATATAAATTAATTTTTGAACTATGTCTATTAGAGATGAAGATAATAATGAGTGCGGATTGTGTAACGAATACTACTGTGGATAAAATGTGAATATTATTTTAAACACCAAGATTATTAAATTACCTTAAACTTTTATATTTACCATTAAACATTTTCTGTGCCCTTGTGTTAATTTGCTATATAATGTCACTCCTAATTTAAAAACAGACCATAGTTAATATATAATTTATTGAAAGCGAATAAACTGTTCTTTTGATTCGCACTTTGAATTAAGATTTTCTTTGGCTTGTACTGAGAATAGTTGAAAGTTGCGGAGATGTCAACTACTGATAATTGGTAAATGAACTAATTTTAAAACGAGTAGTTCACTATTCAGTAATTAAATTACTTTACCTCTTCAGAGAAGTAGTTGATAATTGCAGTTAATTTCTTTTTCAAAGTTGTGTAATGTGTTACACGTTTTGAAACTCACCAATTTTTATATTAAAAATTATTCTTATATTATAATTTATTAGTCAACGAAATTAAACATAAACCGACGTCATCACTTTTGCCCATAGACTTATGTTTATTTCATGTCAGCAATGCATGTATTACAACATTTTTAAACCCTGACAGTTGGCTATAGCTTGTGACTGTTGATAACAAAGCCTATATAAACACCAGAATCTCATTATTATTCCTCTTTTGTAAAGGTGTGCGAACCCATGTTTTTCTCAAACCAAACTATGCACGAACCCAAGCAAATATGTTGCTCTGAACTTCGAACCTCTGAAATAGTATGTCTAAGGTTCAAACTCGAACTTCAAATTTTTTAAAAATTCAAAATCGAACATCGAACTATCCAAAATTGTTCAGTGCTCACATATCGTTTCCTTAAATACAAAATTTACATATATATCTATTTTTAGTAAAAAGCAAAGGTGTGAAAAAATTTGCAGGTTGATTGGGTGAAACTGCGTTCCTGTGCTGATGCTACTTGTGTGAAGATGGGTCAATATTGAACCAAAAACACAAAAAAGTATATTGAAAACTTTTAGATTTCTACATCTATAGCTAAGCTCAATTATATATACTCTGTGTCATATGGTATATGGTAGTTTTAACAGTCTTTTGGAGTGAGGGGGGTTAAAGTGGAGCATGATATAATAACCACTTGAAATTTTAACTGTATATGGATTGAGAATATTTAATAGTGTTTTGGTTCATTGTTAAATAACACATATTCAACCTAGTTTTCTGGATGACAATCTGCAATTAGTGACATAAATTTTGAAAAACTACATTACCGATTGATTGCTTTTAAACATTGTCATCATAATGTTGTAACCAAAGGTGTGGGGATCCTAGGATATATATATATATATATATATATATATATATATATATATATATATATATATATATATATATATATATATAAACAAATCTTAGATTGTTAAATGACTCTGTCAGGTCTCAACATGTCTCACAAACTGTCAAGAATACGCATTAAGTGAAATTTCCTCAAATTACGCTACCGACTCAATGTGGCCGATACAGAGCTAAAAGTGCCGCTAACGACTTAACGGGCCCGCCACTGTGTTACAACTTCGTTATCTTTGGCACCTTTCAATGCCTATCATGTTTAATATTGAAGTATTTTTGAACAACGAACTTCGAACTATTTTGAAAAATTACGTATTTCGAACTTCGAACTACTGTAACATCACCTTTTTACAATTTTTCGAACCGAAGTTTCGGTTCGAAATTTCGAAGCTTGGCACACCTCTACTCATTTGCATCACTTTGTTAATCATTAATAAGACAATTCAGAGCTAAGAAGTTCCATTTCTTTCGTTCAGGTATGTCATTTTTAAATATTCACACTTGTAAAATGTTTATATCTATAAAATATTTAACCTGAATTTAGTTACAAATTAGACATGTGACATTTGTTTGTGCACGTTTTAAAAACAAATATTCTTTTAGTTGCTAATATGATTATATTTGAATGATACAATTGCATTAATATGATTTTATTACTTGTTCTTTTGTACATCTTGATACCTTGTGGCCGTCTCTGCTCAATAATGATCATTTCACTTTGTTAACCCTACAGCAGATTAAACTTTGTTTTCTAGTCGGACACGTCTGCAGTGGTAGCAAGCAAGTTATCAGTAAGAAACAGTATTCTAACAACTGAAAATTTTCAGCTATCTCGATTTTCCAAGGAAGCTGTAGACATCGATGATTTTCACCAAACTGCCATTCGAAAAGTTATTTATGAAATGTATAAATTTAGACATGTGTACCATTCTCTCATTATCATTATATTTCAATAATTCAGATACTAAAATATTTCAAACTATATACACTTTGTATGTTTCAGATTTGTTACACTTTAACCAAATTTTATGACAGAAAAAATTCAATAAAACCCTGTAATGAACGAAGGTTTCTTATTTTTTCCTAAAATGTTTAAAAATAAGAAGTGGTTTGCACATGATGATGTTTGGAAGTCAAATCATTACAAATTTACTAAAATCTAGAATGAACTACTAAAAAGGTTTGTTTTCAAAATACAGGAATACTCGGAAATATTTGACAATTTGGCATTGTTGCACTGCTTCCCTTCCCGACATCATTCCACTCTTATCGTAAACACACTATATTACTGGACTCTGCAATAAGGCAACACGTGCATACAGTACGCTGCAACAAAATACATATGGTGTTAGGCACATGTCCCAAAATGAATCCCGATACGTGTGGCTAAAGATGTGGTCTCCTATGTCAAAACATAGCTTTTATTTTTATCCCTTTATCTAAAAAGAAATCAAAATCCGAGCAGCGTCAGTCGTTTGAAGGACATTCAAGCTATCTTTGTGTAAAAACAGCATTTTAGGTAAACCAACTGCTGCAGTACAAACGACGCAGATACAGAAACAGTAGGATTTTAGCTAATGTAGATCATATCTTCATTTTATTGCTATATAAACATTTGTCTTAAGTGTATGAAACCAACCACATATTATTCAGTAATTGACTGGCATCATTTAAACTCAAAGTTCTCATATTAGGTGATATATGTCAGACTCTAAATAAGAGTTTAAATAGACCACTACATTCTTACTTAATATTTTAAAAAAATCAACACTGGAATGTTGTCACTCTGATATCACCACAATAAATGTGTAAATTCGCAAAATTCTCAATCATAAATATTTTAATCAATACATAAGATAAACAAAGACCCCGAAACTTTTAGAACTAAAGATAGATGCATAAATTCTACCATATATAAGCTGGTGTGCTGGGCAGTCTTATTCATTTAGTCTCCTTGCAGTCTTACGACTTCAATCAAGGTTCAGTTTTCCGACACAGCAGAATTATTTTAGCACGCGCAATTCTGCTGCAAATATCATTCCGTTTTTAAACAGTTTCATATAAACAAAAACCTTAGACCTACCGTTCCAAGACTGTGGTGAGAAAAATTTTGTTATTGATTTCTAATATGTTGCTTAAAATTTTACTGCATTGATTTATTATTTTCTTTTTCTTTTTATTAACAATCCATTTACACAGGTGTTCCCCATTATTTAAACAGTTTTCTTAGAAAAATGTGCAGAGTTTTGTCTACCAAATTATTATTTTGTTTCTGTAACTTGCCCACGCAATTATCAAACTAACCGTAATAATTTCACTTTTCAAATTACATCTCGTTTTCAACTATATATTTATATTCCATTGTACAATTAATAGTGTATTTTGCTATCCTAGAGACGCCAATCTTCCAAGTTAAAGTACTCTAATTGAAATCCGCTGGCGGCGATACTTGAGGAAATAACTTGAATTTTGGAGGCCTACAAATAGTTTACACTATCTCATCCCCCAATAAGACCCCAGGAGCGGTCAGAGGGACGGGGCATTGTAAAGTATCAATCTTTCCGTGCTGCCATAACTTCTTAAAGCCTTCCCTAAGAAGCAAGTTATCTAATCCGTTGGAACGAGAATAATACCGTGAGCGAAACCTTTCGGCCTAGACAAAGCTGAAACAAAAGTCTGATACTCCTGTTTTATTTAATGCATTTTACATAATAGTCAGTCCTGGTGGGAACCTTTACTTATGTATTTCAATTTTATTTAATGTTTAACTTGTACATATGTAACAATATATATATATATATATATATATATATATATATATATATATATATATATATATATATATATATATATATATATATATATATATATACATATATATATATATATATATATATATATATATATATATATATATATATATATATATATATATATATATATATATATATATATATCCTGTACATGTTTTCATCAACTAAATAAACCAATATTTATTTTTATAGATACATTGTCTATCTTTTTCTAATTTCCTCTTAAGCAAATCCGACCCTTGGTTAATAACCATCTCCACCAGAGTTTACCTAGGCATCCTACCTCTACAGGGTGGGGCGTTACAGATTCTTCCATCACTTTGGGGCAACCAATGTTCCCCAAAAATATTTAATATTTCAAGAAAGTGGTGGCGCTTGAGTCAACCTTGATTTTCAGACCGACCCACTCCACCCTTTGGAAGTAAACAGTCACAACCTTAATCAATTTTTAAGTGTATATAAAAGCAAAATAAACAAGTGTGCTGATCAAGGTTCAATAAATAACTATATAATTCTTTTAAAATTGCTTTCTGGGCAATTAAAGGGAAATGGTAGACTAAATAAAGTAACTCATGAAGGTGATATGTGTATTTGCAGTACTGACAACAAAATAATAATAGAAAATACTAAAAAAAATATTATTTGCCAGTTAATGGTGTAATTTAATATATTATAGTCTAGTTTGAAGCTGTAAATGCAAATAAAAACAAAAAGGAGCAAAAAGTAGAGTAGAGAGCAAAAAGAACACATGCAAATTTCTGGGCACAAGTTCCTTATGGTTAGAAGAGCCTGGAAAGAAAGAAATGTAGAACACCTATACTTCTAAAACTATATAACATACCCGCAAATAAGCTTCTTAAGCTGTCATGCACATTTTACAACACTTAGTACAATTAATCTACATGATACACAGTAATACAGCAACGGAAGTACACAACAGGTGAATATAATGTTAATCGTACACTTACTCGAGCCACTTCCAAGGCTCAGTGTCCGGGCTGGTGATCGGCGTTGGAAACTGAACACAATGTTATTAGCACAAAATAATAACACTAACCTAACATTTATAAAACACATGTTAATTGTCCTCCTTCCAATAACTGGTAAATTAATCATTTAAAAAGCTTTGGTTATATACAAGAAAATGTACATTATATGGTTATATGAAGCGAAAGCATGTGCTTTGTAAAATGTTAAAACTTTATTTGAAAATTATGTGATTGTGTTGTTAGTATTGCTTAGCTAATATTGTGTGCTGTGAATGTGTTTTTCTGGATGTAGGTTAGTTACCTCTGCTTGCAGGTCAGCAACTTTATCTTGCAGTTCACGGACACGGTCACTGTCATCAACAGAGTGGATTCGGAGTTCACCCTCTGTAGCTATTTCTTGGCTCTAAAATAAATGAAACTAATCAGTACGGTTGGAAATAAACAAATTTTCATGAAGGTATATTAAAATTAGAAATATATCACAGCACAGTTACACTCCAAGCCAATACAAAATATATAAATACTTAAGTTATGTTATAAATAGATATTATCAAAATTATGTTTCCTTCAAAGAATTGCTTTATTCCCTTAAGTTTGCTTTAATTTTGGCTGATATTGATTCAAATATCAACAGTATATATTAAGGCAGAGCTGTAATTGTTTGTGTTATAGTATGTGAAAAAATTAGGAAGGAATGTCAAAATTTATAGCTGTCAGCATAATATTTTCCTATCTATTATTTGGTTTTAAAATTATCTAAATTGTACATCCAGTATACAGGGCAGGGTTGCCAGGTTTTTAAAACTAAATATCGCCGTTTTGCTGAACGAGATCGCCCAAAATTGCCAACTTTCCATCCACAGGAAATTGCCCAAAATCGCGCACTTTCTGTAAGAATTGTCACTTGTCAAATCGTCCAAACTGAGTTTTTCGGCGGGATTTTATTTTTATTTTTATAAGAGCTTTCTTCTAGGTTAACGAGAAGCTTTAATATAATGATGTATAGTGCATAGACCCTCGGTGGTCCAGTGGTGAAAACATGTTTCTGGACCTAAGCGCACTGGGTTCGATTCACAGGGCTCCCCTTTCACCTTTTCAGTAAATACTATAAAATTAACATGAACCGAGAGGTTGTGGCAATGTATTTGAGCAAGTCGAATGTCTGCACGTTTCGTACTTCCGGGGGGCGTAGATCCGTCGATCTCGTGTACCATATAATGTTGGGCAGGTTAAAGATTCCACCCTCCCTACAGAAATGTTCGGCAAGATTTCCAAGATAGTGAGGTAAAACTGCTCACTGGCGTCGGTGATTGGCTATAGTCGCGGAAGTAGACCGACGTTAAAGAAGGGAAAAAATCTATAAGGCATCAAAATCACATGTAAACAACGGTTTAACTTTGGTCATTAAATTTAAAATAAAAAAGGAACCAGAACAAGAATTGATTTAGAAAATATCAAAACAAACACTCAACAGCAGTGTTATAAGAATGCAAAAATACAATATTTTCTCTATATAACGAAACATATAAAATACACTGCAATATAATATAAAACATAAACATTTTGTCCCTGTCACCTATCATATTTTCTCTATTATCTATCCAAACATGCTGAGTACTCTTGGTTTCTCACAAATGTCAAAATGTCATTGCTTCTCTTGGGTAAAAGAATGCTCGTCTATGTTACTTCTGAATAAATCAAACTTTGGCGAAACTGAATAGTTTGACAACAGAGCTCATTTCTTCAAGATCGCCCAATTGGCGATTTTTGGATAACAAAAGTAGTCCAATTTGCGACTCGAGGCTTTCTATGAAAAGAACCTCGCAACAAAAGATAAAAGATAGCCCAATTTGTGATAATTCGCCCAATCTGGCAACTCTGATACACGGTGGCATAGAACAAACTACACTGCATAGCACCACGCAATAGAGGACCAAAAAATAATAAAAAAAAGTCCCTATACACTAATGTCTGTTCGCTTTTTGTTTTCAAGTTACAGGCTGTTGAAGTTTCTTTATAAATGTTTGAGTTCTTTAATTTCTTGCAATTGTAAAGCGATAATTAAACCAAAATTAGTGCACAGTATACCTTTGCACAATTTTGTGTCAGAATATGAATTTTATTTCGCATCCAGTAGCAAAGTTAAGAGGATTTTGATCTTTAAAAAAATTAATAATAATAACATTGCTTCACCCTGTACTTGTTATATGATAATATTCACGTTGGAAAAGGCTTGCCAGTAGTAGGTAGCAGGCTATGATTTTATGAAACAAAATAAATTAGGTAACTGTCAAATTAATATTGCAATAATTTGTTAAAAGTTTGTCGTCTTCCTGACTACCTATATATTTATTACACTTGTTTGAGGTTTTTTAAAGTTGGATTTAAATATTATTTGCTATACTTTTGCAGAATACAGGGACCTGATTAGTGTTAGGGCAAAGGTTGTTTATAAATTTTTGAGAGACAATGTTTTTGGGAACTTTTGGATTTGCAACTTATAAGTTTCTACCTAAGTCTTTTTTATGAGATTGTGACAACTCTTTAAACTATTTTTAACATCAGAAATAATTTTTGGCAGGGGGTTTTTATTTAGTTTTTATACGGTCCTTAAAAATATCTGTTGTGATTTGGATTCTCCAAGTGTACTTATGTAATGTCATAATTTAGTGGAGATTTACCGTCTTCACTACTCTTCTCTTAACAAAAATTGCAGATAAAAGTTTGCCTTTTACATACTCATATGACCATCTCAGTGAAAATGACCAGACCTCTAACTGGATCACTTTTGTTTTTCTGCATGTTTTCTTGTGGTAACTACATTCAATTTAGTTTTACTTACATGTGGGATTATTTGTATTGAACCAGACTTTTGCATCATCAATTGTTGTTTTGGATTTACAGGACAAAATATTTCTACTATCGCCTATGTCTTTTTCCCCTCAGGGCTCGTCCGCGGCCTTGCCGCCCCGATAGCACTGCAACCTTTGGTTATCGCCTATGTTTACAAAAACGTATTTTTATCCTCAAACAAACAAGCATGGTCACATGCAACACTTACTGAGAGGTGATTTATGAAGCTAAGGAATAAGAAAGGTATAAGTATAAATACTTGCAGCACACCACAGGCTGTTGGGTGCCACTCTTATCTTTGTGTTTCCAAAATTAGAAGTTGATCCCTGTTTTATAAGTAGGATGTTGGTATGTTAAGTGATATGCCTCTAACCCTATAGTGTTCTATGTTCTCTTGTATTTATCTCACAAGGCAGTTTCATCAAATACATTGCTCAGGTTACACAAAAAGGCATCCTGTTTTTGTCCATAGATGTTATCACTGCTTCCATCACCTGCACAAGAGCTGATAGTAGACCAGCTTTTATGGAAGCCATGTTAAAACATTTGCTCTGTAGATAAGACGTATAACTGGTACAGTTGGAAAAAGTAACCCACAAGGATCTGATCACTAGCTGACATATGTCTAGAAAGGGAGGCTACATGGACAGAGTACAAACTCAAACAAACAGCATGGCAATCAGTGTGAGAAGAACCCTTTGACTCTTTGATGACACTGAAAATCACGAGGTTGGGATTGATCTCAGATCTCATCCCTAGAAAGACATGCAGCGATATGTCACTCAAGATTACCCTTGCATATAGGGATGACTAGGCTTAGAGTAAAACTACTGAGGACAGATCGCTGCTGGTACAGGGATGGCTCCAGAACCAACTCAGGGGCAGGAGCTGTTGCATATGGAAGCAGCTCTGAGACACGAATGTCATCTACTCTTGCCAGACAGAAGTATACACCAACGAGATGTGTGCAAAGGAAGTGAAACAAAAGCCTTTGCACACATGAAATGATCAAAATACTTGAACTTGGCTCCTATCATTGTAATTCAAAAATAGTATGAAGCTGCAAGATTGCTCTAAACAATCTGGACAGCAACAACAATGTGTATCTGGTGTGGATACTGGGGCACTCAGGCGTTGATGGCAATGAAGCACCCAACGCTCTTGCCAAAAAGTCTGTCAAAGTAATCTATATTGGACCCGAACAAGCGCTAGACATGTTCATGCACACTGAAACACACCATGATGACCCGGAGAGAAGCAACGACACTAACAATGACAAAATCTACCACAATTAGCTCACTCTTATAACACTTGGACCATAACATGCGCTGAACATCTTTATGCACACCGAAACACACCCTGAAGACCTAGACAGAAGCAGACATCAACAATGACAAAATCTACCAGGATTAGCACACTCTAAGGCCATTATATAGGGCCGCTCAGAGACGAGTGCTAAAAAGCTTCCATAGTTGAATAGGCAACAAAAAAATCTATCGACTCATATGCAGGAAACTGTCAGCTGCACACCAGATGGTGGTGGTGGCTATGGATTTCTGTGCAATCACAAAACCCCTAACTTTAGGTCGGAATAGTACCTGCCCAAAGCTAATGTTTTTGTATGAAGCTAATTTCGTCCAGCATAGCCACTGACATTCTGTCAATCAAACATGTCCCAATTGACCCACTTTTTGTCGGTGTAGAATTGACTAAGCCCAATTGCTCAGGACAGCGTTCATCTTTCTGAGTCTGGTGAGTACCTGTCCGGATGTAGGTCACATACCAGCAGTCCCGGATATACATCAGCAGTCCTAGTTGTTCATTAACCAGTGCAGAGGTGAGACGCTCTTGGTTGACGATACCCACTCTGACCCCCCTTGCTAGTGCACTGATTGTTGGTTTGGCAGGAAGCTCAAGGGGCTTCTCCACTTGCTGCTAAGGTGTGCTGCCATCTGAGCAAAGTCGCTTGCCCGTTTTGGAGCTCAAGGTAAAGCTTCAATTGCTTTGGGTTTTCCACCTCTTTAGAGATTTCAGCCCCCCTCAGAGATTGTCTGGACCTGGCATCCGCTGGTATTCGTTCCAGTTAGTTGCCTTTTATGACATGCAGAAGATACCTTGACCCATATTTTTTATTTCTTCCTGTGATCCAAAAGGGACAAACGTAACCTAAGCTAACGCAGTAGCCAGCATATAGAGCTACATTTCATCTTATTAATCATTTTCCTGTAAGTTTACAAAGCTTAAAAAATGTTTCTTAAAAAAAATCACAAAAACCAAAACTTCAGTTTAACAAAAATACATTTTAAACGTAACTACAATTTGGAACATTGTCATCCCTAACCATTTTTTACTTGACTTTGCAAGTTTCCTCATTACCAGTTTGTTGTTTGTAATTGTTGATAAATCACGTTCCCTGGTCAGTAATTTTTTTAGTTACTAAAATACCTAAATCTGGTTTTACATTTTCACAGTATGACTGACGAACAGAATTATCGAATAAACTACACATTCTTACCTTCAATTCAAGTTGGCTTATTTTCTGAGTCAGTTCAGCAATTGCCTGTGTTTTCTCGGCATCACTGATTCGGGCTTTCATTAGTTCATCTTTCATTTTGCTTTCCAGATCAGCATACCTTCTCTGTTCTTCCAAAAGTCTGGCTGCAGCATCACGATTTCTCAATTCAGCAGTCTCCATCAGCTCACGATGTTTCTTGATGCCATCATCTTGTCTCTTCAACTGATTAGTGCTCACCTGTACTTGGGTTTCTAATTCCATCACCTACGATTAAAAAATAAGATTTTTTCTAACACTTATGCAAATCATTACCTGTTAATGTTTCATGTTTTTATTTTAACATCCATTCAGTGAGTCTAAGTAAGGATGGGACACACATATAGCGCTAAGTGAAGATTGAAACCTGTGATGAGCACTGATAAGTACAATAGGAGAACACAAATCACCACAACACGTCTTTTTAAAGACCTTACGATCCTTTGACACGACACGAATTCTTCATGTGTTGTGGTGATTTGAGTTCTCAAAGTGTACTTATCAGACATATAGCGGTAAAAATCCGAGTGATCTGGCCTAAACACTGAATCTATTGCTCGGGCCAAATCAGGCTTACAATATGGCCAAATTTGTTAAAAAATATTCTGTGATTTGTGCTTCAGTTTTCAGACGATTTTTCTTGGTTTCTGCATTTTTAAACTGCAGATATACAAACAAACATATAGCATTAAAAGTTTATAACAAATGCAATTTAGCAGCTACTAGAAGCCGATATGGGGATTCGTTCCGACCCACGGCTGGATTATGCAGTCCGGTAATCCGGTAAAATCCCGATTTGGTACATCTCCAATTCTAAGGACTGCTAATCTGGAACAGCCAGTTTGTACATACCTTAAGTCTCAGTTCCTTGACTTCAGTTAACGTTTCCATCTCTCTTATTCTAGTGGTCATGAGTTCATCTTCGAGTTTCTGTGTTTCGTTACTTCTGTTTTCCCAAAAGAGTAATTTTTTGGGAGTACTGTGTGCCTCGCCGGAGGAATTTTGTTCCTGTTTATGTTCCTGAAACAAACACAGGTATCGTTATTATTGTAAATGTAATGGATAGCTTTTTAACTTACCTGCAGATGCCTTTGCCACTGTGTGCTTAGTTCAGACACTCTTTGCCTCAAGTCTTTGAGTGAAAGATTTGCTTCAGCTTCCCTTAATTTGACAGCGATTAGTTCCTCTTGCAAGTGGGCTACACTGTTATCTGGGGTAATTTCCCTCAGTGTTTTCTTGTCCTCTTCGAGTTCGTGTATTCTAGCGCGCAGTTCACGGATAATAGCATCGTTTTCAGCCTCACGTAACCTAACTTTAACCAGCTCTTCTTGTAGACACTCAATCATCTCTTCACGTTGCACCAGCTGCTCTTGCTTCAACGTGATTTCTTCAATAGAGGATTGCCTAGATGTATGCTGCAAAATAAAATAAAAGATAAGAAATTTCAAGGGGAATAATCAGCAGAAAGTAAAAATTTGTTATACGACCCCTAAGACCAAGTGTGAAGAATATTCCTAAAGTGAAGTACTTCAAAAAGAGTTTAAAATCATGATAAACAGGGAATAGTTGCTCTCTTTGTTGTTTTGAGCTGTTTTTTGTGCTTGATTTTGCTGTTTTTTCTGTAGTGCTTGTGTATGGGACACTGTTGGTGTGTTGCATGTTATTTTGCATGTAGTGGTTGACAAACTACCAGAAATTTGTGGTTTTCTATTGAGGTTTGGACAAGAGCTGAATAAAAACTTATCTAGTGATAGAGATAAGGATTCCAACAGTTGATTGTTTTTGGTTGTTGATAATATACACTGCCTACCATGGAATGTGCGGGATGCAAGAATACACTGTCATCTGAAGAAGTGAAATTGAAAATGGGTTGAGATTGTTGCAGTGCTGCTTATTGTTCCGGCTGCTCTGGACTTAGTGCCACTCAAAGCAGGGTCACTCAGATGGCTGCTGGCAAGAGGAAGATGAAATTCTACTGTGATGATTGTCTCCTCATTGTAAATGACCATATCTCTAATTTTAAGACTTGTTCTAGTGAGTTGGTTGGGAAGTTTGTTTATGATTTGAATATTGTGGCAGATGAAATTGTGCGTCAAATGAGGCAAGTCTTTGATGAGCGGATTCATGCTTTGAGTAAAAAGTTTTCACATGAAATATCTAAAATGAAAACTCAGTTCGACGTCTTGACTAAGTCTAATGTGGACCTGTTGTGAGGGTCATGAGGAGGGCAGAGGGAGTGGTTTGTCCGGGTCTGGTCCTCCTGTTAAGCCAGCTACCAGTGTTACTAAGGCAGGTTGCTCCAGAGAGGGCAGGATACATACATCAACCAGGAAGCAGACATCCAGGGCAGGCGGCATTCCTTCGGTTTCTGGATAGGCGCAGGGATCTTCTTCGGCTTTTGATGGTGATACTCGTCGCTCCGAGGGACCCGTGAGGATTCCAGTCTCGGCTGTTCATGGGCCTGTTGGACGTATGTCGCCCATCATTGGTAAGGGTAGTTCCACATCTATTCGGGCAGCACTTCGGAGACAATGGATACACGTTAATCGTGTGCAGCCAGGCACTACTGCTGAGCAGATTGCCAATTATATCAAGGATGAGATAGGCGTAGAAAAAGTAAATGTACTGCCTTTGACTTCTAATGACAATTATTGTTCTTTCAAGGTTGCTGTCCTTGACCAGGATTTTGATTTAATGATTAATGAAGAAAAATGGCCTACTAACATAGCTATAAGAGAATTTGTTACCAGCTCTCGGGGCGGCACATCTTATTTTCCGGGGACGGAACCGCCATTGGGGGAGAACTAGTATCTGACTGCTGCCTGATTTATTATCAGAATGTAAGAGGCCTTCGTTGTAAAGTTGACGAGTTTTTTAGAAGTACACTTGCTTGTAATTATGAAATCATTGTGCTTACTGAAACATGGCTTAATTGTGATTTTTTAAACAGTGAACTTTTAAGCAATAATTATGTATCTTTTCGCAGAGATAGGGACCCTGTTTTAACTGTTTTTTGCAGAGGTGGTGGTGTTCTCATAGCTCTTTCGGATAAGCTGAATGCATCTGTGATTGACACTGTATCAGTTCCTTATTATGAAAACATATGGATCAAAATGGATTTATACGACAATAAATTAGTGTTGGGGGTGGTGTATTTTCATCCTAATTCTTGTTTTGAGGCATATCAAAGTTTTGTCAAGAAATATGAACACTTAAAAAATACTTATAGTGGATCTAAGTTTTTGATTTTTGGTGATTTTAATCTGCCACATATTAGTTGGCTTTGTGAAGATGATTTTATGGTGCCTCATTGTGGACAGAATATATGTGCTGAGATTGTGACTGACTCAATGTACTTCCTGGAGATGGCACAAATTAATGCTGTGCAGAATACTAACGATAGAATCCTAGATCTAGTCTTTTCTGACTTTCCACGAAGTCACAGTTGAAGAGAGTACAAATCCTCTATCTCGAGTTGATCTGCATCATCCTCCTTTAGTGACAGTTAGTTTTACGTATCTTCCCTCACTCAGGAGTGAAACTCATGTTGAAACATTTGATTTTGACAAAGCTGACTATGCTTGTGTGAATCAGTGTTTCTTGGATTATGACTGGTCTTTAATTGATTACTCAAGTGATCTTGATCTGTTAACACATCAGTTTTACAATGTGTTGTACAAGGCTATTAGCCAAAATGTTCCATCTAAAACAGTGAAAAGGTCTAAATATCCTCGGTGGTTTGATTCGGAGCCTCGTAAACTCATCACTGAGAAAAATAAAAGTTACCGTAAATTTAAAAGAACTGGTCTTGAATCTGATTATATGAAAATTCTAATCTTAGACGTGACACTAAGTATCGCATTGACTACAATTATTTACAGTTTGTGACTAGTACAGAGAAGATCATTCAGTCTGATGTCGGACAGTTCTGGTCTTTCGTTAATTCCTTGAGGAAGGACTCTGGAATTCCGAATAAAATGAGTTTCAATAATGTAATATATAATAATGAGTCTTATATAGCAGATGCCTTTGCTGCACATTTTCAATCCTGTTATTCTGACCATGGTTACATTGACGTTGACTTTTGTGATGTATCTAATATACGGTCTGCACATAACCTTTCTATGCATATTTTTACAATTGAGGAAATCGAGAAAAAAGTTGACCCACTAGATGGCAAAAATGAGCTGGTTTGGATGGTATTCCTTCATTTTTGGAAAATTGTCAACACTCTTTGAGCGGCCCTTTGTGTAGTATCTTTGAAAGGTTTTTCAATGCCGGTTTTTGCCCCTCACTCTGGAAGTTGTCTACTCTGATCCCCATTTACAAATCAGGTGATAAGACGCAAGTTGTCAATTATAGAGGTGTTTTAAATGAACCTGTAATACTGAAACTATTTGAATCTATCATTGCGGATGAGATTTCCAATAACTTGAAACACAGTATTGTTTGTTGGTGAGCAGCATGGTTTCTGTAGTGGAAGATCAACGGTCACTAATCTCGCCATTTTTCAATCTTACGTTACAGATGCATTGGAGGCTGGTAAACAAGTTGATGTTATATACACTGATGTATCAAAGGCTTTTCACAGTGTGTGTCATACCCTTCTTCTGCAAAAATTGTTTGCAATGGGCATCTGTGGTTGTTATCTTTCGTGGATTCGATCTTACCTGTCTGACAGAAAGCAATTTGTTAGCATTGGTGGAGCTCTATCAGATGAGGTCCTCGTCTTGTCTGGGGGTACCACAGGGATCACATATAGGTCCCGTTCTCTTCAATCTTTTTATTAATGATGTTGTGAGTTGTTTTGAGTTCATCGAAATGTTTATTGTATGCAGATGACTTGAAGTTTTTTTCAGAAGTTATCCATGGTGTCAACACTTTGCAACATGATCTCGACAACTTGACTCGCTGGTGCAGTTCAAACTTGTTGTCGTTTAATGTGGGTAAATGTAAGGTTGTGAGCTATTTTAGGGGTCAGAATCGGATTGTTCACAGCTATACCATTTATAACACGGTGTTGGACGTTGTCACTTCAGTTGCAGATCTTGGTGTAATTTTCAAAAATGATTTGTCATTTAATCTGCTTATTGATGCTGTGGTTGTGAAATGTTGCAGACTTTTGGGGTTTGTTAAAAGACACACTAAACATATGACCGACACAAGGGCAATCACTAGTTTGTATACATCCTTGGTTCGAAGTAATATTGAGTATTGTATGGTTTCCATCCTATGCTTGCCACATTAATCGTATTGAAAGGGTACAAAACAAATGTGTTACGTACCTTCTTTATAAGCATCACTTTCCTTGACAAGATATTGGGTATGATGCCAGATTGCTTCTTTGTGGTATGGTCAGTCTCAAAGCGCTACATTATTATCTTTCATTGATGTTTATATATAAGTTAATTAATGGTCTCATTGACTGTAATGATCTGCTCGAGTTGGTCCTTTTCCATGTTCCACCAAGCTCAACTTGCCAACAGCAACTTTTTTTTGAGCGAACACACAGGACCAACTATGGATGTAACAGTTTCATGGACAGATTGTTGCATAATTATAATGCTAATTTTTCTAATTGTGATATCTTTTATATTGCTATGTGTAGGATAAAAACTGTCTTAAGACAGTGATTTTGTTACTTTGAGTTATTTTCTTTTCGGTTTTATTTTTAAGTACCTTTGGAATTGTTTAATTATGTAGGTGCAAATTTAAATAAATAAATAAAAGTTTGGAAAAATTTTCCACAAAGTCTGGAGGTGATGTATACTGATACTGATGGTTCTCTGAATTTTCCTAGATGACATTTAGATGGAAGAGAATATATATTAACCCAAAGTGAATTACAATAATATTCACGGAATTTCTTGGTGCTACTTGTCTGTCTAAATACTTTCTCTTCTTCTCTCAACATAGATTTCTCTTTCACTGCAGCGGATTTAGCAGTATGAAGATTCCGAGGCGTGGTATGATTTGGGGGGCCTAAGGTCCCATACATTTTTTTCAAATGACTTGACAGTTTATATGAAACAACGTGTTATCAGAGCCATGCAGAGTTTAAAAACCCCCCACAAAATCATGATTAAAATCATTGTCATATATTCGTCAAGTGATCAGATTTTAGTCAGTTCAAATCTTAACATTAAATGATACAAAATATTATTAGCAACAAATGTAACTTACAGTTTCTTCCATCATCATAGCCATCTCTCGTATCTTCTCGTTGGCGAGAGCCAGTTGGTGAACAGTTTCGAGATGGGTGTGTCTAAGTGCATCCAGTTCCCTCTGTACCACAAAAGTAGTCTCCTCTTCTTCTGCCCTACTGACCTGACCTCGTACTAGCCTATCAGCTAATGCCTTGCTTTCCTCCTCTAACATCTCACATCTGTGGCGTAGCTGTTTGTTTTCAGTTCTTAACCTCTGCAAAATAGAAAAAAGTATTATGATAAATATAACGAAAGTTTAATTAGTCAAACAATCATCTGGCTGTATACATATCGATGGTGATCTGACAAAATGACATAAGCGCCAAAAAATCGGAAATTGAGTTTTCAATGCTCCCTATAGACTAAATTACAGCACATCGATTGCAGGCAGACTCGTAACTGAGAAATTCACCATTACAGAGTTATTCTCACTTAAAATTGCGTAAACAACAACTTTCGGATCCTAACCTCACACTATTCGATCACATGTGGTTGTAATCGACGAGTGGCGATTGCCTTTTAGGTCCATATTCAGTTGAGTAAAATATTCTTTTGTTGGTTCTTCATATACTTTATGACTAAATAATTCCTTATGGCCAGTTTAGTGCTATATTTAGGTCTTTTTTGCCAATGAAAATAAGAAACTCTCATGTTAAACACCATTAACACGTGTTATTCTAAATGTAGATCTCTTGCTTTTTTTCTCATTGTCTTGAGTTTTTTTTTGAGGCCACTTCGCTGCATAGTTTAATAGTTTAAATTAATATGTCTCATATATATTGCAGAATATACTCATTTTCCAATAAACCAAAATGTAAAGTCAGTTTATATGTAGTGCTTACGTAAAATATCTGTTTTCAGGATGATGCTAATAACAGTAAAAAAAATTAACTGTGGCATTAGCTGAAATAAGTGAATACTTTGAAACAATGAGTTATGTAGATCTAATTAATAAGCCATTGATCACGTAATTGTACGAGGGCGGGTTAATAAGTCCGCGACTTTTGGAATTTCCCGCCTCTTCACATGAACGGCAACACTGCTCCTGTCAACAAAGATCTGTCAGTTGACTCCTGTCAAATTTTGAACAAGCTGCGTCATTTAGTTTGTGTTAGATAGCCATTGAAAGCAGACAACCTCTTCAGTTATAACGAAAATGGAAAAAAGTGAATTTTGTGTGCTCTTCAAACATTATTTTTTGCAGAAAAAAAAACATCACTCAAACCAAGGCTAAGCTTGATAAATACTATGGGGACACTGCACCATCAATTTCCATGGTAAAAAAGTGGCTTACTGAATTTCGTTGCGGCCGTACAAGCACAAATGACGCCGAACGTTCTGAACACGCAGTTGAGGTCGCTACACCTGAACCAATTGAAAAAATTCACTATATGGTGTTGGCCGATCGGAGATTGAAATTGCGGGAGATTATGGAAGCCATAGGTATATCACATGGCTCAGTGGTTTCGATTTTGAATAATCATGAGAAAGCTATCTGCAAGATAGATGCCGCGTTTGCTCACAATCGACCAGAAACACAATCGTGTGACAACATCGAAAGTGTTTGGTGTTGTTCAACCGCAAAAGAGACGAGTTTTTGCGCCGTTTCGTAACTGCGGATGAAACATGGATTCACCACAATACACCAGAGACCAAGCAGCAGTCAAAACAGTGGGTTTCTATGTGCAAATCGGCGCCTAAGAAGTCTAAGGTGAGTTTGTCAGCCAATAAAGTCATGGCGACCGTTTTTTTTTTGGATGCACACGGTATAATCCACAGTGATTACCTTAAAAAAAGAACAATCAATGGCAAATATTATAACAATTTATTGGACAGCTGCAATGACAATTTGAAGAAAGGTAGGAATTTGTAGGTTAGGTTAGGTTAGTTTGTGAGTGGTCCATATCGGTCCCTCCACCGCGACCATAAGGTCTATTGTGGCTCACGCCTAATGTATATATTTCGCCCAACAAATCCAGCCTCCTACAGAGGTCGATAACCTTTGCGGGCGAAAGTTGATCCAGATCCTCTGGAGCAAGCTTTACCTTGCCAAAGAGCAGGTGTCTAGTCCTATCCGCTGCCAGACAGGAACACAGCACGTGCTCTGCTGTTTCGTCATTCTCCATACACAGCCGGCACTCGGTCTCCTGACCGATCCCAATACGGTGCATGTGATGCCGCAAGCGACAGTGTCCTGTATACAGGCCGACTAGAGTACTCAGTTGTTGTCTGTTCAACTCTAGAAGTTTCTTAGCCCTTGACTCAGACAGGCCATTTATGAAGGCCTTAGAGTGAGCTAATCCTGGAAGATTTTGCCAATATTGAATTGTCCTTCTATCTGTCCAGGTCTTTAAGGTGCGTTTTGCTGTGCAAGATGTTATTCCCAGCACCGGTTCTGGTCCGACAAAGTCACACTGGGCACCACTCCTGGCAAGCGTGTCTGCCGCAATGTTGCCATCATGGTCCGAGTGACCCGGTATCCAGACCAGCGACACCTCATTACAGCTGCCCAATTCGTTAAGGGCAGATTTACAACTCCATACCGTCTTTGAATTGCACCGGTAGGAACCAAGAGCCTTTATTGCAGCTTGGCTATCTGCATATATCTTTATGTCAAAAAATGTAACAAATTAACAAACAAAACAAAAAATACATAAGTTCAAATAAAATAATAAATTCAAATAAAATAAAATAAAACAAAATCAAATAAAGTTGATTAAAATTTGATTGTCTACCATATTTTCCCCCGTGTATTGTTTTATCAGCTAAGTACTCATCAATGGTATAGTAAGCCTTCTCTTCTAATATTTTTTCAGTTTTGTTTAGAGTGTTGAGTGATTGCATTTTTTTTATTTCATTAGGTATATGATTATCTATTTCTATGATGGCAGCATGTACATTTTTTTGTAAATATGTGAAGTTTTGTCTTTGGCTATTCAGATCTTCTTTATTTCTAGTATTATGCTCATGTGTACGCATACACTCCTTAAAGAGTTCACTGTGTTTTTTTTTATAAACAATACTGCATTCAAAATATATATGCAAGTGACTGTAAGTATTTTTTCCCTTATGAAATAGGATTCACAGCTTGCTTTTTGTTCCACGTTCAGTATACTTCTGAGGCATCTCTTGTTACGTATAAAAATTCTACTTACATCTATAGATTTCCCCTAAAATATGATGCCATATTCTATTCTACTTTTTATATAGGCATATGATATTCCATTATAGCTATATTTTTATTTGTTATCGTAGCCAGTGTTCTCAGTGCAAATATACAGTGAGGACCTAAAATACCCCACACCCCTCTAATTTCTGAACCGTCCGGTATATTGTGATGAAATTTGGAACGATAATATATGAGAAAGGTCTGCATTTTTGGTATATCATTGACAGCTTTAAATGTCAAGGTGACAGCTGTGCGGGCTTTAGGAATATTTTTTTAAATGGAAATGGGGGTCGAGTGATACCTCATTTTGAAGGTCTTTTTATGCTCAGAACATTCTCCAGTTTTGAAAACATTTGATTCCGTATTTTCCAAATAAGAATTAATAATATCGGTTTCTACCTTATGACTACCATTGTTTAATATAACACACTTTTTCTAAAACAGATTACTATTCTTTATCAGTAGCAAATTATGCACACTCAGTAGCAAATTATGCACACATTTACATGTTTGGAGAACCACAAATGCTATTCAGCTCATCTGTGGTTTATCCATTTTCTACACTTTTCTACCTATTACATGTCATTATTGATTGTTCCTGTCATACTGTTTTTTAATATCTCAATTTAGTATTGACAACAAGTATTAGTTCGAAATTGTTTAAAATGGCTCGTTCTTTACAAGATAAATTTGAAGCAGTTATTATTTTTGGCGAAGCTAAGCGAAATTACCATGATGCTGTTCGTATGTTCAATGTACGCTATCCGGAACGCCAAATATGCAGAAAATTTTTACGAAAACTAATTGCAAAATTTCAAGAAATGGGTACGGTGAAAGACGCTCCAAGGTCTGGGAGGCCTAAAATTGTGGAAGATGTAAACGTCCAGGTCTTAGCTGAAATGATTGTTAATCCCGAACAGCCAACGAAGCCCGTGGCTGAGGCATGTAATATTTCACGTACTTCTGTCAAAAGAATTTTGAAAAGCCATAAGTTTCACCCATATAAAATGAAAATTATACATGAAATAACAGAAGACGATCCTGATAGACGACTCGAATTTTGCGAAATTATGTCAGGAAGAATCGTAGGGAATCATCACTACTTGCAGAATATTTGTTTCAGTGACGAGAGTAATTTTTTTTTTATATGGAAAAGTTAATATCCAAAACTGTAGGTACTGGAGTGAGGAAAACCCCCATGTTTTCCGGGAGGGACACACAGTTCCCCTAGAAAATAAATGTTGGGCGGGCATTTTGGGTAATCACATCATAGGGCCTATTTTTCAGGAAGAAAATCTTAATGGCCCCAGATATCATCTATATTGATGATGTTGTTGCCCAAAACCCACATGAGTTTCAAGAGGTTATATTTCAGCAAGACGGAGACCCACCTCACTATTTTAGACAAATCAGAAATTACCTGGATGATAATTATGAAAATGGGTGGATTGGTCGTCGAGGTCCTACGGAATGGCCAGCTCGATCCCCAGACCTCACGCCTCTAGATTTTTTTCTTTGGGGATACGTTAAGTCTGAGGTTGATAAAACGGCTCCCAGCTCATTAGATGAACTTAGACAACGAATTACTTATGTTTGTTCAAGAATAACGCCACAGATGCTGCATAATGTCAGAGAAGAACTTACCCGTAGAATATTTATTTGTCAGGAGGTCCATGGTGGTAATTTTCAACATCTGTTGAAGTAACCACTTCAACAGTTTGTGCCTTTAGATTTTATTTGAATTGTTTTTCAATTTTCTTAGTTAGGGTTAATTAGTTGTTATTTGTTTACTGTTAAATTGTGTTTTATTTTGAAACATAAATAATTAAAAATTATCTATGTGTACTTTACTGGGGAAACAGTACGACAGGAACAATCAATAATGACATCTAATAGGTAAAAAAAAGTGTGTTATAAACAAGGGTAGTCATAACGCAGAAACCGATATTATTGATTCTCATTTGGACAATACTGAACCAAACGTTTTCAGAACTGGAGAATGTTCTTAGCATAAAAAGACCTTCAAAATGAGCTATCACTTGACTCCCATTTTAATTTAAAAAGATATTCCGAAAGCGCGCGCAGCTGTCACCTTGAAATTTCAAGCTGTCATTGATATGTCAAAAAATGCAGACCTTGTTCATATATTATCGTTCCAAATTTCATCACAATATACCGGACGGTTCAGAAATTAGAGGGGGGGGGGGGACTCTAGGTCCTCACTGTATATCTTGATATGTTATTGGCAATGGAGCTAATATGTTTCTTCCAGTCAAGACAATGGTCAATTTCTATTCCGAGGAAGGTTGCAGATTCTTCTGATTTTAATATTATTGACTTACAGGTGAGTGTTAACTCCTCGTTTATTTTCTTCAAGTTAAAATGTATTACTTTGGTTTTTCAATATTAATTATTAAACTGTTATTTGAAAACCGTGAATTTAGTGTATTAACAGATGATTTAATTTTCCTTTTCAGTTCATCTGTAGAACACTATATATAGCAACAGCTTCTGTAGATAATAGATGTATCATCTGCAAACAATAATAACTTTTCATCTATTAATTCCAAAGTTACCAAATGGCGCTTACGTGGTTCTGTCGGAACATCATCAATATAATATATTAATTATACACAATTTCAAATTAATAAGCTCTATACCTCATATTAGTGAATTTTTATTTTAAAAAAATTCACTAATAGAGAGGTATCGATGGTAAGACTTTGCAAAAATTTTTTCAAATGAGCGTGTATGTATGTATGTATCTAACCGATAACTCAAAAATAATTAACCGATTTTGATGAAACTCGGCAAGTGCCTTTCTTTTATTAATAGCTTGGATGAGTTCATTAGCCAGGAAAATCGGACAAGGTTTTCCGGGAAAATTTTGAGTTTTGTTTCGAAAAAAAAAAAAATTTCTCCAAAAATTACAAAGCTATTTCAATAAAATTTTATGTGCATGCTGCTTTAGGAAGACCTAACTATGTACCAAAATTCAGCTTTCTAGGTTTACAGAAAATTGAGCTATTAAAATTTGAAGGATTTATTTTTAATATCACCGCGTTTCATTGACAATGGCAAACCTGGCTTGGTATATGAGATCTAGTATGTTTGAGTGGTTGCCTGGTAACGGATCATTTGATATTATTGCGCTGGTCTGTTACACGCTGTAACTGACGTATATCGTATGGTATTAGATTGTTTATCACAAATTATTTGTGTTATTTGGGAATTTTTATATACAAATGCAAATTATTCCTTTACGATTTTATTAATGTTAGTAGGTGGACTAAATAGTGTTTGTTATGTTTTGTCAACACATATAAAGGATCGAAGTTTTACAAAAGGGCTGATATGCAACAGGTTAGTTATTTTCTCGCTGATGCTTCGGGGGTAGTTTTAGTTAGGTTTATGGTTTAACGGTCCATAATTTTTAGCTAATTTTCGTACAAAAAATTCGTCAATGAGGAGACCGCGACTTTAGAATTTTAAAAAGATTTCTTCAAATGAGCGCAAACTAGGCCCCCTAGAATCCATATCCGGGTTTACGTTCAGTTTTTATCTGTTTACATATATACAGGGTGACGCATTTCTACGGTAAAGCTCAATATAATAATTATTATACAAGATACGAGAAAAAGCTGTATACGTTAATTCTAGGGTGTCTTGAGCTGCATCTTATAAAATTTTTTTCACAATCACAGGCTGGCCCATAAGTCGTTGGTGATCCCTACAATTTTTTTTGAACACCCTTATTTTATTGCATTTTTTTATCGAAATATGTTTGTAAGAAAAAAATCTAGGCGCAGTAAGTGCCTTGGTAGCAAATTTTCATTAAATGCTTCAAATTTCAATAACTCAATTTGCTATTAACCTAAGGTTTGTTGGCTAGGAAACCAACATTTCAAGTCTATTATCGGAAATTTTTTGTACATTTTCAAACAATAAGTTATTTTGATAAAATATGGCACATTGTTTCTACTATATAATATGTTATACCGGTAACCAAATTGATGACTGTTTGCATTAAAAAGACATATTTGCTATTCAAAGCATTTAAAAAAAAATTACTTCCATAACGCACTTCCTGCGTCCAGACTTTTTAGTATTTTTGCAGTGTAATGTTTTTTACATCAAAAAGTATTTTATCTTGCTTTTTCAAAAAGTTAAAGTGATTTAACTTTATTATCACTTAAGTAAAATTTACTACTAAGCCATATTTTTTATTTATTTTCACAGCTAAATGATGAAAGCAACTCATATGCTTCTCAAGAATATACACAAACATTTTTAGAAATCTTTAATACTAACTCTCAGTCACGTTCAACAACAATGTGTTACTACAACATGCAATTTCGATTTTGTTTAATTATAAGCAGAAAATAATAAAGAAATGTGTGTAACTAGCAACTGCCCACCATTTTAGAATCTGACAAACAAGGGCTGACAAGCAATAAAAGACAAAAGTATTTGGCTTTCATAATGATAATGAAGCAAATAGAGATATGAAAATTACCCATTCGCAACCAAAAACACATTAAAATTAATTTAAAAAAAATTGAGATTCAATGTGAATGGGTTGTTCCAGTCCCCCCACCTTGACCTTAGGTCTTTTGTGGCTCACGTATAATTGCCTAAATTTCACCCATCAAATCCAGCTCTCTGCAGGAGTCGATATTTTTGAGGGTGAACGTTGGCTTGACAGGGTCGTTTACTGTTTTTTTCACCTGTTCTTGAGCTGCATTGCCAACTGAGCGAAGTCCCTTACCCGTTTCGAAGGTCACAGGTAGAAAGCCTCTCTCAGAGTTAGTCTGGACTCGATAACCGTCAATGTTTAACTCGAGGAGGTATCATATGGAGTCCTACTCCCGACCAGCATCCAAGCAACGCCGTTTCCTCGATTCGAAGCTCACAGTGGAGGCCTTAAGAGCAGGATTCAAAGTGGCAGTTGTAGAAATCTCCATGTGGGGGGCTACTGTATCAATACTTGAATATTTTTAAATTATTAGCATTGCTCAGAACCATGAGAAATAACGTGTTTATTCAAAAGGCATTAACTCCAATCGCCTAGTAGCAAAGATTATGAATGAAAGAGCAATTTACATTGTGTGTATCCTAGGTTGCTAGGTGACGCATAAATTACTTAGCAACGTGAGCCGTAACTTAGTAACCTACATTCCTTTGTCAATTTACAAAGATCCATATTATAATATTATCACTGCATAAACTCATTTTAATTCTACAACGCGAACAAGAAATTTGACATCCCTTCCGTCAAACCTGACAGTAAGCGGAACCAATCAAATACGACGAAACATGTGGCGCGAGTTTCAACCTTCTCATAATAAAGTTCGAAGAGAGAAAGCAGAGATTTACTGTTTATAACTCTGAGCGATTCCATAATGTTTAGTATCCTGTAACTAATAAGTAGGTATTCTAATGCTTGTAAATTTTAGTTGTTATTATTAAGGCGTCAAATTAATAAATCAGAAAAAACCTAAAACAACGTTATAAACATTACATTTCCCTATTCTAGTTCTTAATTAAATGGATTAAATGTAAGCAATACCCTTATACCCTTATGTAGTATGTAGACATCAGTTTTCAACGAGGTTGTACTCTAGTGTTTGATAGAATATGCGTTTCATTTTATATTTGACGAAGACATAATATATATTGTAACAGGCATCTTTTTTATTTTATTTATTTTTATTGCATCTAGAATTTTAAAAGTTTTCCAATGATATTTGTTCCAAAACGTGTTAAGATTCAGGATAGAGCCCATTGATACTGTCTCGAGGAATAGTTAGCGGTATCAAAAATTTTTTAAATCATAAGATTTTTTTTTAAATGCATGTTTTTCTGCTTTTCGGTTTTCTTCTACGTTTTTTGTCAGTCCAGGGTTAGGTATGGCTTAGGTAAGGATCCGGGTCTGGTCAGGATCAGGTCAGGTCAGGTTAGGTCAGGTTAGGTTAGGTCAGGTTAGGTCGTTCAGGTCTGCTTCGTAGAGTGTTTAGTGCATAAACATGAAAAATGGTGTCCCTTCAACCCCCAAAAAGCTGCTGGGGACTAGGAGCAAATATATGTGGTGCAGGGGAAAAACATGTTTAAGAGAAAGTGTTGATAAAAAAGTGAAAAGGCTGCTTATAGAGGTCGAACTAAGTTGTTTTTACTGATTTTTCCTTCTCCGCCGAGCATCCCTATTCACTCCGGGTCCCGTAACTTTTGGAGGGGTTGATTCCACAACATATATCTTGTTGCTTATGCACACATTGAGTCTTTTAAGCATGTTTAGTGAAAGATTTTTCAAAAATCACGTATGCCGATCATCTGCATAATTACCGTTAAATATCTTTTACTTGTACAAAAGAAAGAAATTAGTTTTTGTGGATTATATTCATTACTCCATCCTTACGCACCAGCAAGATTAACCATTTTTAAATCTAAAAAAAGCAAAGGTTAAACCGCTTAAGTCACGGAAGCAAAAAAATCTAGACGCAGCAAGTGCGTTATGGTAATCAAGTTTCATTAAATGCTTCAAATTTGAATAACTCAATTTTCTATAAACCTAGCAGGTTGAATTTTGGCACGTGGTAAGGCCTTTACCAAGACAACATATTCACATAAATTTCATCAAAATAGCTTTGTAATTTTCGGAGATAAACATTTTTTTTCGAAAGAAAACTTAAAATTTTTATTTATATTATATTTATATAAACATATAAAAATTGAAACTGACCCAGGATAATTGTCCTATGGGTCCTATTTCGCGGTCAGTTGAAAAAATGTTTGTCAAATCTCACCTCTCCATTTGAATTTAGTTAATTTTTCCTAATAAAAATTCACTAAAAGGAGAAACGGACCGGGCCGGACTCGAACCAGCATCGTCCGCTTGACAGGCAAAGTACTCTTCCAATGAGCTACCGACGCTTCGTAATACACGAATTCTTTACATTGTATTTACACATACGGCACCTTACCGTCAGGAGATTGGTATCGGAAATTAAATGTAAGTGGCTAGCTAAATAGCAAATTGCAGAATTGATTGATTTATTTCGCCGATCGCTGAAACATATTCGAGTGTAGACTGTTTCGGTCTTAGATAACATTCAAATGTTACTAATGGCATGTAACCTTAAAGATGATTTGACATATTAATGAATGAAAATAAAATGCGTTCGTGGAATCACATTTTTGGTGCGCCATCTTTTAGAAAATAGCTGGTCTACGGATGGTGCCGAAACGCGCTACTTTGACAAGACATATTGACTAAATAATTAAGGTATGTCAGATTTTACATTTCACTTTGCATTACGTTTTTATTTGGAATCCAAAAGACCTGAAATTTAAGAAACTTATTCTTGGATACCTAATCTAGGCAAAGAGTGATTTTGAGCAAATTCTGTGACAAAAAATTGTCAAATCATGGTTTGGCAAAAACGTTGTATTTTCGTTATAAACGGGATATTTGCTTACAAAAATCTTTATTGCCTTCCTCAAACCTCAATCTAACTATTATATAATATATTTTCAGTCTAAGGCTTTAATTGGGACAGTTCAACAAGCTACAAATATAGTGTATTTTAAGCATTTTATTGAACCCCCCTCTTAACATCCAGGCGTAATCCACCACCTAGAGATCTTAGCTTCCCTTCGGGTTCGTCTCGACTGGACACCCACCATTACTCGACTTAAGGCAATATTCTACTGAGTCACGCTCCCGAGTATCATCCAAGCGACGCTGTTTGCCCGTTTGAAAGCACACAGTGGAAGCCTCAACCTTCAGGTGCATCTCACCCCTAAAGATCTCAGCACCCTCCGGGTTCGTTTGAAATCCACACCCTCCCGTACTTGACATAAGACAGTATAATTTAAAATCTTATTCCCAAGTAACATACAAGCGAGGTCGTTCGTCCGTTTTGAAGATTACAGTGGAGGCCTCAACCGCCGGGCGTAAAACAATCCCTAGCGATCTGTCTCCCACCTGGTTCGTCTGGAACCAAAAGTATTTGATTCCAGTTAGTCGCCTCTTACCACAGGCATAAATTATTTTTGACCTATTCTTTTATTTCATCCCCGGACCCACATGGGGAACATATTAAAACAATAATAACATTGAGTCAGTGGAAAATTAAAAAAAATAAGGACCAATCACGTGCCGAAGATGATTTACTGTGACTGCAAAACGGTAACTAACCTCACTTTTGCATAAATGTCAGTTTAGTCGTTGGCTGTGATAATAAAATCTTGTTACTTGACATTTCAACAGTCCGCATCCCAGTCAGAACATATTCAACTTGTTTTATTAAACATGCCCAATATTTCATGAACTTTCCGTATAATCTCATTTCTGTAATATAATCTATATTTCAGTTTTTGTGAGAAAAAAAATTTCTGCCTGAACTATCAAATTGATTTAATCAGCATATTCATTAAAGACTGCATTTAAGTTTTTCAAAATCAGTTCAAACATGAATTATATAAATCCTAATTCACTCATATTGCTTATTGTTTGTTTATTGTTTATTGGCAAAAATTATACAAGTCTTAGACTTGTGATGTATTATAACACAATTTAGAAGGTTATATTCTAAATAGTTTGAGAATCCTACACCAAATTCAGTTAACTTCAAATTTTGCTTTTTTCTTTTGTTCTTCTATTTCTCACCTTCTAACACTTCAACCATTGACCTTCATTTACCATAAAACTCTGCTATTCCCTAAGGGCTTGCAAACTGTTATTATTTTCAAACAACCCATATTTTTGTCAAAATGTTTAAATTTGTAGGTGACAAAAAAGTCTACACAGCAAGTACCTTCATTATGCCAATTTCAAGAACCAAATGAGACCAACATCACGATGCTAAGGTACTCTCTCCTCACACAAATATACTTGAACTGGTCCCCAGTGACCTGGAGACCAGGAGATTGGGCAACTAAACGACTCGAGTTGCATGTTGTTCCTCACATGCTATAATTGAAGAATTCAAAAACCCAGAAGACTGAAAAATGACGGATTGTACAATTCATCTCCTCACACCTCTCACTCTCTTTGAGAAGAAATGTTTGGAACAAGAACTCTACAGAGGAATCAGGGGAAGACCATAATGACCTGTGTTCTAAGGTCAGGGACGTTAGATTATGAAACCGAGGAGGGGTAGGGCATCATTACTGGATGTTGGAGTTAGCAAAAGGGTTCACTTTCCTGGTACTAGCTCCCCACCACCGCTTAGTAATTCACTATACATTATGCTTGCTACTGCTAATAAAAATAACATTCCAACTTGTGAACTGATATAAAACAAATTGCATCAAATGTTTAATCATTCTAGCAGTGATGAGATTTTCATCCCACACCAGTTTCACCTCTAGAGGAGAAGAATCAGACAAGTCCCATCTAGTGAAATCGAAATCAAATTAGGAGAAATAATTACAAATATTATTTAAACAGAATATTATGGATGCATCCATACATTGAAACATTCATTGCAGATTACTTACCTAGGGAAAGAGAAATGGAAAATGATAGCTCAACATTTTTATTCATTGTGGAATTTACCTGATTGCTGGGTGTTTGAACAGCAAGTGTATCCAAAAAAAAATTTTTAAAAATACCTGGACTCTGTTCAGCTTCATTAAATTAAAAATTGTATCACTCCCTAGTACTATTGGCTGGCAGATAGTCTCTCCACTTGTATTGAAATTAGTTATGCAGGTAAAAACAGTAATGACGGAATATTTCACACATTAGCTATCGTTTGCGTTATCTGGTCAGTTAGTGTTTAACTGACCAGATAACGCAAACGAGTATACCTTCCCTTACTACTTTGTTGATGAAGCCTTCCCATTATCATGATCTTTACTGTGACCCTACCATTAAAGAACCCTTGATAATAAAAAAAGACATTTCAATTATGGATTAAGCAGAGGGAGAGAAACTGTGAAATGTGCTTTTGGAATGATCACATTGGAACTAATTACTTAAAAATTTTAACAGTTATAAGCTTTAGCTTGCTTACCTTAAGTTCGGCCATTTCTTCTTGTTCTTTAGTTTTGATAACATTATACTCCTTTTCTAGTTTTTTCATCTTTTTGGGGTTGTATTTTATTGAATATGCTAGCTGCATAAGACCTTCTGGATCAGATTCTGCTCTAGCTGGTAATTCTTTTTGAAAATACTGCAGAAAAAAACAAGATAAATATTATAACGTTGACAGATGTATATTTCAAGCTTGGTACTGTGAGAAAAATTTAACCATTAAAAATAAAATGGTTATGTATATAGTATATTATAACTGGCATAGAAAAAGAGCTTTCTTGAAGTACTTATATTGCAGTTTCTAAACACAATAGGTAATTTGACAAACAATTTTCAATCTATTTTAATACAGCCGCTTGTTATACAATGTGGAAATATATGGAATATAAGGTTTTGCTATAAATATAAGAAAGTGCAGCTATCTAGTTATAAAATACTACATGTTAATAGAATTATTTCTTGTTAACAAATAATTGCACCTTTTATGACTTAAATGAAAAGAGATGTGATAAGTGAGAACTACAACACTTATTATAACCTTGCTAATATTTTGAAGGTGTTCATTATTAAACATTATAGAATGAATATAAAATTGAAACATAACATAAACCAAAATCTGCTAAATTTCACCAGAATACATTATGAATTATGAACTATGTTATCTTTCTTATCAAATAATCTTACTATCATAATATTTGTGCAAATAGTAACTCTTTTCATAATTCCAAAGGAAGAGGTATAACATTATCTGATAGATTATGTTGATTAATTTTTAAGAGAACCCTTCTGTTTATAAAAACAAAAAACATTAATGAAAAGAAGATTCCTTAATTGTTAGATCAAGCTCAAGATTTGTCAGGTTTTTTTGGGCAGTTGTTGACCTACCAACAGGTTTTTAACCCAACATCAATTTTATTTTTCAAGATAAAATTGTTTCTACAGTTAAATAAGTTTATGTTTTTAGTGAATTTTCATTAAGAAAATAGTTCACGTTCCTTTAAAGAAATGTTGTCCAACTGATAACTCAAAAAATACTTCATTGATTTAGAGAAAATTTGTGAATTACCCTTATTTTGTTAATGGCTTGGTTGAGTGCATTCATGATATCTTAACGCCTAGTTTTTCTTGACAAAAATTTTTTTTTAAACACAATATCTTTCAAACTGCTTAAGTGATTAAAACGAAAATTTACAATTTAAAAGAACACAGAGAGACGTGGTTGTTAGTCAATTTTTAAGACTTTTGATCAAAGAAAAATAAAGTAATTCGAAATTAATAATAAAATAATCCTCAACATCACTTCATATTCTGTAATGCAATATCTACAATTTTGAACAAAGCCAGATGACGTTACCTGCTACGTTATTTAAATAAATCGTAGTCAAAAATCTAAGCAATGGAAGTTACAATCACTGCAAGATCTCAAGATGTAGCCGTTTCTTACTGGGCTTGCCAGATCCTCAGAAATGTAATGTAGTTAAACCTTTCATGTATAAGCATCTCAAATTTTCATAACTTCCGATAATATAGAAAACATAGGTATAATAAAATTTAATTTTATAAGCATGTTATAAAATTCCATAATCCATAGCTGTATTTAATACCTGCAAATTTCGAATTATCCATTTCTCATGATTTTTAATTTATCCCCCAATCCTAACTTTCTCTATCTGACAATGTTGTTAGACTGCATTTGTGCTGGAGCTCCGCTGTCATTTGTCATTCTGTGGTAATGTCATTTATTGCCAAATGTCAATATCAAATGGGAAATTTAACCACAAACTTAGATTTTAGACATGATAAAATTACTAGAGAGATATGATAACACGGCTACCTATTTTTGCACGTGCATGCGACATGGGGTGAGTACAGTCCCAACATAATAATATTATGCTGCGGTACAGTGAGTTTGATGTTTCATCACATCTCATAACCTCTTAACAAATGACAAAACTGTTGTTTTTTTATTAAATTCTATAAATGTATTTTACTAACTTTTGTGTACATACAGTTAGAAGTCATTTTTTATTATCAAAATACTACTGTGACATAATGATGAAATCAAGTTTATGACTGTTAATATGCTCTAAATAACTTCTCTAATTTTATAATAACAATATTTATTGCACTCACAGTACAAATGGACATGTTCAGCGAGCTGTTTTTCAACATATCCAGCTACAGAAAAAAAAATAGAACAGGGTAATATCAAGTTCATGTGTCCCAGCTAACAGACTCTGTCCCAAAGCATATTTTACAGCCCTTATTGAAAGGAAAGCTATACCCTTTCTATGCAGATAATTGAATAGGTAATATATTAAGTAACAAAAGGATCTTTTAAAACTTGTAGCTCTATGTATAGGAACAGTCAAGTAACTCGTGCCTCGCAGGAGTCTGTCATGTACATCAGTTCGAAGGCTGACACAGTTATATAGGTAATCAGGTTTCTTTTCCCGAACAACCTTGATTACTAAGGTGGCATAGTGAACAAGTCTCCTTTCTTACATATTCAGCCAGTCCAGTGCCCGCATGTACGGCATAACGTGAGCAAAACAGGGTACGTGGAGAACAAATCTCACACACCAATTCTGCACCTTCTGGATACGGTACCCATCCAGACGCGTCAGGCAAGGACCATACACATAATCACCATACGTGAACAGTGACAGGATTAGTGAGTTCACCAAAAGTTTACGTGCATCTTGGGGGAAGACAATCACTGTACTGATACAGGTGTCACAGTCTATAGAACACAGAGCGGCAGAGATCGTCCACATGTCTGTCAAGTTTGTGTTGGCACAATGTTATTAAGCATTAAGTGATTTTATTAAAACATTTTGTAATTAGCCTATCTTTCTTTCTTTCCTTCTTACCCTATTTTAACAGGCCTCACACAACCTTTCATAAGTTTATCAAATAGCAGCTGAAGCTTGATGCAAAAATGAATAGTGTTGCTAGTAGCTAAAATGCAAAAATACTTATCTGATATTATCTAACACTGTCACTGAATTATGCATTGTTTTCCGTTCATTTTTAGCACAGTGACAAATACTAGGAAGCTGTCGTCATGTATACTTGTTCTCGGGTTGCTATAAAAACTTGCTCTTGTCGTCAACCTATTTTATATTGTATTTTTTTCCCTCTATTTAAGCTCAGTGTATTTATTTCTGTCTTGAACACCAGTTGTAATATAATCTTTGCTGAGTTATCAGATTATTTTAATTACAGTCCTTTTATATTTGACTTATCATTAAATTAAAAAAAAATGTGAAAAACTCTTATAAAGAAATAAGAGAAGCCAAGAAAACCAGAAAATCAAATTAGTGATTTCATCTTCTAATAACAATGGTAGACAAGCACTATTATTTGAAAATTCAATTATCATGTTACTTCTTCAAACAACAGCTTAGCAGTTAAAACATCTGCTTATTGAAATCTTTAAGCTTTTTAATTTTAGATAATCAAAAAAATAACAAATTACCACGGGCCTCTTAACATTTCAGCTGCGAAAAAATGATAAATCCTTTTTAAATACTTTGTCTTCACAGGATTTATTTAAAATTTAGTTGTTAAATATAATTAAATCTAGCTATAAAAAACCATATTTTCAGCAACATATATTAGCACTAAGTTGTGACATATGTTTGACAATTAAATCATCACCGATACGTTTTTATAAAAAAAAACACTAGTTTCTATTAAAAAAATCCACTACATGTGTATTAACATTTTTCTTACATCTTGACCTTTGTGCGCCAAAAAAATTTCATCTTTGTAATATTTGAAAGATTTTGCTTACCAAACATAACCTATTGTATCCTCCTAGACCCTCAGTATTGTTTTTTTCTTCAAATTCTCATAACTTTCTCTCTATGTGCTCATTTAAAAAAATGTTTATAAATATCAAAGTGATGATCACCTCAAATTCCACCACCAGAGCTCTCCTTTAAGTACTGAAACAAGTGAAAATCACTGGGTGTAAGGTCTGGACTGTAAGGTGGATGACAGTTGTTCACATCCAAAAGACCTGATTAGACCTTGTCTTTGTGCAGAAAGACGTGGCCTTGCATTGTCGTGGAGTCACTTCACACATAAAGACAGTAGGCCATGCAGCTTGTTTTGTATGGCACGACGGAGTTTTCTCAAGGTCACACAATACAAATTAGAGTTGATTGTTGTGCCTCTCGGCATGAAACCTACTAGCAAAATACATTTTCTGTCCCAAAAGACAATTGCCATGATCTTTTCTGCTGAAACTGTTTGTTTGGCTTTCACTTTGGTTGATGAAGATGCATGTCGCCATTCCACTGACTGTTGCTTGGACTCAGGATGATATAAGACACCCGAGTCAAAAACGTTAAAGCACAGTCCAATCTTTTTGTTTTGTGATCGTCGGAAAGCAGTCTTGGAAACAACTGACAACAATATTTTAGATAATTAAGTTTCTCTGAAAAAATGGCGCACTAAGTTTCTCTGAAAAAATGGCGCACAAAACTGATCTTAAAACCTGTGGAAAATCAATTGGTAACTTTGAAATAGTGTATCGTCAGTCCTCTCAAATTTTGTTGTCCACATCACAAACCAAATCTGCAGAAAACAGAGAAGGTTGCCCAAGGAGTGGCTCATCATGCACATTAAGCCGCCCGTTTTTTAACATTCTCACCCACTTTTGAACTTTACTGTCACTCATAGCATTGTCACCGCAAACTTCACAAATCTGACTTCGACCTTCCGCTGCTGCCAAGTTTCTTGCACTCAAGAATCGAATTACAGATCATATCTCGCAGTCAGTGGGCGACTCACTTTTCTTAAACATTATAAACTCCTACAGCTCAGCTGCAAATGGAGTCCAAAAGGGCACAACGTTCACACTGCTGTGATGCGTGCCATTCTCATTTACAAACGGATCTTATTTAAAAAATAAGACTTAAGATAATAGTCTTTGAGTCTCAAAATAAGTTTTCTAATAAAACTCATTCCAGTAAGTTAAAAAAATTGTTTATACACAATCTATCTGATTGCAGTAATTCTATGTAAAAAAATGTAACATTGAAACAATAAATATACAAGTTTCTTTAAAGAAATACTACAACGAACCCTGTTTTATAATTCTTCCAGAGAGCAGTGTCAAACAAATTATTAAATATAATATAGCAAACAGGAAAATACCATTTATTTTAGGAGGTTCACAGCTTTTGTGGGTCATTATAATAATCTGACTAAATTGACAACTTATTGTAACTGAATTGCAGTGTCTGACTGTATTTTATTCACAATGATATTACTAGCAGGATGGCTAAATTCATTTGAAAGAAACCTTACTACATAAAAGTTATCACCAAGGCTAAACAATATTATAATCTTAATTTTTATTTAACACATGCACAAAATGCCTTGGCACTTTTCTTTCCAATTCTTATTCTCACACTCACCTTAAGCATCCCCTCCATATCCAATGACATTAGTTCCTCTTTCCCAATAGTGAGCATGGCCAGAGCTACCTTGAAGATGATCTCCATGCCTTCGCTAAGGAACACATCCATGATTCTGCAAGCCAGTGGCAGAGATAGTGCTGTGGTGAAGAGAGTCAGGAACCAGCTGGAGGCGTACATTGACGTGTGGAAGTTCTGTGACTGAAAGTGCTGGTTTAAGTCAGGGAGATATTCAGCCACCAGATTCTCCAGTTGGAACATACATAAACCAAGTTCGGCCATGCTGGGTTTGAACATGTCACGCATACGATAGTCTTGCATGAGCTTGACGAGCACGGCAAATGCTTCTTCCTCTGGCATCTAAAAAGTTGTCAAATATTGCTTTTTAGAAACTGAAAAATTAAAATTTCAAGAAAGAGACTATCTTTCCATATCTATAGAACACACGTAATAATGACGATCCCCGACGAGATAACATGTATCATAATTAGGAACGGAAACCGGTTTCGCCCCTATTAGAGCTCGTCAGTACGTTATGCTAATAACAGCGAGAATACTCCTAAAGTAATTCTGCTAAGGTAGCCAGCCTCCAAGAACATTGTGAGATATACGACAGGGTCGCCATCTCGGTGCGGAACCAAGAAGTATGTTGTCACAGCAGCTCTAATAAACACAAAATGTTATAAATAGAGACTGTATACAACCAACCAACAATGTTGTAAATTGTCAGCTCTGGCCCTTTCGTCCCTAATGCCGGGACAATCTATGTAAGGCTAGACACATTATCACCATAATTAGAAACGCATCCCGGTTTTGCTCTCATTAGAGCTCGCCAGTGCGCTATACTAATTACAGTGAGAATACACCTAAAGTAATTTAGCTAAGGTAGCCAGCTGGCTATCTTATTATGGTCTTAATAAGCATTTTTACATCTTTGTAACAAAGAAGAAATGTTTATATATAACTTATGTAATGTATTTATAAGTTGACATTTGTAACTATGCAGAAAGTTTGTAACAGCTCACTACAAAAACTTGCAGTAAGAAACACTTGCATGTACTGCAACTGAGAAAAAGGTTTGCTATCTTAGCTTGCTGCAGGCTTTCTATAAATTATCCATAAAACTTACACTTTCTTTGAAAAGAATTCTGCAAGCTTAATAGAATATTACCTTGCTCAGTAAAAATGATATTTATGCGAACACTTACCTGCATGAGCAATAAACCAACAATGAATCCAGACCCTTGGCAGTAACCTACTTCTCTGTCATGAAGAGAATAAGCCTTTATCACATTAAAAAGAGATTCTTGTCCTAAACCATCCTTTTCTTTAAAGAAATCATGTTCTGGATATGTTCTTGCTATGTCCCTTCGTATAACTTTCTCACAGGGTGATTTTGTCTGGAAAGAAACATATACATTAGATACAGTATCAACTTATAACTTGAAAAATACATTTTTAGTGGTAACATATAGTATGTAAGATACAAAAAAATACGGTATTTAAAAAAAGAGTAGTTTAAGACATGGTAAAAAGATGTGGCGTGTTCATCAAAATGCAGAAAAATTACTAACAGAGGAATATGTTCTTGGTTAAAGGTTATACTTTTATATGGCCGATTCCCAATAATAATAATAATAATTTTATTAACGCACTGGGCATTTTCAATCCATACAACTACATCAATAAAACAACATAATAAAGAAAAAGAAAAAATTACATACAGCAGAAACCCAGAATCAACTACAAGTGCAATGTTCCATGAACTCTAGATTTTGAGTGAATGTAAGTTAAATGAAAAAATTCTCCCTGTGAGCAATACCCATTGGCGTGCTATCGGGGCAGCCAGACCGCGGACGAGCCCTGAGGGAAAGAAAAAAAAACCATTGGCAGAGCATACAACTCTGTTACGAGAAAATTCTTACATCGTACCTTACTCCATACCTACCTCAGAATGACTTCACACATGGCTTTGGGATTTTGATTGTTTCTATTCTGTTTACCGCGGGGGCGTTATCGGGTCAGGATAAGCTTTGGACCCTTATGCCTTAGTGGAAGTTGCTTATTGTAATCGGTGGCACTACTCAAAAGAGCATGTGGATGAGAAGTTGGCGAACTGAGTTGTGGATGGTTGAGTTATAAACACAAGTATTGAGGGCATTTTCAGATAGGAGTGAATCTGACTGTTTCTGACAAACCATGGCGCTCCAGTAACCATTCCCAGAATTATAGTCTTGAGGATTTTAAGGGTCTTGATGTGCGTGTTGGTGTCATAGGCCCATGCGGGCTATGCATAGGTCAAGGCTGGCCGGATAATGACTTTGTACATAAGCAGTTTATTGTTCATGGACAATTTGGAGTTTCTGTGAAGAAGTGGAAACAACTTAGAGATGAACATCGAAGCTTTCCTCCGGGCATGTTGGACATGGGGGCGGCATATGAAGGGTTTGTCGAGGAAAATCCCGAGGTATTTGGCGGAGTCTTGGCAGGGAATTAGACTGTTGTGTAATGATATGTAATCGTGAGGTGTGTGTTTCCTTTTAGAAATAGGATTGCTGAGCATTTGTTGGGGTTTATGGCTAGACATGATTTCTTATACCAGTCATGCGGCTTGTCTACGGCAGTGTGTGGATGTTGGGTGAAATGCCTCGGCTGCGTGGAGCTGCTGAGGATTGTGGTGTCGTCTGCGTATAGTGTATACGAGTTTATTGTACAGCAGGGGGGGAGGGCAGAACCATGCGGGAGGCCAGTCGTTGCTGAGTAGATTCTAGATCTGGTTCCCAAACGTTTGACCTGGACTTCTGTTTAAGGTTTGACCTGATGAGGAGTATTAGAGAAAGCTAATAATTAAATGATAGAAGTTTGTTAAGGAGGCCTGCATGTCGAACCCTGTCGAAGACTTGAACAATGTCGATAAATATTGCACCAGGCGACGTATGTTTATTGAATCCTTTGGTGATGTATTCTACCACTCGAAGGACTTGGTCCGTAGTGGAATGCTTGTGTCTGAATTCGAATTGCTCGTCCGGAAGGATATGGTTCTTAGAGGTGTATGGGGCTAGGCTTTTCTGAATTTGTTTCGTCGATGTTGCCAATGATGGGGAACTTAACTTTGTATACGATTTTTTAAAATATTTACCTTAATATATTCAGCATAGAGCTTCTTTTCTGGAGCTTCTGTAGCCGAACACAGCAGCTGCCAGACGATAGCCCTGAAATGTAGAGGTATTCCCCGCCTAACCAACTCCTTGATCTGTCCATTGTGCTTCTTCCAGTTGTTCTCCCAATCGTTGACTATACGACCCCAAGTGACCCATAGATCTTCTTCGCCACCTCCACTACCTCCGGTTTCCTCCCCACGGTCATGGGTACTGCTGGTGCCTGTAAATAAGAATAACATGGTCAACAAAAATTACACAAAAAATTGTTTTCATCAAAATATTATAAAAAGAGTCTGGTCTAGGTTTTAAGACCAATTCATTAAGATAATTTATAGCTTCCTTAAAAAATTCTTAAAAAAACGCTTCAACCAATTTTTTTTTTGTTCGTATACCTTATATTTCTCCAAACTTATTCAATTTTTTTTTGTTCGTATACCTTATATTTCTCCAAACTTATTCACCGGATACACATTTTAGGATCAAGAAATAAAAGTCTGAATCTGAAGCAGTTAAATTTGGCAATCTTATACCACAGATGTGCAATTTTAGTGCACTTTGAGATTGGTAAGAAGAGAAACTACATAAGAATTTCTGAAAAAGTAATATACTATATACTATACTTTTACTATATCATATTTATTGTCTAAAATTGTACTGTATATGTGAGACATCATTTAAAAAGGATTCATCCGAAAATAGTTGCAAACTAGACCATGCCATTCCTCTTATTCCACCGGATACTTCAGTCGCTGAAAGAGTATTAATAACAAAAGGCAGATCTAATCTTTTGTTAGTAATCCAGGCAGATAAACTTATATGTAGCAGATAGATAAAGAAGTTTTTAACGAAAGTTGAAAGGACAAGCTATTGGAAAGAGTGTTAGAGTGCGAGGGGTATCATTCAAATGCTGTCTGATTTTTGCTAAGGATGGCTATGTATGCAGGCATTTATAGTATAAACTTATGCACAAAATATAGTAGCATGCTGTCCAAGAGACGACTATGTTTCCAATCTGGGCTACCCACATTATATTCTGATAACAATTATTCCAGTTAAAGTTTTTCAGCCGTATGTGTAGAAAACTTGTTCTTTCGTTATTTTTGTATGTATTATTTTAGTTTGTATTATTCGCTTTTAGAATTAGCCAATTCGAAGTTATTCCTACATGGTTCTTCAGAGCGTAAATTTCCTAGTCATTTCGCCTGGCCTCTGGAATGTCCTGTCTTCCAGTTTCCATTGCACCTCACCCTCTGTGCCATTCTTGTCCCCTTCTTTAGAAGACTTTCAGGGGGGATTTTCACGCTTGCAGTAAGTTGGTGTGCTTCTCCTGGCCCTAGTAATTCTATCTCGATGTACTGAATAATATCTGTGTTGCTGACATATCTCTTTGCATGCAAGTTACATGGTACATCTGCGTGACAAGTAAAGTTGAAGCAAGATGTAGTAATTATATCCCTGATACTTAACTGCGCTTGCTGGGATATTCTCATTACTCCAGAGTAAATCTCGCCAGAGCACAGTTGTAGAACTTTCCAAGGGCTACGCCTTTTTTAGGAAATTAACACACGAAATTTGTACAGCAGTATTCTTTTGTTGTTATAGAAAGGTTTAAAAGTGCAAATGCAAAAAATTATAAGCAAATTAGTTCTTACGAAGTTACAGAAGTTTTTAATTTAGTGTTAAAGTAGGAAATTCTTCAGGCCTACTTATCCACCTGAGTCAATATTGCATGTCACACAGGTACTCAGTCACATCTACAATTTTGCTAGCTGTGCATTAGAAGGTAGGTGAGGGCACGAGCAAAGCGGGGGACTACCAGCGGGTCTACCATTCTAGCTACCGTTCTAGCTATTGCCAAATCTGATAAAGTAGTCTTCTGTGGAGCAGCCCCCGTGGTCCTGGTGACAGGCTACAGTGAGAATATTTCGGACTGCGGTAGATTTCCATCGTAGCGGCCTAGTTATTGGCGATCGAAACAGTCCGGCGATGCCCGGTCTCCTGGTCGCTCTGGGGGCATTGTTTGGGGGTTTTTGGTCGTCTTACACTTCCACTCAGTAGTAATAGGTAATACCAAAATTGATTTAATGCTTGAAAGTGAGGAAAACACACAAACCTCCAGTCGACAAGCAGCCACAACATTGGATGTTAGCCATTCATCATCGATTATTCGAATAGTAAAAGAAAATAAAATGGATCCCTATAAATTGATACGAACTCAGGAGCTCGTGGAAGACGATTTTGATAGAAGAACGTCTCTTTATGAATAAATGATATAAATGTTAAATAACAAAGTTATCTGTTTATATCTTCAATCGAGTGGACTGTACTTTAAATGAATGATTATACACTAGGCTGGCGGTTCTAACAATGATATTCATTACTACTTACAAATATTTACAGAACTACAGAACAAAATGCACTGGTGTATATAACTAAACTGATTTAGAAGAAAGAAAAAGAGACATAAGAAGGGCGCGTTTCCGAAGGGGGGAGCACCATTCAAAGATACAATGAATTTAAATCTTAAGATTGCGTTGAACGGCTAAAGCACTCCAAAAAAGGTAATAAAGGTATCTGTGATATATACATAAACACCAAGAAAGACAAGAAAAAAAGATACCTAAATTGATTAACAAAATATATGCGAATTAATATGGTTGACAGCAAACAACTGTGATTACTTAAAAATAAACGAAGAAAAAAAAGTCTATCAATAGAAAAATCAAATTACTGTCAGATAGGATTTCCCAATAAACACACGTGCGTTTAATAAACATCTATTTTACGTAAAGACCGTTGAAAAAACGTTATCGGTTATAAAAATTAACGTTCAATTCTAGGCTAAAAAAGCAACGTTACCATTTCTTCGTTGTAAAGACGTTAATTATGAAGAGTTTTTAGACATGATATTTAAACGTTATTTAAACACATTTCGCCTATCAAAAAACTACGTTTAGTTGAGATTAATACGTTGAATATATGTATTTTATTAAACATTTTATAAACGAAAGATATTTTGTGTGGTATAAACGTTATATGTAAAACAGGTATTTACCTAATTTTTGTGAAAAAATTAGGTAAACATTTTCTCGTTGTAAAGACTTTATTGATGAAGGGTATAATATTTAAACGTTGTTTCAACACAGTTCGCCTACCAAAAACCTACATGAAGTTAGGATTCATACATAAAATACACGTATTTTATTAGACATTTTATAAGTGAGAGATATTTATGTGATATAAACGTTATGTTTAAAACAACTGTTTTCCTAATTTTTGTAAAAAAAAAAAACGAAACAATTTGTCATTGTAAAAGGCCTTATTAATTAAGTGTTTTTAAACATAATATTTAAAGGTTGTTTCATCACAGTTCGCCTATGAAACATATGCACGAAGTAGGGATTCATACATAAAATATACGTATATTACCAGACATTTTTAAGCGAAAGATATTTTATGTGATATAAACGATATATTTAAAACCACTATTTTTCTGATTTTTGTTAAAAAGCAAATTACTTAACAAATTATCGTTGTAAAAGACGTTATTAATTAAGTGTTTTTAAACATAATATTTAGACGTAGTTTCAACAAGGTTCGCCCATAAAAATATACATGAAGTAGGGATTTATACATAAAATATACGTATCTCACTAGATATTATTTTAGCGTGAGATATTATGTGATACATTATATTATGTACCTATAGTTATATAGGTTACATTTTTCCTGGCTTTTTAAAAAATTTTGTCACATAATCAATCTGAGAGGTATTCGACAATGCGTGTATGTTTTAAAAGGAGCTATTTTCTCTTTTGCATTCCACTGTGTAATACATAAAACATATTTGTCCTTGTAAATTAGTATATGTTTGTGCGCATGCTGAACGAGAATGAACAAGAAATAGAAATAGAAACAGAACAGGTAAAGTGATGGCGTACAGTGTGTAACGTGGTGCTTGGAATTAAATTTTATTAAATATTATATTCAGTACGTGACACTTGTATGTTATGGTGAATGGTGGTCTGTTCTATAATTTATAATTGTTTTATACATATTTACAAAGAATGATTATCATCCTGTAGCGATTGTTTTGGAAATAGGTACAGTTCAAAGTGTCAAGTTTTATGTCTTATATTAAGGTAAGCTGTATCACAATATGTAATAATTGTCTTCAAACGTTGTCGAAGTTAATCACATTTCTTGTACTTTGATTGCTATAGAGCGTTATTAGGTAGAATAAATAATTGGGACTTATGAGTTTAGCCGGCGTGTTTAAAATCGGCCATGTTGGTTGCTTTCTCATATTTTCAAGTTTAATTTTATTGAGGCATTAGACGTATATCTAACGTTTATGAATACACCCTTTTTCCTCTATTTTGATTGTTCGTGAATCAAACTTTCGAATGAAAGTACTAATGGTTAACATATATATATATATATATATATATATATATATATATATATATATATATATATATATATATATATATATATATATATATATATATATATATATAATTTCATTAGAACCCACGAGAATAATGGCAGTAGTATATGGTAATCACAATTTTATGACCTATTTATTTCTACTTAGTAGTTTATAATTTTAGATGCTGCAAAGCTAAATTTTTCCCAACGTGAAAAAGGCGACAGAGCAATCTTTTGTGCTGTTAAGGATTGGTTGAAATTAGCTATTTCGAAAAGGTCCAGAGCAAAAAACTAATGGAGCAATACTTTTTTTTTTTTGGTTGAGAAGTTGACAAATAATTTAGGAAATATATTTATTTCATGATTAAGACGCTATGATTGAAGAAGCTTGTTATATTTTTAGAATGTGGTATCAATTATTTTAGTTTTTTGATAATGAAATGTAAATTTTTTAAATATATTTTTGTTTTTTAAATAAACTTATTTTTATTTGACATTTGACTTGATCTAATCCATTTTTATAAAGCCTATTTAAAATTATAAACATAAATAATAATTTGTCAATGGTAGGTTTATAAAATTTGACAGAGTAGCGAGTTTAGAAGTTTTGATGAGCAATGAGCACTTAAAGTATCTACACCGCAATGAGGTCCAGTTTGACACTTCTACACCCAATGATCGTTTGTCCTATAAGTTTCCATCGTCAAACAAATTATCGTACTCATCTTCTGCTGTCAGCTGGGTTGAAAAACTATCATTTGGTAGGTATGTATTAGTTGTAATTCAAACGTTTATTATACGTCGTTAATACAAGCAGATTAACGTGACAGATCCCGTTGATAAACATTAATTATAAACGTATATTCTTCATGACAGATGATGGTTAAATCAACGTTGCAAAACCCTTGTTAATAAACATGTATAAAAAATGTATATTTTACGTTATTAACGGCAAATAGTTTAACGTTACAAATTCCCGTTGATAAACGGTAATTATAAACGTATATTCTCCATTACAGATGATGGTTGAATTAACGTTGTAAAATCCTTGTTAATAAACATGTAAGAAAAACGTATATTTAAACGTTAAAACATACATGTATAAAAACGTTTTTATATTGGTTTAATTATATGTTTATTCGGGCGACATTTTTACCAAAATTAAACGTAAGGTAGCAGTTTCCTTTTAAACGTTTAATTAACGAACATGTGTTTACTGGGTTACGTTATTACTCACGCTTATCACTTAAATGAAGAGGACAAACATTAGTAAATATTCTTTTGAACTCTCCTTTCGTGGCGTGTACAGTAGTCGCACGCACTACACCATCTTTACCTGAATGCAGTTATATTACTTTGTCAAGTAGCCAGTGACATGGTGGCAACGTCTCGTTCTTCAAAAGGACCATCGTTCCAATTTGAATCAGTGTGATTTTATGCTTCCATTTGGCTTTCTGCTGCAGTTATGACAGATCGTCACTAGACCAACGCTTCCAAAAGGTTTGATTAATTTGTTGGAGCACTTGATACCTTAAAAGTCTATTGGTTGGAATGTGGATCAAGCGTGTATCTGGTATTGCAACACTGATTTTCCAACCAAAAAGTGTGCTGCTGTATGTGGGAAAAGGTCGTTAGGATTAGAGAATAATGGGTGAAAGGTCTTGAGTTGAGAACAACCTCTATCTGGACAAGTGTGGTATAAAATTCTTTATATGTGAGAAGTGTGTTCCCTATTACTTTAGAAAGATGTTGTTTAGCACTCTTTATACTGGATTCCCACAAACCTCCAAAAGTTGGAGAGGCTGTCGGTATAGAATTCCAGTTGATGTGATTTCCGCGCATGAGCTTAAGATTACGTCATTAGATTTGACAAAAAAAATCTCGAAGCTCGTTTAATACATTTGAAGCACCAAGAAAATTTGTACCATTGTCTGAATAGATATGCGATGGTGAATCGCGTCTTGAAGTAAAACGTTAAAGTGCTGCCAGGAAACATTCACTAGTCAAATCAGTGAGTAAGTCCAGATGAACAGCCTCCACAGAAAAGCAAATAAACAGGCAAATCTAAATCTTTGAAACATTATATCCTCGACCCTTTCGGTCTTTTATGCGAAACGGACCAGCGTAATCAATACCAGTAACAGAAAACGGTGTCATTGGACTCACTCTGTTTGTAGGTAAGTCACCCGTGAGGTAGGTAGTTGGTTTTGGACGATATCTAAAACATTTTAGGAATGATCTAACTACCTTTTTAGCCAAATTCATTCCAGCAATTGGCCAATAAGTTTGACTTACTTGATATAGTAACACTTGTGATCCAGCATGTAACAATATGCGACTTTCAAAAATGAGTTTGGTAAAATTATGCTTACTATCCAATATTAACGGACGTCTTGCATTAAAAGGATACTGGGAATTTTTTAGTCTTCCACCTACTCTGAACAAGCCTTCCTCGTTAGCAAAGGGGTTAACTTTAGAAGTCTATTGTTAGAGCTAATAGTATGGTTACTAATTCAAAGTTTTAATTCGTCTCCAAACTTTTCTTGTGGTGCTAATTTCACTAACCGTTTTAAAGACTTTTCTAACACTTCACAGGTTGGAACACCGGTCATCTTACTATGTTTGTGTTTTACGTTGTGAATAAATCTGAGATGATATGCAGTGACACCCTGTAATGCAGTTATTTGTGAATACTTTCGAAACAAACTTAATGTTTACTGTTTGGTAATGATAAGTAGCTTATTTACGTCTCGTATTTCTGGCACCGGAATATTTACAAATGACGAATCTATATTTGGCCACTCAGATTCATCCTGATACAAAAACGATGGACCATTCCACCACAAAGTGGCTCTCGACAGCTGACGGGGAAAAATACCGCGTGAAGCAATATCTACAGGATTATCCTTGCTTCCTACCTGATGCCAGCAGCTGATAGTTGTAGTGGTTTGAATTTCTAAAGCACGATACCCACAAAGGCGTGACATTGATTTTGAGTTGTTCTTAACCAACATATAACGATTTGTGTCAGTTCAGAAAAATCAATTGGGTTTCAACGTAATGCCTGTCAAAACTTGTTTGGATAGCCTGGAGAGTGTAAGTGCCCTACAAAGCTCTAGCCGAGTTATACTTTGTCACTTTAGTGGCGCTACCTTATTTTTAGAGCAAAGTAAAGTGACCTTTATTTCACAAATGACATTTATTGACTTTGACAATTTGTTAACTTTAGGAACTTCATTGATATGATAGGTGAGCACATATAATGGGTATTGCCACTGTATACCCAAAGTATTAATTTCTTTATTGTCTTCAAATTTCAGCACACTAACTAGTTCACTATTTTGCCATTCCTTTCAAATAATGTTATTTGACACCCATTTCCGTAGGTGAAAACAACCACTCCTTTACATGCTTGATGTCTATCTGTCTAAATATGGCCTCAGTTTTATTGTCAAATCCCGTAATGAAGTGATCCACATAACAATCTCTTAAATATAGTTTGTGATGAAATTGGGGATTGATCTTGGCATTTAAAGGCCAACTGTCTAATACATCGCGCATTGGTAAATACGGAGCAGATGCTGTTCCATCAACAAGGGTATTCAGCAAATTAATAGAAACCGGTTCTTGTAAAATAGTTAAAGCCCTTAAATGTTTAAATACATTATCGAGTAAACTAGGCAAACCAGAAGCAGTTTCTTTCTATATACATTCTAAATTAAATAAAAAATTTATGTGATTAAGATTTAACAATCCCACAATGTTATCCAAATAGAATGTTTTGCTCTCTGCGTAGTGCAGTTTAACACTTCACGGCCATGAGAATCGTCAAAAATGTCGATACTGGTCTAAAGAAAATCCACACTGGATGAGAGAATAACATATGCAATACCCTGAAAAGGTTAATGTTTGGACGGGAATAGTTAGAAACCATGTCATTGGTCCCTTTTTAATTGATGGCAATATGGAGATAATGATTAAAGGTTAATGTTTGGACAGGAGTAATTGGAAACCATGTCATTGGTCCCCTTTTCAATGATGGCAATTCGAATGGAGATAATTATTGAGCATTTCTCCAAAATAACGTGCTAACTTTGGCAAACTTATATCCTGATCGAGCCAACGCACAAGTTTCAGCGAATGAAATATGGTCCCAGCAGGATGGACCACCAGCACATTACCAAATCAATGTCCGACAGTACCTCTACGAAGGCGAGGATCGTTAGAATGGCCAGCACCCGATCTTACACTATTAGACTTCTTATGTAGATATGTAAAAAGTATAGTATACAAAACTCAACCACGCGATTTAATCGATTTACGAAGAATAACGATTGCGATTAGGTCGGTCACGCCTCAGATGTTGATTAGCGTTAGAAGACATATTTAATTACGATTAGGGTGCTGCCAAGACGTTCGAGGCATGCATTTTGAACATTTCCTAAATTAAGATTGATGTGTTCTCTTATTCTTAACCCTTAGTAACTAAGGGTTAATAACTAATCGCGTTCAGTAGAACATGGGTCAAAATGACCCGCGAGAAATTTCAGTTCGCAATTGTACTTTTTCGGCAATTCCCCTATTTATGCGGCTTTTAGTATTTTCAAATGAGTCAATGTATATGATCAGTGTGCACTCGGTTGTCCGCTAGTGAGTTTGTAAATCGTAAAATAAATTCCACCGGGTCAAATTGGCCCATCATCGGTGAATAAGTCAATATTTCGAACCATGGCTTCTGGAGCCAGCTTTTCTCGTACGGAACGTTTTGGTGACGATAATTTTGAAAAGACTGCAATGGGGTGGTTTGATGAAGAAGATAGTGATTGTGATAATGACATAGATGAATCGTTTGCAATTGCAAGTGACCACAATACCGATTCTGCACAATATAATTCAGATTCAGACGGAGATCATAGTGATATTGAAGGTGACCGACCCTTAGCAAATCGTGACGATCAAGAAGTGGAGAGTTCAAACGCAGACGTTCTTGATGAAGATGCTGACACTAGTAATGATGTGGTAAAGTATTATTATGGAAAAAATAAATACAAGTGGGCCACGACTCCGGCAGCAAGAGCGGGCAGAACAAAACGCCACAATCTCATTATGCATTTACCTGGATTACGTCCTATGGCTACATCACTTGGTGATAATCCTAAACCTTTGGAAGTTTGTAATCTTTTATTTACAGCTGACTTACTTGGGGAAATAGATCAATGGTCAAACTATAAGTTACGCAGTTGTAGAGAGCGATATAAAATAAGAAATCGTCCAAAATTGGGCGATCTCGATCTAGTAAAACTTCCTGCATTTTTGAGATTGTTGCTATACACGGAGATCTTCAAGCCGGGACATATAGATGTAAAATCTCTATTTGCTACGGATGGAACGGGGCGAAACATTTTTCGATGCACCATGTCTTACAATAGGATTTATACAATTATGGCTGCTCTGCTATTTGATGACCCTACTACCAGAGAAGAAAGAAAATCAACAGATCCCTGTGCTCCAATATCCAATATATTTTAAATGTTTGTGCAGAATTATCAGAATATCTATTCAGTGGGAGAAAATGTTTGTGTGGATGAAATGTTAGTTGCCTTCAGGGAAGATCAAAATTGAAGATGTACATGTCGAATAAACCCAACAAATATGGCATTACAGATGCTAGGAATAAGTATTTCTCTAATGGTTATATATACTGTGGAAAAGGCAGTGATGGAACGACACTTTCACCAGAAGAAAAAAATTACCTGTTCCTTCACAAGCTGTAATAAGATTAACAAAACCTTTACACCAATCGTAATGTCACTGGAGATAATTGGTTTTCATCTTCAGAGTTAGTGGAGCATCTAAGAAAGAGACAAATTACATATGTGGGAACACTTAGAAAAGCAAAAAGGGAAATTCCCATTGAGTTTTTGCCTAACAAAAAGCGAGAAGTAAATTCAAGTCTGTACGGTTTCAATAGAGATACTACATTGCTCTCCTTTGTACCAAAGAAAGGCAAAGCTGTTATATTAGTGTCATCCATGCACCACCATTCTTGCAATATTATATTATATTAGCGGCAGACCTTAAATAATATCGCACTATAATAATACTAAAGGTGAGGTGGACGCTTTGGACCAGAAATGCTCGATTTATTCTTCAAGCTGACGTACCAATAGATGGCCGATGGCCACTTTTTATACGATGGTGGACATTGCTTCCGCTAATGCATACATATTACACCGTTTCTACAAAAATTCGCAAGACATATCAAGGTTTCTTTTTTTTAAAACCCTAACATACGACCTAGTTGAACCACATATTACATCTCGATATAACAACCTAAACATACAAAGACATTTGAAAGACCTTATAAGACAAGTGATTGATACTGAAAAACCCGAAGAAACAAATCCGGGAGTAAAACTAGCGAAAAGGGTGAGATGTGCATTGTGCCCCACAAGTAAAGACAAGAAAACATCAAATCTATGCATTAGATGCAAAAAACCCATTTGTTCTGAATGTAGTGCTCATATTTGTAAAGAATGCACCTGACTTTATTTACCAAGTGCAGACATTTTTGTTTACTATTTTTATGTGCCCATATTTTTTTATATTAAACTACAACCTCCTTTTGAAAGATTATGTTAAAAAAAAGATTTTTATTTTAAGTTGTCGAAAATATATACATATATATTTTTCTTTCTTCCAAATGTAAGGTTATTTTCAATTTGCTGTAGTTTTGTTATAATAAAAAACCGATTTGAGTGAAAGATGTATAACTTTGAATAATAAACTTTTTTCTTGCATCAGACATGGATTCCGAAAGTGAAAAAGTAAAAGAAAACTAATTTTTAATAGGTATTTTTGTGGTTGGGTCAGTATGACCCATGCTTAGTAAATATGTAACTATTTGTATTCTCAGTAGCTAAGGGTTAATTACTTCCACGTCGTCACAACGTGTGGAAGTATGTTACCTCCTTCAAACAAAAACTAGAACCGTGGTATATTGTGATCGACCTCAGGTGGATACAGATCTGCTCAATAGTGAGGTCACGATTGCCTATAACACCCTACCCTAAAATATCTATCTATCAGATTATCATATTCATTAAGATTAGCAATACTGTTGGGAGGTTGACAGATCTGGATATAGTTTGATAGTCACGTTCTTTTTCATTTGTTTTGCACTGTCTAGAGTCCTATATTTGTGGGCGCCCCAGACTAGTGCCAGGTTATATAGAAATTTAGATATCTAGATAGTCGTTAGTTAGAATTAATTGTTTGCGCTGACGCCAAAAGAAAGGAGATATTAGGGTGGAATTTCTTTTCAAACAAACAGATATGTTAATGTAATAAAGTATTAAATTTATTCACATAAATTAAATTTGGAATAGCAAACAAAATTAATTAAACATGGTTGGTAAATCTCAAATAAACATTAATCATACACAAATAAAAATCAAATAAACAGCAAGAACTTCAAGAAAAAGAAATTATCATTTCACATACGTATGACAAAATAACAAGATAAAGATGGTTGTATATTAATAAAATATTAATGTTAGCTACTTGAGGTATTTATAAAAAATCAAATGCTGTATTCTATAGCTCAAAAGCAAATACAAATTAGATAAATCACTTGATGTTTGTCAATCAATTCGGTTAATTTTTCAATGAGTTAACTGGCCAGTTCTTTGAGTGAGGCTCGATTAAAAAATATATATACTCCTACGTGAAATTTCTACATTAATTATTGAAAATGAGAGATATAAAAAAGAATGTACAGGTTAGATATTTTACAGACAAAATTTGCTAATTACAATTTCAAGAACTATGTGTTTAAATTCAGAAAACTAACAAAATTCTACAGATTAAACAGGAAATTTACAGTTATCCTTATAGCACCTCACTGGCATTGTTTAGGTTCAAATTTGATTACGGTATTTTGGAAGTTCAAGTTATAAGACTTTAGATATTAGATTGCTGCATGAAAAATTCTGCTGGTTCAGAGAAAAAATTTATATAGACTCACTAAGTCTTCCTGCATTGAGTTACCATGAGTGTCTGACACAGGTTCACAGACTCCAATAGGAGAGGAGAGGCTGGAGAAAATAAGTGGTATTTCTTATTAGCGGTTATTGGGCCGGTGGATTTTATTGCTCCAATACTAGGAGACCATTTGAGAACTATGTCGATGTTCTGAATTCGGTTGACGGAAACTTTGCAAATCGCAATTAAAACGTGAATTGGCTCAAATGAAATTCACTGCCAACTGACTCAAACTTCGGTAACATTCAGGAACTCTTTCTGATTAGCGTAAAAAGTGTATCAGGTCGGAAAGAAAGAACCACAACTTAACTCGCGTTTTTATGCTAAACACGACGTTTATTTAAATTCTAAAACCGCTCAAATGACTTTAAACAATCACTGACAATTATTATAAGGTATTGTAGATAACAGAAAGGATTTTATCAACTCTTTTGAGATAATTTTTAGCCACTGCAACTAAAGGGTGTTTACTCGACAAGCGCCAGGCTATGACTCTCCTCAAGCTAACGTCTGTTTTCGATGAGATTCAAATTGTCTTCTCCTCACCACATACGTCCCTCGCCTATAGTTCAGGGTTTCAAGGCTAATTTTATGACAGAAATTGCAGATATGGTCTCGACTCCCCTTTAACATTGAAAATGGACTCGTACCTTCAAGGTTCTTTTAATATGATGAACTAATAATTTGTTCTAGAACATTCTCAACGGATATTGTTTACTTAAACGCCCTTCCAGGAAAATGCGACACATCATTTATTACCAAAGCCATATTGCGTCTTTAAATGTTTGAATTTTTAACGTGCTTTCCTAGCCTGCAGTAAGGGGGTTTACGGTACTTGAAGATTTAGCGACTTTTCATCAAAATAACTTTGAAATCAAAACTTGAAGTATTTAATATAGGTCGGGTTTTTTGTATTATTTAGATACTTGGGGGCTTTCTAAATGTTTTTGAACCAATAATGATTCCAGATAAAAAGTGAATCGTTACAAGTATCGCATCGCCGACAAAAATTTCAAAAACTTTTATCGCTTAAACGTCGTAAAAGTATCAAAATATATAGAAACCATGATTTGGGAACGAATTTTTTTTGGTCGGTTTGTACGTCTGTGTTTCTAGCCCCGGTAACGTTAAAACTAATTGAGATATCGTCTTTAAATTTCGTATACAGCTAGCACTAGACAAACAAACGGTTCGGATTGTTTTTGGGTAACATTGCATTAGGGGGTATGGGATGAATGGGGGGTGATTTGATGAAAATGGAAATTTTGTCGTTAAAACTCAAGTAATTGGGGTTTATTTATTAGAAAACTTTTTATTTCGTCAAGCATCTGGTATTCTGTGGTGAAATTAAATTAAGGGTTGAATGTGTAAGGGTGGACTATTGTTGACAGAAATTTCGATTTTTTTTTTGCTAAAACAGCGAAAAGGTCTCAAGACATATAGAAAACTAGATTCTGGAACGATTTTTTTTGTCTGTCGGTTTATCGGCATGTATGTCGACCTATAGTAGGCGCAGCTTTCGAACGAATTGAGATATCATCTTTAAATTTGGTATCCAGTTAGCCCCCGACAAAGGAACGCATCGAATTGTTTTTGGGTAAGATCGCTTCAGGGGGTAGGGGATAAATAAGGGGTGATTTGGTGAAAATTGATATTTTTTTAATAAAACTCGAGTAATATAACGTATCAAAAGTTTATGGGTACAGGAATACAAATATTTTCTTTGTGGTCAAGTCATGGGCCCTAAATTCATTCCATGAGAATTTTTTTCTGAAGAGAATAAATTATCACAGCTATGTGGAAGTTGTGATTCAATTTGCAGCATTATTTTTTAGTGTGTCAATAAGGGAACATTATTTTCTTATACTGTTAATTGTTGCAATAAATTTTAAAACCATACCACTTTTGAAGAGATCTTCCAAATTAAGTATCACAAGCTCCTATTTTCCATTGAAAAATTTGTGGGTTGCGACTGTCACTAGAATGGGGTTGAATATAGGGGTGAAATTTTCATGTTGCAGGATGTAATTTTTATATTTAACATTCATGTTTCGGTATTTTTTTATAAATATGCACAATAAGTGAGATAATGAATTTATTCCATTTGGCAGTTCCATATTGTAAAATAGTCGTACTTGCATTACATGCCAGAAAATATACTTTCTGTAAATTATTTTACATCTCTACATATTGTTTGGGAAAAGTTGTTATCATTAGTTTCTAGGCAATTCGTCGCATGAGTTCCACGGGGTTCTAAGTACACTTTTGGGCAAAATTGAGATTTTTTGTTGTAACTATGTATAAATGAATTCTGCATGTTTTGGTGCTAAAAATATTGCTATTGGAGTAAAGATAGCGCTAGAATCGTTATTTCCATGTAGTTCTAAGTACGTCCGTCGCAGAATATTTTTAAAGTTACAAGGTTCTAAGTGCACATCCCGGTTTTTAATGAATTTTGGCAGTGTTTTAAATACTTTTTAAAGAAAATTATGTTGGATTATAATGAGTGGTCAGATTAGCTCAGGATCAGAATATCTTCCTGAAAATTACGAAAACAGAACAAAATCGGCCAAAAAAGGGTAAATTTAAGTTTGTTATCAAATTCTAACCTAAAGGTTCATTTAATATTGTTAATGCTACTACTAAGTGACTCGATTAGTAAAATGCATGGACGCAGCAAGTGCGTTATGGTAGTGAATTTTCATAGAAATGATCTGGCACAAAATATTTTATTATAACTTTTTTTCTTGTAAGATAGAAATCTAAATTGGTGAATAGTTTACTTTTTATATCGTAAACCTACCTACCAAATTTGGTTATCATAGATTTTGTATTTTTTGAGATAAAAATTTTTTTTCGAATGAAAACTCAAAATTTGTCCGGAAAACCTCGTCCGATTTTCCTGACTAACGAACTTGTCCAAGCCATTTACAAAAGGAAGGTACGTGCCAAACTTTAGCAAAGTCGGCCCATTATTTTTTGAGTTATCGGTGTGATACATATACACACACACACACACACACACACATATATATATATATATATATATATATATATATATATATATATATATATATATATATATATATATATATATATATATATATATATATATATAAACATATCAAAATTGAAACTGACCCCGGATATGGGTTCTAGGGGTCCTAGTTTGCGCTCATTTGCACAAAAAAATTCAAAAGTCGGGATCTCCCCATTAGTGAATTTTTTCTACGAAAATTCACTGATAAAGGAGACTCAGGGACCAGTTCAGTATCTAGTACAACTAATAGTAATATGTTTGTTGAAAATAATAATTATTCAGGGTGAGTACATAATATTTATTTCGTGTGATACAATGATGCTACGTAATTACAGTTTTAATTTTTAGTATTAATACACATATATCTATTTCATGTTTTTTAGGCCATCCACGTCAAAACACACTGATAATTTTATAATACCAGGAGAAAGCTTTGAGGAGTATGTTAAAATTTGTATTCCGAATTATTGAGAATAAACTAATTAGCTTATTTATACATTTTAGGTATCGCCTAGTTGACAATTCTACATCCGAGAGTGACATCGAAAAAACTCCAATAAAAGAAGTGCAAAAAAAAACCAGAAAAATAAAACGAAATCCTATTCTTGAAAAAAAAAACGTAAGAAAACAAAAATATCAGTCTGGCAAAGAACATATAAATTCAAGAGGAAACTTAATACCAGAAAAAAGAGTATAGTACATGAAAGCGCTTTTAAATGAATACTGTGAAGCCCAGAGAAATTAGGCTGTTATTTAAGCAAATATGTTTTTTTTATTGTGATAACTTGATAATATTTTTCAAACGTTGTTAATAACTTCACGTACATTTCATTAAATAAAATCTATAAAAAATGCAATTTTAGTTTTATTTAAAAAGCCTTACAGGGTTACATGGTTCTAAGTACATATGTAAGACTTTCAAAAAAACCCACATTATTTTTGTAATGTTAAATATTTTGAAGTTTTCCCTAGCAAATGGCTCAGAATAATACCACATTACACCGTTCCAGTTGAAAATCGTCATGATATAAATGAAATCAGTACCTACATTCAACTAAACACTTAAAATTGATTCCCTGTAAATTTATCCAAAATGTACTTAGAACCCTGTGGAACTCATGCGACGAATTATCTACAAAAATAGATACATACTCGACAGAACCAATAGCAAAAATTGGTGTTTCAGAAATTTTCAATAATACTGTATTTGCGCTGTAACCCGATGCTTAACAAACGAGTGCTTTCCATTATCAAAACGAAAGGAGGGTGGAACGTGACAAATATAGAATTACAATACGAACAACATCCTTTATGGTAACTGGAACTCGAATAGCTTGTCAAATATTAACAATGCCTCTCGAAAAACTTGAGTGCTTCTCAACATTCTATAATCCACATTGACTACATTAACTCTTGAAAGTTTTGAATTTATCTAAATCGGTTTTACAGTATTCGCGAGTTTTGAGTGAAAAAAAATATGTTTATGCTCGGAAAGCCACTCGACAACAAAATCTGAAATAACAAGATACGTCATCTTCGAAGACTTTTACACAGCATAACAAAGAAATGTAAATATTTAGTTTTTATTCCGGTGTATACAAATTAGGGGATAGAACTTAATAGACTTTTATCTTGGTAGACACCGCCTTCCCAACGCACCACATTAGGCGTTTACGAAAATTGTACCGTGATGTATCTACCGTTTACAGAAAGGATACACGGTACATGGATCCAGTGTAGTACTTTTTGCACGTTTTTAACAGCGCGATAAATGGTTGATACATATCTGAATTTAACCTCATAATCTTCCAACTGTTTTTTTTTTTAGAATTTATTGTGCGCACATTTACAGCAGTAAATAGTTTTATAAAATTTCAAAAGCATGAACATTAGTAACAAGTAAACATTAGAATTTGTCAGGAATAGCCAACCATCACCGGCACTCCTTTTCGTTTTAGTGAATTTCCATCAAGAATTGCCTCCCTTTATAGGTATATAGATATAGCTTCTTTCTTTAAAAATTATATGACTTTAAATACTTTCTGTCATATTAAGGAGAAAAATGTCTGGACGCAGCAAGTGGGTTATGGTAGTGAATTTTCATAGAAATGATCTGGCACCAAATATTTTATTTTACCTTTTTTTTTCTTGTAACATATCAATATAAATTTTGGTGTATGGTTTACTTTTTATATTGTAAACCTACGTACCAAATTTGGTTATGATAGCTTTTTTATTTTTTGAGATAAAACGTTCTTTCGAAAGAAAACTCAAAATTTTCCCGGAAGACCTCGTACGATTTTCCTAGCTAACGAACTTATCCAAGCCACGTACAAAAGGAAGGTACATGCCAAATTTAAATAAAATCGGCCCATTATTTTTTGAGTTATCGGTGTGATATATATATATATATATATATATATATATATATATATATATATATATATATATATATATATATATATATGTATATATATATATATATATATATATACACACATACATATAAAAATTGACACTGACCCCGGATATGGGTTCTGGGAGTCCTAGTTCGCGCTCATTTGCAAAAATTTTTTCAAAATTCAAAAGTCAAAGCTAAGTTCATATACACACGCGAATTGCGAAATGCGAAACTAATTCCTATTGGTCCATTTTAAATTATATTACGATATTTTAAAATAAACCAAGAGGGATACGTTTCGCAATTCGCGAGTGTATGAACCTGGCTTTAGACAACTCTTCTCTGTCAACAGTAAACTGCAAACAACCTTTAAATAATAATAAATTTTAATTGTAGAAATTGATTCGGTAGGTTAAAATACACTGGAAACATTAAACATACTTTTCCAAAGTATAGTTGCATCAAAAGTTTTATCGCTGAAACAAAAATTTCGGTAAATTTGCAGTTTAGCTCCCGAACGCTTTTCAAAAAACTGTTTTCAGAAGCCTGCCTAGGCCCCCCTGGATCCATAAACCCCAAGAAAAATTTCTTGTTCACACCCCCCAAGAAAGTTACGGGACCAGGAGTTAGTAGGGGTGCTGTGCGGGGTAGGTAGTAAAAAGGAAATATGAGCAGAAAATTCGAATAAAACGGGCTTAAAAGCTGTCTTTTTCACATCTTGAAGCCATATCCCCCTTAAACCCTGCCTACCCCGCACAGCACCCCTATCCTTTCAGGTGCCGTAACTTCCTTGGCGGGTAGGAACAAGACATTTTTCTTGTGGTTTATGCAGCGAGGGTGGTTGTATGCACGCGACGGGGAAGGAAAATCCCCACGACGAAACAGACCCCCCCTTTCCGCAAGTCAAACCGGGGGGTTTGCTTCGTTAGACATTTTCCTTCCCCTCCTCGTGTACATACAACCACCCTCGTTGCATAAACCACAAGAAGAACTTCTTGTTCATACCCCCCAAGGAAGTTACGTGACCTGGGGAAAATAGGGTGCTGTGCGGGATAGGCAGGGTTTAATGGGGATATGGCTTCAAATAGACAGCTTTCAAGCAGTTTTCTTCGCATTTTCCGCTCATATTTCCTTTTTACTACCTACCCCGCCCAGCACCCCTATTCACTTCCAGTCCCGTAACTTCCTTGGGGGGTGTGAACAAGAAATTTTTCTTGTGGCTTGTGCATCCAGGTGGGGTCCTAGTAATGTTTCTGAAAACAAATTTTTGAAAAGCGTTCGGAAGTTAATCTGCAAATTTACCGAATTTTCTTTAATCCTTCAAATTTCAATAACTCAATTTGCTATTAACGTAAGCTTTGTTGGTTAGGAAACCAACATTTAAGTTTATTTTCGGAAAATTTTTGTATATTTTCAAACCATAAGTAATTTTGATAAAATATAGTACATTTGTTTCTACTACATAGGCTATACCGGTAATCAGATTGATGCCTGCTCGCATTTGCTATTAAATACATTTTTATGGAAATTCCCTTCCATAACACACTTGCTGCATCCAGACTTTTAAAAAATGTTTATATTTTTTCAAATAATAAAGTGATTTCGATGAAATATGGTACATAGTTTCTACTATATAGACAACCAAGTTTGTTGTGCCAGGCAATAACCAACTTGACAAAACGAGAAAACACTGAAAACTCAGCAAATCATTTTGCTATGTCCCCAACATCACGTTGGTGGATTATGTAGGGTGCATACAACGTTAACGTTGTTCCACGGAAATACCGTTTCCACAACTATCGGCGATAACAACGTTGTTCCAGCATAGCGTTCAACTCACTATACTATCTCACCGTGACAATGCTACATTTGTCTTCTAATTTTAATAACTTAATTTTCTTCTAACCTGTAAAATTCAATTGTGCTATGGAATTAAATATTTATAAAGACAGCATATGAACGAAATTTCAATAACGTTTTTATTTTGTTTGGATTCTTCGTAATTTCAAAGATTTTTATGATTTTTTTTAGTGGATTTTCATAGAATAAATTCACTAATACGGATATCGCGAGTTTTGAATTTTGTGAGAATTTCTCCAAATAAACGCTAACTAGAACCCATAGAATATATATATATATATATATATATATATATATATATATATATATATATATATATATATATATATATATATATATATATATGGATTTATATCCATGTCATTTACACCATTTCTGTCATGCTCCAAAGCCCAGTTGGTTACGGCGGAGGCACATAAAACTCAAATTCAAGGATAACGCGAGTTCAAATCCTGGAATGGCTATAATTTTTGATTTGCTTTTATTTAATCTTTTATTCAATTTAAACGTTATATGATTAGATTATGTGATTGCAATAAACTTTTAGCGAATTTTTATAGAACAGATTTATTAATGATACGAAAACCTTTACACTTTTAATTCAATTTTCATATCAGATTAGGTTGTTTTTTTATTGGCCTAACTTGGTAAAACAATTCTATACTTAATACAGCCGTATATACTTTTTCTGTGGCTTCATTATGCTTGTTTTAGTGAATTTTCTTAAAAAAAATTCACCAATGAGGAGATCTCGACTTTTCAATTTTGAACAAATTCCTTCAAATTAGCACTAATTAGGCCCCCGAGAACACATATCCGGGCTCGGTTTCAATTTTTATATATATATATATATATATATATATATATATATATATATATATATATATATATATATATATATATATATATATATATATATATATATATATATATATATATATATATGTATCACACCGATAACACAAAAAATAATAGGCCGATTTTGATCAAATTTGGTGAGTACCTTCCTTTTGCAAGTGGTTTGGATAAGTTCGTTAACCAGGAAAATCTGCTCAGTTGAAATTGATTAAACAATGTTTTCTTTTAATTACACAGACGGATTCCCTCTATCAGTGTCAGTTCTGAGCCAGCCTTACATGTATGGAATTTAGACCACGAAATTATAATGCATGTTTGTAAGAAAATAAATTCGGGACTCAGCAAGTGCGTTACGGTAGCGAGTTTTTATTGAATGCCTCAAATTTGAATAGTTCAATTTGCTATTAACCTATAAGGTTCGTTGGCAAAGAAACTAGTTTTTTCGGGAACATTTTAAGTTTATTTTCGATTTTTTTTTACATTTTCAAACAATAACGTTATTTTGATGAAATATAGTACATTATTTTTTTCTATATATGTTATACTGGTAACCAAATTTGATGTCCGTTTTCTTTAAAAAAACACATATTTGCTATTTAAAACATTTTTATGAAAATTCACTATCATAACGCACTTGCTGCGTCCAGGCTTTTTTTCTTCTCTGCAACCGATTGCACTTTTACGGCATTGTCAGGCACAGAAAATGTACTTTTCAAAGCCACGGAAAAAGTCTCTATGTTTGTATTTAGATCTGATTGTATAATTTTCAACTCATTTTATTACCGAATTTTCGTGTTTAAAATGTTTTTGTAATAGTAAGGTTTTTTTAAAGTTTCATGAAATTTTCTTGCAAGAAGAAATTGTTTCTTATTTAAACGATGGAACATTTCTCCAATGAAATTCATTAAAAATGTTTCAATGAATTTTCGTTCAAAAAATGGGTTAAGGGAATTTTCTCGGAAAGTATTTTATCGAATTTTGTACGTGAAATTTCTTCAACCAATTTTTTTTGTAGAAGTACCAATTTTTATCGTGGAATTTTTTTAGTGGATTTCTGTAAACAAATTTTCTTGCACATTTTTTGTAATTTTTTTATTCCGGAAAAACACTTTTTTTAGCGACTTTGCATTCAAAAAGTTTGCTTAAGACGAGATCACTATTTTCGAGACATACAAAAAAATTGTTTTACTCTTATTAGCATTATTTATTGTTATTATTATTTATGTAAGATACACAAATTATAGTGTACTATACAAAAAAGATTAGACTTGTGCTTGCGTCTTAATTATAATGTGTTATAAACTCTGTATTCAGGTATGATAAAACATGGCGCTTTAATTTTTTTAATTTTGAGGTATTGTCATATTACATTTAATGGTATTTGTGAAGGGTAAATTAAAGGCTTACACCTCCAGACAGATTTTTTATTATAAAAATCATACGCGTTTCGGATTGTTTAGCCATTTTCAGGGGTTAATACCTAGAATACAAAAGTTGGTTTATCGGAAACTAGGTTTGCGGTAGGTCTAGCATGTAAGAATGATAAAAGCGTCAGCATAATAAAAAGGACCACAATAATGACAATCTGAACGAGCAAATACAAGTTAAAATGTAACAGACGAACACAACACAAAGGTCGCGCAGGCTGCGCAGCTAGCTGAGCAGAACTTTCAGACATCTGAACAAACCTGCCCATCTGGCAGGTAATACTTATGTTCTGTTTATTTACAGAAACTACATTGTATAAAAAATTGTCAAAGCTGGAACTTCATCTATTGTCTGTAGCTTTCCAAAGGCGACATCGAAGGATAAAATATCAACATCTCAACTTGAAGCAATAAAACCGCTATAATGCTTTCTAACTTTTGACTGTTATTGGATCAGTTTTCGCATGGCTTCGATGTATTTTTAGTTTTGGTATTTGGCAATAGCTTAATAGACCTCTACGCTCTTAGGAAGCCGGTAGATACTTTCTTAACTTTTATCATTCTTACCTGCTAGACCTACCGGAAACCTAGTTTCTGACAAACCAACTTTTAGATTCTAGGTATTAAGCCCTGAAGATGGCTTAAAGAAGCCGAAACGCGTACGGTGTTTATAATTAAAAATCTGTCTGGAAGTATAAGCCTTTAATTTGAACTTCAAATATTATGTCGACCCCAGATGTTTTGGCGTTTAGAAATTATATCCATTTAATGGTTTCGTCTGATCAACATTAAGCTGTACGTTCTGGGGCCACTTCTGAAAAACTTCTTAAGGATTTCTATTTCCATATAAACACTTATTTTACACCTTCTCCAGTTAATCAGTAATTAATTCAAACTGTATTGTTCCTCCATTTAAGTTCCCTCCAGAGACCAAAATTAATTGGGTTAATGCTGGTTTTACTTTTATTGCTGATTGGAGTACCTATATCTAAGTTAATGGCATGTGTATACCTGTACTTAAAACAGAAAACCGCAGCAAGTTACCTTAATTAAATTTAGTGGTAAGTACTCCAATTCACATCCTCGATGTTATTCGTAACCCTAACTTTTACTTTACGCCTATTTCAACGAAAGTTCTCCTACTCCAGGTAAAATGTATACGGTATCTCGATATATATATATATATATATATATATATATATATATATATATATATATATATATATATATATATATATATAATTTTTTGCCCCAAAGTTGTACAACAAACTTCCAGATTTAAATTTAAAAAAGCGCTAAGAAATTATGTTGCTGATATATGTTTTACTTAGTTATTTATGTACCAAGAGTATAAATAGATGTTTATGCCCGAGAGCGACGGTTTTACAAATACAAGGGCCCCTGGCTCGAGGGTTTGTAAGTCGCTCGAGGGCATACACCTCTATTTATACCAGCGATGCATACAAAATGTTATGTCATACTAGTCATACCCAAACAATGAAACATGAATCACCGTTTGTTGAAGGCAACCCAACTATCACCGGATCTTTTCAAAACTGTCAATTTTATGTAAATTCGACTAAATAATGTTGATTAAATATTTACATATTACTTTTATTCCATTATCTGTCATTTCATTAATAAAGGTTATTAAAGAAGTCAAACAAAAATTATTTGTTTTGATGTGCGCGCGGGCCATAAAGTGTACGTTTTACCCGCGCGGGCCATAAAGTACACTTTATGGCATGTGGGCATAAAGTACACTATTATGTAGTTGGTAACTAAGCATTAAAAACACAATAATGAACTAGTATGACATAAAGAATATTATAAAATGATGTACAGTGAAGTATAAGAGACCAGGGATGATATATGGTATATAGTAATAAATATATGCACTGAGATAGCAGCTACATAATACACTGTGTCAGAGTAACGCATAAATTTATTAAAATTGAAAGTGGCCATTATTAAGGAAAATTCAAAAACAGGTTAATTTTTATTGCCAAAAACTAACTTTTTGATATAAAAATCTCACCCCTATCGGCATACCTCTTCATAGGGTAACTACCCCTTCGAAATTTTGAAATTGGATGGTGCGTAGTGTGATACATATTTTTAAAGCTAATTAGTGCTCATTTGAAGGAATTATTTGAAAATTCAAAAGTCGCTCATTAGTGATTTTTTTCACTAAAAAAGAGAGACTTCACTAATACCCTTTGAGTTGTGGGAGTCAGAAAGACGAGAAATTTGAAATATCGATACATATATTAAAATATCGTATGCAACTAATTATACATTTATTAGAAGGTGATAAAAATAAATATAGTAAAAACAATGTGCCATGTTTCATCAAAATAACTTTATTGTTCGAAAATGTACAAACATTTCGGAAAGTAAACTTAAAGTGTTCCCGAAAAAACTCGTTTCTTGGGACACCTTATAGGTTAATAGCAAATTGAGCTTTTCGAATATGAAGCATTTGATTAAAATTCGCTACCATAAAGCACTTGCTGCGTCCAGAATTTCTTTTCTTACAAACATGCATTATATTTCGATGGAAAATGCAAAAATGCAATAACATAAGGCGTGTTTGATTTAAAAAAAAAAACTCTGGACGCAGCAAGTGCGTTATGGTAGTGAATTTTCATTAAAATGTTTTTAATTGCAAATATGTGTGTTTCCTTTTTAAGAAAGCAGGCATCAATTTTGGTTACCAGTATAACCTATATAGTAAAAACAATGTGCCATGTTTCATAAAAATAACTTTATTGTGTGAAAATGTACAAAAATTTCCAAAAGTAAACTTAAAGTGTTCCCGGAAAAACTCGTTTCTTGGTCAACCTTATAGGTTAATAGCAAATTGAGCTATTCAAATTTGAAGCATTTAATGAAAATTCGCCACCATAACGCACTTGCTGCGTCCCGAATTTCTTTTCTTACAAACATGCATCGCTGAAAAATTCAAAAATTCAATAACATAAGGCGTGTTTGATTAAAAAAAAAAGAAGATTTGTATCACCAACGACTTATGGGCCATCCTGTGATTGTAGAAATATTTTTTTAAGATGTAGCTCAAGACACCCTATAATTAATATATACAAATTTTCTTCATATCTTGTATAATAACGGATATATTGAGCTTTATTGATTTTTTACGAAAATTCGACAAAAATTATATACCATTACACGATAAACTCTAAAGCTAAGGCTACTGCCAAGCATCAGAGAAAGGGTCTACTTGAAATGAATTTTCTGGAAACATTTTAGTAAAATGAAGGACAATGACGGTTGAAACTAAGACTTCAGAGTTTGTAAAAGATCCTTCTTGAGACATTTGATTTCCATATCCTATATTAGATTCAAGTTCTTTGCCTAAATGTTGCCGATTTTGACGTTTTAAATCGCAACTTTGACGTTTTGAGGAAAACCCCAATTTATTTTTCTTTAAATGCCTATAACTTTTTTGTCTTTTGACCTACATAGCTAAATTTTGGTAGGTGGCTTAGCTATAAGGATATTAACTAGCGTACCAAATTTGGTTGCCCTTACTTTGTTAATTCCGGAGATATAAATTTTTTTCGAAAGAAAACACAAAATTTTCCGGGAAAACCTGGGCAGATTTTCCTGGCTAACGAACTTATCCAAGCCATTTGCAAAAGGAATTTTTCCACCAAATTTAGTCAAAATCGGCCTATTGTTTTTTAAGTTATCGGTGTGATACATATATATATATATATATATATATATATATATATATATATATATAATATATATATATATATATATATATATATATATATATATATATATATATATATATAATATATATATATATATATATAAACATATAAAAATTGAAACGGACCCCGGATATGTGTTCTAGGGGGCCTAGTTCGCGGTCATTTGAAGAAATTTTTTCAAAATTCAAAAGTCGGGATCTCCTCATTAGTGAATTTTTTTTAAGAAAATTCACTAAAAGAGAGAGAATTTGTATCAGCAACGACTTATGGGTCACCTGTGATTGTAGAAATATTTTTTAAGATGTAGCTCAAGTCACCCTATAATTAATATATACAATTTTTTTCATATCTTGTATAATAACGGA
>OZ023263.1:165619706-165627206 GCA_964006375.1 Tillus elongatus
CTCTTTTGTAAGAAAAGGATAAAAGGAAGTACAGCGAACTTTTTGGGTGGCTCATCGGATATGGGTTCTAGGGGTTCTAATTCGCGCTCATTTCAAAAAATTTATCAAAAATTTAAGTTGTTACCTCTCTAAATGCAAATTTGTTTCAATGAAACTTCGCTAAAAATTGCCCATATCATGTTTGTCTCTTTTTTTTTGGGACTAGGACTTGTTCCAAGAAGATAGAAATATACTCATCTTACAGGACGTTGAAAAGAGGCGACATAAAACTAGAGTTCATTTTGAAGCACACATTTTAGGCACCATTCCTGGAATTCCATTCGCTCCTGATGTCTTTTGATGCCTAGATTTTCTTATTATGCGCTTAATAGTATACTTGAAAAAAATGATGTTACAGTTAGAATAGTAGGTGTGTATTTCCTCTTCGGATCAAACGTAGAATTAGAAGGAAGTTCACTGGCAAATAATTTACCTTTTCTTCTCTTAGCTGCCAAGGCTTTAAAAAATAGACAATGGGGTTGCCAATTCAATATAATCGGAAGAGACAGTCTTTGCGAAAATGCAATACAGGATCCAATTTTAAGATGAGTTAAATCGATCATAATAAAAATTATAAGAAGTTCTAGGATAATTCTCCAAAGCAAATATTTAAACAAGTAGGTACTTACCAGATGTAAGCGATATCTGCGATGTATCTGAACTCTTCCTGGAATGTCCTGACGCCGATTGCCCACTCAATGAATTGAGGGACTTGGCATCGGACTCGTATAATCTGTTGGCCTCCTCCAGCTTGGCTAGTAGTTCCAGTTCTGGTGGTGGTACACTATTGTTGTTATTGTTACCGTTGCTGATGGTGCTGGTTACTGTTGTGGTGGAACAAGGAGATGAGTCCAATCTCATGGCTGTGGGGGGCATCGCCGTGTAGTAGCCCCCATCGGACTCTACCACCAGACAGCTAAGCGAAGTGCCGCCACTGCCGATACCGCCTACACCACTCCTAGAATAGAAGAGAAAACTTATATAGACAAATATATATGATGTAACAAAATGTTAAACTGCTTAGATCAAACACAGATATCAAGAGCTAATAAATGTGATAAACTATACAAATAACCCAAAAGATATGGGGCAAATACACCGGATTCCTGCCATTAAAACACTACCCACAGGTTGGTCACACATGGGATACAGGTAATTGAAACATATTTTTTAAGTTCAATCTTTTAAACAATTCCAAACGAATCTAATATTGTCTTAAAATTACATATATCGTTTTCCTATAATAACAAATAATCATTATTTTTTCTTATTAGATCACAAACTCAGGAGTGCCTCAGGGCTCGATTATTGAACCTCCTTTGTGCGTTCTTTTTATCAATGACGTGGTGAATTTTTTCATCTTAAACTGACTTTTCTATGCTGATGATATAAAACTTTTCTCCAGAATATCAGAACAGGCCGATTGTAAAGTTCCCCGAAAGGCTTTCACAGACTTGGATGGCTAGTGTGGTAATAATTGTCTTTATTATATTATTAATATAGATAAGTGCTACACAATGCCATTTCATTGCACATTTTCAGTTTTCACTTTTCAGTATGTGTTCGCTGGTAACACTATAACGTGTACTGAGGAGTATAAGAATTTTTGTGTCCTTGCGGGGCTGTGAGTGTAGTCAAAAACTTGGCTTCATGTTGAGAACTGGTCGCAATCTTTTTTATAGCGTCAGATTATTATTTTTGTTCACAATACTTATAACACTTGAAGTACACTCTGGTAATTTGGTCCCCAAACATAGGAAGGTCTTCTGGAAAGTACTCAGCGAAAATATTTGAAATACTTAATGTTTTTGGAAGATGGAGTCGATCCGATCGCAGTGTATTCACATGAGGTGTTATTCGTGAGATTCGGGGTGAAATCACTATTGGTTATAGCGGCAGCTTTTTCAACAAACTTGTTAATCGAATGCCTGACAGTCCTTTGGTATGTGTCTAATGTAAATTTGAACATTCCACGGTTACAGTAGCGATATCTACTGCAGTTAAACCTGTCACGGCATCGCAGGCACAGCAATGAGCAAGGCAACTAACTTGAGTCCAATATTGGCGGTGGTCTAGTTCAGACTAGCCTGAAGTAAGTTGGATATCTCTGAGGAGTGGTATAACCCCGGATTTTAGGGCCTCCACTGTGGAGTTTGAAATGGACAATTGACCTCGCTTGGTTGTTACTCGGAAGCGGTGTTCCGAATGGTACTGCCTTGGGTTAAAAGCTGGCGGGTGTCGGGTCCAAATAAACTCAGCGGCGATTAAGATCTCTGTTGTATACCCCCGTATTTTTAAGCCCCCACTGTGTGCTTTGAAACGGACAAATTCTTTGCTTGGGTGATGCTCGGGAGCGGGACTCGCCTTGAGTCTAGCACTGGTGGGTTTCGGGTCTAGACGAACCTGGAGGAGAGCTGAGATCTCTAGGAATGGATTACAACTGGAAATGGAGGCCCCATGTGATACCGCCTCGGGTTAAACATTGACGGATGTCGGGTCCGGAAAATTCGGAGAGAGCGTATCTCTCTGTGAGCATCGGAATGGGCAAGCGACTTCACTCAGATGGCAGTACAGGAGTTAAACCAAGTTTCACCCGTAAAAATATCGTCTCCTGCGGGGAGATTAATTTGTTGGGTGAAATTTAAGTAAACACTGGCGGCCATCGGGTCTAGACGAACACGAAGGAGAGGAGATGATATCTCTAACGATGGATAGTACCTGGAGGTTGAGGCTTTCTCTGTGAGCTTCGAAACGAGCAAACGACTCAGCTTGGATGCTGCTCAAGAGCAGGACTCCACGATACTGTATCGAGTCAAACACTAACGGATGTCGGGTCTAGATGAACTAGGAGAGAAGGCATCTCTCTGTGAGCTTCAAAGGGGGCAAACGACCCAACTTGGATGCTGCTCGAGAGCAGTACTGCACGATACCGCCTCGAGTCAAACACTGACGGATGTCGGGTCCAGACGAACTCAAAGATATGTTACCTCTCTACGAGCATCGGAACTGGCAAGCGACTTCACTCTAAGATATTAGACTTGAGCTACAATAGACCTTAGGTCGCGGTGGAGGCACTGGAATAGCCCACTCACATTGACTCCTTATCTAATCTAATCCCAGTCCGCTAGTTTAGGAGGAAAATATATTTGTTTTAATACTCGCCGAAAATAGCATTTAGCAAAAAAAATAATAATAAAAACTACATCTTTGGCAGCAGAGCGACGAAATTTAAGATAATATAAATTAAAGAGCGTTTTACTATTCATTAGTTGATATTAAACAAAATGTTTTGCAAAAGAGACCTATAGACTTTTTGAAGACAAACGAAAATTTCGCATTTAATTTTTTTCTGGATTCTGGATATACACTCACATTATTACAAGTAAAACCTGCCGCATAAATTGTATTCTTTTGCTTGATCGTAAAACAATAATGGCAGACGTTTTATTGCCCTGTGTATTTACATTTTCTATTCCCGTATCGCTAACCTATATTTCCCTATTTGTGTCAGGAACTGCCCGCATTTGCAATAATCAGGAAAATGGGTCGGCACTCCGGCATTTCATGTCGCATATTTGTAGCGCTCTACATTATACAAATGCCCAGTTAAAATGCAAATTACCACATCTAAAGCGTCTCTAGATTACTTCTCATGGGAACATGCATCATTTTTATTTCCGTTAGCTTGGTAGGTCTAATCCTCCATTTTTTTGTAATTTGCGCGATGTCATGAAATATCGTCGGCGTTAATTAGTGCCTATGTCGTCACTGTAATTTATTAAAAATATGACGTCACAAGTGTACTTTGCTTTCTATGAATGTTTTCTTGAATGATTATGTCAGCGAGACTGGTCTGGTCGCAATTCATCATAGTCTAAAGGCGATCTCGCGTTGGCAGTGGATGATGCATACTACGTTGTTACACAACAAACGTGTTAAAATTCTGTAGAAATTAATAAATGGGAAGTTTAAGCTCAGTAACTAAATCTTAACCTATACAGCTGAACTCATCGCGATTTTTCCTTGCAGTTTATTGGCCAACATTCAATACAACGTGCAACTATATTTGGTGGTAGCAAAAGTAACCTGAATGGACTGTCATTACTTAGTCGCAAATATAATTACCATATGTGGAGGCCGATACTTGATGTAAATCCATTGTCAACTTAGGTAAATGAACAAATTGATTTACACTATTTTATAGAATGTATATGTATAACTACTGCAGTTTCGCTGAAGTGCTCAGCTTTATCAAATACAGAATGAAAGCAAATTTTAAATTTAATACCTACTCCGTGTCGAATGTACTTCTCTGTTTCTTCGTAGCCCATCTACGAAGAGACAGAGAAGTACATTCACCTGTTTTTATTACATAGTGACGTCAGTAAACTTTCTCCGCTGAATTACTGAAATATATTTAACAATGAACTGTTATTTCGTCAATTTGAGCATTTAGTAAATTACCTGTATTTTTTGTTTGTTTGTTAATTTCTACCGTTTCGAATAAGTTTAATTTAAAACATTTTGTATGAGTTGCATAATTTGAATCAAATTTGTTATGTTCAAAGCTTCCTTTATGTTCGCGAATGCGTGTTTTAAAACTTCCAAATGTTCTGCCTATATATATTTTCTCACAGGAACTACATGTGAGTTTATATGATCCAGACTTATCTGATTTTTCAACTGTCGACTTATTGTTTTTTTATGTATTTGCTCAAGTTGTTCTCGGTTTTATATGGTGTCCTTGTACTAAATTTAGAAAATAGATGTTTTGATTTTACGCTAGTCTTATTTACGTAAGTTAAAAAGGTGAATTATCCTATATTATTCTAGTGGACGGGAATACTTATTGTAAAGTTAAAGTATATTTGTTTTTTCTTTATAATATTATTAATAAAATTTGGATTATACCCATTATTAACCGCTATTTGTTCCATCAAATTAAGTTCTTTTTGAAATTTTTTATTGGATAAAGGTACATGTAGTAAGCAGTGTATCATAAAATTATAGGCTGCAACTTTGTGTGCGTATGGATGATGGGAAGTATAATGTATGGTTGTATCAGTGTGATAAGTTTTATGTAAGATAGAAAAATCAAGTATATTGGTTAATCGGGCGATGGTAAGGTCTAGGAAGTTAATTGATTTGTTTACTTCTAATTCTGTTGTGAATTTAATTTTGGTATGAATAGAATTTAGAAAATTCTCAAAAGTGTGCAATTGTCTGTCGGTACCTTTAAAACACACTATAATATCTTCTACATATCTATACCAGAGAACGCATAGTTTACACAGAGGGTGTGTTTGTATTGTTTCCTCGATGTTGTTAATAAACATTTTTGCTAATAAGTGACTGAGATGGTTACCCATAATTAAACTGTTATTACTTAGGTAAGTTCTACCTATCTATTTTGTTTTTTTCTTCGCTGCGGACTTGCTGTCCATAAGCTCAAGTACCGATGCTCTAATACTACACCGATTTATGGCAAACTCCGTGTATCGTCCAGTTGCTTTCCTATTCAGGTTACTCTGGCTGTGACCAGTCTGCCAAAATTGAATACAAATCTATAATATATAGGTAGGCATAAATATAAGCATATAAACATATAAGCAGCATATACAACAATTAATCAACAACAACCTATATGAAAATGTGTTTCCAAAATTGGTATTTATTTTTGTTTATTTTTTTGTGCCCAGTTTTTTTTAGTTATTTTTGTTTGTTCTTTTCTTTGTTTATATTTTGTTCCCTGTTTTTTTCTTTTTAGTTATTTTTTTTCCTTTTTGTTTTTTAACCATCATTTTTGTTCTGTAAATCTTTTTTTATTTTTTTTTATTTTTTTAAATATTTTTTAAAATATTTTTTTAAATATTTTTTTGGGAACTTTAAATATATTTTTTTCAATAACAAGGGTACATTTATAAATTTAATTTTAACAATTTTAAGTTTTCTATTAACAAGTCGTACACAACGTTTCTTTGCTTGACAATAGTTGTGGCAAGCTGAATGGGCACTCAACACCCGTCCGGCAGTGCACCTTGTCGCAAAACTGATTATTGCATTATTTTTTAATTTACACTCCAGTAGCGCGTGCTGAACGCTCCCCAGCTCACTACATTTACAATTTGGGTTACTTATTAAGCCTATGTTATACATATGTGCTGGGACTAGAGAATGGTTAAATCTTAATCTACAAATATTAGATATTTGTTTCTTATTTAGTTAAAATCAACAAACCATGGCTTTAGTAGTATTGTTGGTTGTATCTGTTTATAAAAGAGGCCCTTTATGCTGTTTGTAAATTCTATCTCCCAATTTTGTTTTAAAGCGTTTCTGTTAAAAGACCAAAAATCTTGCACTGGAACCTTATAAAATGAATCACTTCCATCGTTAATGGCTTGTTTTGCAAGTTCATCAACTATTTCATTTCCTCGTAAACCAGCATGACCTTTAATCCATATAAGGGTGATGTTCCTGCCATTTTTCTTAATATCGTTTAATGCCTTTAGAGTTTTTATAATTAGGTCATTAGCATTGTTTTGCTTCTTATATACGTAACTTTTTAACGTCTGCAGTACACTTTTGCTATCTGACAATATAAAAATGTTATTACTTTTTAGAAAGTTATTGCTATTAATTCTGAGGTGAACACTGAAAATAGTTGGCCGAGTCTAATCTTTTTGGAATAGTTGTTCTGGGGATCGCAGAATGCACAACCAGCCCCTGTAGAGCTCTTAGATCCGTTCGTGTATATTTGATATGAGTCGTCATTTAAGCCCTTTAGGTCGTGATTTAACATTGAATTTCTCATAGTAGATGGAAATAATGAGTAATCTTGGGTAAAAACCACTGCCACTCGTGTATTTTGCTGTGGATCTATTTGGTGTAGTAAATGTATCTTATTAGTCTGTATTTTCTGCCTCCAGGAAATCAGTTCATCATAACATTCAACCATAAGAGGGTATTTTTTCTTTTGCCAGAATGTGGTAGTCATAGTGATCAAAAAGAGATAGTGAAGTTCATCTATAATAAGGCAATCTTTTGCATAAAGTTTGGAAACAAGTTTTGCTGTTAAGTATTTTCTTCTGTGCTGCAGCGGTGGTTCAGATGATTCTGCCAAAAGATTGTTGATAGGTGTACTTCTCAGAGCACCCAAACTTATTCGTACTGATTTATTCTGAATGACGCTGAGCTTATTCAGGTGAACCTTACTCGCTTGATTATAAAGGCTGCATCCATAATCCAATATTGATCTTATATAGCACTGTATAGTAATAGAGACATTTCCGGATCTGCTCGCCAGTTACTGTGGGAAACTGCTCTTAAAATATTTAAGGGTCTTTTTGTTTTGGACTGAATTTTCTCTATGTGATTTTTCCACAAAAGTTTGGTATTCAGTACAATACCCAAATAATTTATATTGGATACTACTTGTAGTCTCATCTCTCCAAGCGGTAGGAT
>OZ023263.1:166232206-166584706 GCA_964006375.1 Tillus elongatus
AGAAGCTCATTACAGAGCTTGTCTGTATGCTGGAATTAATGTTTCCGGTACCAATGCTGAAGTCATGCCTGCACAGGTAATGTTAATTTTAGCACAGCCTTTTTGCAAAATTAAATTAGAGTAATACATTATTTTAAGTAATAATAAACCTTACGAATTATTATTACTGCTGCTTGGACAATTACGTAGTAGATATGAAACCAAACTCCGCCGTGAGGGTGGTTGCTGCTTCTATGGAGAACTACCCTTATACTATCTACCAACTTGTTTCCTTTTTTATCTTTTCTTAAAAACCCAAGCTAAGGTGTAAAATAATTCACCGAAGGTTGAATGGTCGTAGGGTTGTGCGTTTTTCTGTGGGACACCAACCACACCCCCTTGTATAAATACCTTACTTGGACACGGCTTATTTTAAGTGGACCATTTGTTTCCTTATGCTATTCGCAAAATGGGCAAACCTAGAAAATAGACAAAACAAATTAGGGAGATCGTAAGCCAAAAAGAGATGGCAACAGTATTCCCAAAGGGGCGCGCAGGTGCTATTTGCTATTCAAATTATTGCTGGAATGGCAGTATGTTGTCAAGCCGAACAGCCTGGCATATCAGAACTCAAGGGAAGTATCAGAGTATAAATTCCCCAAGGGTAATATATATATATATATATATATATATATATATATATATATATATATATATATATATATATATATATATATATATATATATATATATATATATAAGTTGATTTAGGAAAGTCAGGGCTACATAAGAGCCGGGACAACCTGGTCAGATTCTAGAAGACCAAACAAAGGCGCAAGCACAAACAACGACGGACAAAGAAGGCGATAAGGAAGTCTAAAAAACTGTTTCCTAGCCGCCGTGATATAGCCAGAAAAATCAATGACTCTAGCATTTCAGTACAAAAGTACTTGAGGAAATCCCTCCAGAAGGACTTCAAGTGCGACTTGCTAAATAAATTCATAGGTAGAGTAGCTTCGCAGCCATTACCCTGCTCCAGCCACGGAAAGATGTACTTAGGGCACTGAAGAGGGATGAGGTACCGGTGTTCCATACAGGCGCTGTCTGACCAGATTAAAGGCGAGGACAAAGGTCTACAGACAAGCCTATGGGCAGTAATATGATAAGCTTCAGCTGACAGGGTAGCCGCAGGCTTTCTCCGTGAACAAAAAATTAATGAATAGAATGTACAATAGTGTCCCTTCTCCAAAGGCTACAGGAAGAAGCTCCTGTGTAGGGTCCCCTCCCTAAAACTAAATATAAAAGAACCAAGCAGCAATAGTGACTTAAAAATTGTTAAGTTTACTATCCTGTGGATAAAAAAATACAATTGTATAGGAAGAGAAATTGAATAAAAGAGTATGTCACCGGCTTTTAAAATTTTAATTTTGAGTGTCAAAAGAAACAAATATCTTAACACAAAAAAGTATTGTTTTTGTTTCTCAGTACTTTTTTAGTGCAGAATTTTAGGTAGTTAATTAGAATCCATTCAATTTAAGTGTGTTTTCGCTAGAATAAGATTTTGTTTAAGTTATTTTTAAAGGATTTGTAAAATTATGTACTTACGAATTTTTCATACGATAAGGAGACCTTGTCAAAAACATACGAACCTATAAATTGTTTGAAGAAAGGAATATAAAAATTGTTTACTATGCCAGATATATTCAATATTTATACCATTCCTAAATGTAATAGTTATGGTAATTATTTCTATACATCTTTTCTACACTCCATTTCATTTTGCACACAGTTTATGTGAAATTACTCAAAAATGCATACCATGTACGTATAATTTTACTTTTATTATTTTCATTTCTATAAAACTTGTTTATACTATGTACGTATCTATCTTGCATACCACCCTGCTGTATTATTGTATAACTCATTGAAGAAATATGATCGGGTTAACCAAAACTATAATTGGGAAAGTATTAACAGGCTACAAAACTCCAATATACATGTGTCTCAGCGACACTGGTCGTTAGAAGTTTATGGAGTTCTGGCCATAGTATACAAATTAAAAATTTTGACTTGGATGTAATTGATGACATTTTCTTCAACCAAAATATTTTCAGATTTATAGCACTTCCGCTTACACCGGAAGTTTTAAATGAAACACCCTATATGTTTTTGCACTTTTGGATGGGAGTTTTTTTATTAAAACTATATCATGCCCATATATTATGGTTTTTGAGAACAAATTATTTTCCGAAATTCTGACAGTTGGTAGACCTGATGTTTGATATGTACCCCAAAGGTAAAAGTCCAAATGTGTCAAATCTGGAGATCTTGCACGCCAGTTCGATGGTCCTAATAGCCTTATCCACCTGTCTTCGAACATTAAGGTGACTTCTTGGGATACTACCTGGGTGCAATGAACCGGAGTGCCGTACCGTTGATAGCAACAGTTTCTTCTCAAGTTCAAGGGCAGGTAGTCAATCAAATATATAACCACTGTCCATAATAAATTCAGGTAATGCTCCTGAACGTGTCATCCATCACAAGGCAAGCGTTGGTTCTTCAAAATCCTACCGCATCCCAGATTTTCTTCGGCAGCTCGAACTGAATCGTTGGAATTATTCGTTATTGTTATGCATTTTAACTCTTTTTGGCAATAATGTTAAGGCACTTAACACAAGCAACAAAAACTTGACGTTTCAACAACTATTCACTAAGAGGAGATCCCGACTTTTGAATTTTGAAAACATTTCTTCAAATGAGCGCTATTTAGGACCCCTGGAACCCAAATCCGAGGTCGGTTTCAGACTTTATATTTATATAAATATATATATATATATATATATATATATATATATATATATATATATATATATATATATATATATATATATATATATATATATATATATATATATATATATTTAGATGTCACACCTATAACTAAAAAATTATGGACCGATTTTGATAAAACTTGGTGAGTACCATCCTTTCGCAAGTGGCTTGGATGGAAAAAAATTATATCTCCGGTATTTAACAAAGTCAGGGCAACCAAATTTGTTACGCGGGTTTATATCATCATAGGTAAGTTACCTACCAAAATTTAGCCCTGTAAGTTAAAGGAAAAAAAAGTTACAGGCATTTAAAGAAAAACAAATTTGGGTTTTCCTCCAAACGTCAAAGTCGCGATTTAAAACGTCAAAATTGGTAATATTTGGGCAACGAACCTGAAACTAATATGAGCTATGGAAGGAAAATGTCTCAAGAAGAATGTTTTACAAAGCCTGAAGTCTTAGTTTCAATTGTCATTGTCCTTCATTTTATTAAAATATTCCCAAAAAATTCATTTCAAATAGACCCTTTCTCTGATGCTTTGGCAGTAGTGTTGGCTATAGAGTTTATCGGTTAATGGTATATCATTTTTGTCGAATTTTCGTAAAAAATCTTTAAAGCTCAATATATCCGTTATTATGCAAGATACGAAAAAAAATTGTATACATTAGTTATAAGGTGTCTTGAGCTACATATTAAAAAATATTTCTACAATTACAAGGTGGCACATAAGTGGTTGGCGATTCAATTTTTTTTTTTTTAATTGAACACGCCTTATGTTATTGCATTTTTGCATTTTCCATCGAAATATAATACATCTTGGTAAGAAAAGAAATTCGGGACGCAGCAAGTGCGTTATGGTAGCGAATTTTCTTTAAATGCTTCAAATTTGAATAGCTCAATTTGCTATTAACCTATAAGGTTGACCAAGAAACCAGTTTTTTCGGAATCATTTTAAGTTGCGGAAATGTTTGTACATTTTCAAACAATAAAGTTGTTTTGATAAAACATGGCACATTTTTTCTACTATATAGGTTATACTGGTAACCAAATTTGATGCCTACTTTCTAAAAAAACATATTTGCTATTAAAAACATTTGTATGAAAATTCACTACCATAACGCACTTGCTGCGTCCAGACTTTTAGTTAATATTCTTAAAAAAAATTCACTAATGATGAGATTCCGACTATTGAATTTTGAACAAATTTCTTCAAATGAGCGCTATTTAGGACCCCTGGAACCCAAAGCCGCGGTCGGTGTCAGGCCAGTTTTTTCGGGAACATTTTAAGTTTACTTGCGGAAATTTTTGTACATTTTCAAACAATAAAGTTATTTTGATAAAACATGGCACATTTTTTCTACTATATAGATTATACTGGTAACGAAATTTGATGCCTGCTTTCTAAAAAAAAACATATTTGCTATTAAAAACATTTTAATGAAAATTCACTATCATAACGCACTTGCTGCGTCCAATTTTTTTTTATTCTCGAGATAATGGGTAAAAAAATTGAAATTTTCCGTTTCTTGGAAATAACTCTAAAACGATTTGATTTAGGTATGGGGAACGTGTACTACCATTTTGTAGCAATTTTTATTGCCAATTCTATTACGTGGCTAAAAATAAGTTATTCTATTCAAAAAGTAGATTTTTCCACATTTTTACCTCTTGCTGAAAAGTATAAATTTAGGAATTATCCTCATGCAAACAATTGTATTTTAAAGGATACATCTGATAAAACTTACGTGAATTTCAACTCTATATCTAATTCCAAAAAGGAGTTAGAGTCCAATTTGTAAACGTCAACCAGCTGTCAAAATTTCGGAAAATAATTTTTGTCTCAAAAACCGCAATAGATGGACATAGTATAGTCTTGACAAAAAAAGGTTCAAAATTATGAATGTCATCTAAAAATTCAAAAACATACAGGGTGTTCCATTTAAAATAACAACGTCGATTGCGACTTCCGGTATAGCCGAAGTGCTATAAATCGGTTAATATTTTAGTTAAAGAGAATGTAATCAATTATTATAACTAATTCCAAATTTTCAAATGTTTATTCTGGACAGAACTCCATAAACTTCTAACATCCCATCTCGCTAAGACACAGTATAGCTTTTACCATGACTGATCATTGTATATTATGTTTTTAAAAAGGATAATTTCTTTAATAACAAATAAAGGCTAACAAATTAGGCTCATATCAATGATGCTATGGTATATTGTACACTGGGGCCATACATTTTTGAAGTAATTCATTATTTTGACAACGCCTGATTCGATGTTCTCCCAACTTTATGTAGTTCTGTTTCAAAATATCGAAAATTTGATTTTCACATCAACGTTGTTGTCAGATTGTAATTTTCTCAAAAATACCCTACCAACTTATTTATCTGAAATAAAATACCCTATATGTTACTACCTAGTCTAAAAGGTAATCTCAACTTGAGTTTTTAATGTGAGTTCAACGATGTAAGGATTGACTGGTTGATTTCTTAAACAAAATTAGAAAATTATATCGTCCATACAAATTCGTCTTGCTCAGGAACTTTCAGATGATTTCATCCGTAGACAGATTGCTAATTTGCCATAGAAACCGCCATTTTGAGAAAAATATTACTCTATCGGATACACTTAACAGACAAAACTGTAGATATTGGTCAGATAAACTGCTCATTGGATGTGAGAGTTTCGCAACCAATACTTTAAAAAAAATTAATGTACGTCCAGTTATAATTGGGAGTAATATTTAGGATCATTTTATTTATTTAGGATAGAAAATCTTACAGCAGGACTCTAGCACTTTCTAAGAGATGAACTTGTCACTCGGTTACTCAGGTTGTTTTCCAATCAAGAAAATCTAGGTACATTTCACGAACGACCATGATGTCAGCAAGATGGGCCCCGCCGCACTTTGGATAATGGATATCCCCCATTATCTAGGTTAAGTTTTTTTGAAACGATGTATTGGTAGGCAAAGTATGATTGAGTGTCTGGGTAGATCATCAGACCTCAACCCTTTCAATTTTTATATGAGGGGCATTTGAAAAACAAAGTTTAGATAATCAAACTTCGTGGCTTAGAAGATTTTCAAGAAAAAAATTCGAAATTAAATATGCACAATAATCACGGTTGGCAATATTAAATAAATGTTGAAAATACACTTGCATGGATATTACGCCAAATAGCAAATGGAAAGCTTGTGGTTAATTTTTGTTTGTTCAATTTTGTTTTCTGTTCATTCAATAAAACGATTAATAGTTCTATTGTTATTTGTTAGTTTTCATCTTATTTTATATTAATCTATTAATTTACTATTGATTACAAATAAACCAATCAACCCTTATTATATTGTTGAAATCTTATTGAAATTATCTGTCACACGAAGTAATAACAAATAGAGATTTTATTTAAAATAAAAATGTTGATAGCTCTTTTGTGGAAACTGTTAGTCTGCCACAGCCCTGATGTGAAAATCGAATTTGTCATAATTTGGGACCCCACTGCACCAACTTTGACGAAAATCGAATCAATAGATGTAAAATCTGTATGTGACATGCGATTGTTTAAGGTACTGCTGAAGGCTTGGATACTGACTGGCCAAGACTGAATGCTCGTAGGATAATTCACGGGTAACTGTTGAATTGTTGTTGTGCTGTGGTAATTTTTCTGATTCTGTTGCCGTGTGTTAAATGCCTGTTTTGTTGAAGCTGTGTCATATGAACATGTGTTATGTAAGAAAGTGAGTGAGGAATGAGCAAGTAAGTCATTGAGTGAGTGAGTGAGTGAGTGAGTGAGTATGTGTGAGTGTGATTGTTTCTAATTATGTACTGTATTTTATTTGTTTTGTCTTGGATCTTAAATTGTGACCATTTTGATTGGCTCATTTGTTACAATAGTTAGGAATTGTTTAGTTTTGTAAGTAATGTTTGTATAGTGTAAATGAAATATGTCTTGTAGTCCTCCTTGTAGCCATGCGCTGTCTGCCTTCTTAAGATAGCGATGTTGCGCTGGATTGAAAATTGTTAAGTACAACATTTATATTCCAGACCCACGCACAAGTCTTTGACTTTTGTGGGATAGTTTGGATTTATTCTCCCTCTGTTGGTATTTTTGCAGAATCATTGTCTCCGTCTATTTATGTGAATAAATCTATATTATTATTATTATTATTATTATTATTATTATTATTATTATTAAAAACGATAATAATAATTTTGTTCCAAACTTTAAAGACAGCACATTGTTATTTAAAAATGAACGCTTAAACTTAAAAGAAAAGAGTACATACTTAAACTCACTAAGTAGGTACCTATTTAAAAAAAATGGACAGTCGAAGAATACCTCCTGAAGTTACAAAATGTTAATGCAATTTGAACATTACAAAGACTTTCACTAATAACACCCATTTTTTTTATAGTGGGAATATCAAGTAGGCCCTTGTGAAGGTATCTCAGTAGGTGACCAAATTTGGATGTCAAGATACATTTTACACAGGGTAGCTGAGGACTTTGGTGTTATAGTGACATTTGATCCTAAACCAATGGAAGGTGACTGGAATGGTGCTGGAGCTCATACTAACTTTTCCACACAGGCCATGAGAGAAGAAGGAGGAATTGTGTACGTATTTAATATCTACTTACTATTATTTAATAAAAATTGTGTAAACATTGGGATAAAAACCTACAAATTTTTAAAGTTACACCAGCAAGATTAAGTATTAAGTTTTTATATTCTGTAAACTATTATTGTACTCAATTGGGGTCGATTTGGAATTGTGCGCTAATTGATATGTTGTTTTCTTAAATCAATAATGACATAAAATAAATATTAGTTTCATAAAGATAGGTAAACAAAAAAACATAATTGAAAATGTAAGCTCTTAATACAACTTAAAACTATATGCACTAAATAAACTATACAGTACTCACTAACTAATAATAGGTTTATCGAAGTACCTATTATTTAATCTGGAACAATTGCTTTTAAAGTATATAATGTTATTGAGATAATATAAATACACATTTCTGAATGGATTGTGTGATGATTAAAATAATTGTTTAAGATAATATTGTTGATAAATTGTTTTGAAAATGGAATTTTTTTATCTTTTTAACTCAAATGCGATTAATAGAGGAAAAAAGTAGTTTAGGGAATGGTACACAAAGAACAGTTTTACAATCCTTAAACAGATTTGTCTGATGGCCTTACAAATAAGTCAGATCAGTAATAAGGGAAGGTTTAAAACTGATTTCAGCTGTTTAATGATGTTTACTAAGAATTCTGTATTCCAAAATTGTAATCAAAATTTATCTCTTCAACAATTATCATTTTTTAATAAACTGATTATTAACTAATATGGGTAATGAATTAAAAGCAATATTTTGCAAATACTTGTAAACTTGTAATTTGTATAGGTTAATTAATGAGTAGGTAATTAATAATTGGAAAGGAAAATATTAAGTAACCATTTTCTGAATTTGTGACAAAATCATAAAGAAAATTGCGCTAATAGACAGGTAACAATTTTCGAATCTTCAATGTTTTTTTAATTGAGCGAGAATTAGAGCTTTTAGAACCCGTTTCTAAGGTTCATTGAAAATTATATATATATATATATATATATATATATATATATATATATATATATATATATATATATATATATATATATATATATATATATATATATATATATATATATATATACACACTTAGCCGCAAAATAACGCACAACAAAATTATGCTCATTTTCAAAGTTGATTTTCTCGCGAACCGATAAATTGATTTCGTTATTTTTTTTTGAACTGTAGCTTTTTTCTTTGGTAATTGCACTGTTAAGAACTTTTTATTCAGATTTCAGTTTAAGACTTATACAGGGTGCAAAAATGAGAATAGTTTTTTTTTACGTTAAATTTGAGACACCCTGTAGGGACCACTAACCACAACAACGGATGCATAATGAAATCATACTGTAGCGTCATGTTTTCTGAACATTTTGTTTTTTAAATTTCTCTGATATCTGCAATATCAAATAAAATACACTGTTTTATATCAGAACATGTTTTTCTTCATTAATCATAGTTTTACCGGATACTTTTTTGGTTTAATATACAGAGTAGTCTATGATAAACAAACAATATCAGCAAATGTCAGTTTGACAATTCCTTTTGATCTATTGTTCTTTCGCGAAAATGGAACGTGTTAGAACGAATATGACTTGTGATGAATGTGTTCAAGCAGTTACGTTACATAATGAAGGAGTAAGCTACAACGCTATTGGTTTGAGATTAGGATTTGCACATACAACAATTTCTCGTGTTGTCCAACGCTTCAGGGAAACTAATGACTATGACATAGGTCCACGACAAGGCAGACCTTGGGTAACTACCGTTGTTCAAGATCGCTATATTAGACTGCATGCTTTAAGAGAACGTTTCACCACGTCAAGGAAACTTTTGACACAACTCAGTGCAGTTCATAATATTCAACCAAGCATTAATACTGTGAGGAGACGTCTTTCTGAACACAATTTACATGTCAGAGTTCCAGCGACAGGCCCTGGATTAAATGCACACCACCGCAGAGCTAGACTGCAATTCGCCAGGAAGCATGTAAACTGGACTATTGAGGACTGGGAACAAGTTCTATTTACAGACGAATCTAGGTTTTGTCTATATAGCTCTGATAGACGTCTAAGAGTTATCCGCCGGCCAGGTGAGCGTTATGCATAGTGCAACATACGGGAAACAACTTTATTTAATGGAGGCTCTGTGATGTTTTGGGCTGGAATTTCCTCCACAGCACGAACGGATATCGCACCTGTACATGGGGGTGCTTTAAATAGCGAAAGATATATCAATGACGTTTTGTCTGAGCACGTTGTCCCTTTCGCTCCCTACATTGGGAATAATTTTTTACTAATGCACGATAACGCAAGACCTCATATAGCACGGATCGTCAATGAAGATTTACATGAAGTAAATATTCGAACTGTTAATTCGCCACCGCACTGTCCCGATACAAATCCTATTGAGCACTTATGGGATATTATTGGTAGGGCACTCAGACAGCATCAACCCCCTCCTGCCAACCTACAAGATGTCGAAATAATGGTTACCAATACTTGGAATGCACTTGACCAAAATCAAATATCCAATTTAATATCGAGTATGCCTCGGCAATGTGAAGCAGTTATTAGAAGTAGAGGTGGAAACACGTGCTACTAATGTACTTTTTTGCTATGTATTGTTAATTATTGTTAGTATTATTCTTAGTTTAATGTTGTCAAAATGTTATTTTAATGAAAAAGAAACATGTTCTGGTATAAAACTGTGTATTTTATTTGATATTGCAGATATCAGAGAAATTAAAAAAAAAACAAAATGTTCAGAAAACATGAGGCTACAGTATGATTTCATTATGCATCCGTTGTTGTGGCTAATGGTCCCTACAGGGTGTCGCAAATTTAACGTAAAAAAACTATTCTCATTTTTGCACCCTGTATAAGCCTTAAACTGAAATATGAATAAAAAGTTCTTCACAGTGCAATTACCAAAGAAAAAAGCTACAGTTCAAAAAAAAAAAGAAAAGATCGAAATCGATTTCTCGGTTCGCGAGAAAATCAACTTTGAAATTGAGCATAATTTTTGGTTGTGCGTTATTTTTGAAAATCACATCCCATTTTTTCAGCAGTACAAATGCAAAGTAAATTTAAAATTGGTGCATTCAGCGGAAGACTTATCAGTTGAGTATGTTAAGTAATTTAGACTCGTGGTGGCTTTAAACTGTTGTAACTTTAGTCATCAAGACTATTTACGTCAACTCGCCATTCTGACACATTCAACTTGTTTTGTTTCACCATAATAGAAACATGTTTAGGTTACAAGTCGAACAGTTGTGTCAGCTGAATGCACCCAATATTTAAAACCGATATTTCTCATATGATTACCCTTTGAAATCTATAATTCTTGTCTGTCTGTTCTGTTGTATGTAAATAAATACCCAAAGGTTTATTTATGACATATAGTATTCATGACAACTCTCTATAAAAGTAGTTTTGTCAAGTAGCTTGTTAAAATGTGAACCGAAATGAACTATATTATATATTAATATAATTATTTAGAAAAATTTGTATGTACAGTCAATCAATTCTATAATCACTTGTTGCCATTCTGACTTTCTGATTAGTTAATAATGATAATCATATATAATCTAGAGTGGAATCTATTTAGCATAGGAATTTATATATGCACTAAATAAACCATTATCACAGCTCATGTGACCCTGGCATCATACATACTTCCATTATCATTGTTTAAATTTGCAGTTATATATACCTACATAATTATCTTCAAAACATTCCACCATGAGCCACAGGAAGAGCTAATAAGGAAGAACCAATTCACTAAATAATATGTATCAACATATGTTATTAACGTCCCCTTTAAAAACAATTCAAACATTCAAAAGTAATTAGTAGCCTACATAAAATTATTATTAGTACTAATTACGTGTCTACTATTATTTCAACTTGAAGTAATACACCAGTCTGTTATAAACATTAAATTTTGTTTTTATCTATGTACCTAATGTTTCTAATTAAACATATTTTAGTTAACTATACAATGTTTCAGATAAGTTTTTTTAGTGAATTTTCTTTAAAAAAAATCACAAATGAGGAGATCCCGACTTTTGAATTTTGAAAACATCTCTTCAAATGAGCGCTAATTAGGCCCCCTAGAACACATATCCGGGGTCAGTTTCGATTTTTATATGTTTATATATATATATATATATATATATATATATATATATATATATATATATATATATATATATATATATATATATATATATATATATATATATATATATATATATATATATATATATATATATATATATATGTGTGTGTGTGTGTGTGTGTGTGTGTGTGTGTATGTATGTATGTATCACACCGATAACTCAAAAAATAATGGGCAGATTTTGACAAAATTTGGTGAATACCTTCCTTTTGTAAGTGGCTTGGATAAGTTCGTTAGCCAGGAAAATCGGCCGAGGATTTCCCGGAAAATTTTGTGTTTTTTTTTAAGAAAAAAATTCATATCTCCGGAAATAACAAAGTAAGGGCAACCAAATTTGGTACATCGTTTTATATCGCTATAGGTAAATTACCTACCAAAATTTAGCGCTCTAGGTCAAAAGACAAAAAAATAATGGGCATTTAAAGAAAAATAAATTGTGGTTTTCACAAAACGTCAAAGTGACAATTTAAAACGTCAAAATTCGCAACATTTAGGCAAAAAACTTAAATCTAATACGGGCTATGGAAAGAAAATGTCTCAAGAAGGATGTTTTACAAACCCTGAAGTCTTAGTTTCAACCGTCATTGTCCTTCATTTTACTAAAATGTTTGCAGAAAATTCATTTCAAATAGATCCTTCTTTGATGCTTGGCAGTAGTCTTAGCTATAGAGTTTATCATTTAATGGTATATAACTTTTGTCGAATTTTCGTAAAAAATCAATAAAGCTCAATATATCCGATATTCTACAAGATATGAAAAAAAATTGTATACATTAATTACAGGGTGTCTTGAGCTACATCTTAAAAAATATTTCTACAATCACAGGGTGGCCTATAAGTCGTTGGTGATACAAATTTAAAAAAATTTTTGTCGAAAACGCCTAATGTTTTTGCATTTTCCATCAAAACATAATGCATGTTTGTAAGTAAAGAAATTCTGGACGCAGCAAGTGCGTTATGGTAGCGAATTTTGATTAAAGGCTTTAAATTTGAAAAGCTCGATTTGATATTAACCTATAAGGTTGACCAAGCGGATTTTTTCGGTTACACTTTAAGTTTACTTTCGGAAATTTTTGTACGTTTTCAAACAATAATGTTATTTTGATGAAACATGGCACATTGTTTTTACTATATATGTTATACTGGTAATCAAATTTGATACCTGCTTTCTGAAAAAAAAACATATTTGCTATTAAAAACATTTTAATCAAAATTCGCTACCATAACACACTTGCTGCGTCAAGAAATTTTTCCATTGTCTCAGTTCACAGCATTTATGTAAATGTAATAAATTATTGAGTACAGTGAATTCCAAGGAACTCGATCACATTTAAAATCAACAAAATTCTGGAAGTTTGGTAGAAGGAAGATGGGACAAAAACTGTATATTTTTAGTGAATTTTCTTTGAGAGAAATTCACTAATGAGGAGATCTCGACATTTGAATTTTGAAAAAATTTCTTCAAATGAGCGCTAATTAGCCCCACCTCCCATTATTTTTGAGTGTGATACATATACATACATACATCATATATATATATATATATATATATATATATATATATATATATATATATATATATATATATATATATATGTTTCACACCGATAACCCAAAAAATAATGGGCGGATTTTGATCAAATTTGGTGAGTACCTTCCTTTTGCAAGTGGCTTCAATAGGTTCGTTTTCCAGGAAAATAGGCGCAGGTTTGCCTGGAAAATGTTGTGTTTTCTTTCTGAAAAAATGTATATCTCTGGAAATAACAAAGTAAGGGCAACAAAGTGGCCCGCGTGTTTGTATTATAAATAGAGACCCACGTGCCAAGAGTTAGGTCTGTTAGTTAAAAGACAAAAAAGTTATAGGCATTTAAAGAAAAAAATTGAGGCTTACCTCAAATCGTCAAAGTTGCGATTTGAAACGTCAAAATTCTCAACATTTAGGCAAAGAACCTGAAAAAAATACGGATTACGCAAAGAAAATGTCGCAAGAAGAATGTTCTGCACACCCTTAAGTTTTCGCTTCAACTGTCATTGCCTGTCATTTTACTAAAATATTTACAGAACATTCCGTTCAAATAAACCCTTTCTCTGACGCTTTGGCTGTAGGTTTAGTTAAGTTGATGCTTTGGCCGTAGGTTTTGTTGAGTTTTTGGTTTAACGGCCTATAATTTTAAGTTGATTTCGTAAAAACAATTCGTTAATGAGGAGATCACGACTTTTGAATTTGAGAAAGATTCCTTCAAATGAGCGCAAACTAGGCCCCCTAGAATCCATATCCGGGTTACTTTCAGTTTTTATTTGTTTATCTACAGGGTGACGCATTTCTACCGTAAAGCTAAATATAATTGTTATTATACAAGATACAAGAAAAAATTGTATACGTTAATTATAGGGTGTCTTAAGCTGCATCTTATAGAATATTTTAACAATCACAGGCTGGTCAATAAGTCGTTGGTGATCCCTACAATTGTCTTTTCGAACACCTTTATTTTATTGCATTTTTGCATTTTTTATCGAAATATAATGAAGTTTGTAAGAAAAAAAATCGAGACGCAGTAAATGTCTTTTGGTAGCGAATTTTAAATTTTTAATAACTTAATTTGCTATTAACCTAAGGTTTGTTGGCTAGGAAACCAGTTTTCTTGGAAACATTTAAAGTTTATTTTCGAAAATTTTTTGTACATTTTCAAACAATAAGTAATTTTGATAAAATATGGTACTTTGTTTCTGCTATATAGGCTATACCGGTAACCAGATTGATGCCTGCTTGCATTACGAAGACATCATATTTGCTATTAAAAACATTTTATTGAAAATTCACTTCCATAATACACTTGCTGCATCCAGACTTTTAGATATTTGAATGCAACATTTCATTCTGAATTCAACTATGTAGCGCGCTTAATAGTTAAAATCAGGCATTGGTTAGTTTTGTGCACAATTATAATCAAACATGTTTTGAGATGAATGGCTGGTTTCAAACATGAAATAAGTGAAAATATTTCAATAACAAACTTTATGCATCACTAGTACTCATACAACAATCACAAGAAGTGCCCCACCTGTTTACCGTTTTGTTGTTTACATTTATGGTATACATTATGTGATTTCTAGCATTTATAAGAGCTTTTGGAGTTTCTCGAAGATGTTCAATTGCAGAACTAACTTTATCCTTCAGTTCTTGTGCAGTATAACAAGGTGTATGATATACTACATTTTTTATATGTACGAACGAAAAAATCCATAATCGTTAAATCAGGACTATTGGGTGGCCAGCCTAATATGGTTCCATTATTGTCAACCAATCAATTTATATAGGCTGTATTCAAATAGTTTTTGAAAGGAAGAATATTGTGGGATGGAGCTCCATATCTTGTTGCCAAATCAAAATTACAACTACATTCACAGGTAGTTCGTCTATAGCTTCCTCGATAGAAGATTGCAGTATATTGAAATACTTGTCACCAGTAAGCTGTAGCATACTGAAATACCAGACTGATAACCTTCATGTTTGACTTCACATATTTTATGCGGATTATTCAGTGACCAATATCGTTTATTTTGACAATTATTTATTCCCCTGGTAAAAAGAACTCCCATCGGTTCACAGAAATTCAGAGGATGTTATCTTCATTGTAGGGCAGTTATATTGATAAGTTTGATAGATGAGTTGCTTTGTTTTTTTTAATATGTGAGAAAAAACTTGGAAAAGAACCTTGGAAGTCAGTTTTTGTCCCATATTTCTTTCTTCAAAACTTTCAGAGTCATGTTGTTTTGAAATGTGATCAAGTTCCTTGAGATGCACTGTACATATTGTCAAAGAAAATTACATTAGATGCTCCTAATATATTGGTTAAGAAGTCTATAATACTTATAAAGCGAATTAACAAAAATTATCTAAAATTGAAGTTTGATGTCATTATTGTCTATGTAAACAGATAAAGCAATTAGGTTTCAGTATCAAGAATAATTTCATCCTGAAAATGTAATATCTACTTATCTCTTTACATTAATATAAACTGTCCAATATTTGCTGGTTGCATTAAAAGATAAACATGTATTTTGTACAGGCTGGTCCACAAGTAATAGTAGATTGTTTAATAAGCCTTATAGACCTTTGGCCTTTCAGTCTTGTGACCCCAATGAGTCTTTTGCGCATGACTGTATTTTTTCCAATACTTGTCCAAGAAGTTCATACTTTTTATATAGTCTACTATCTTATCGGGGGCTATTGTACCCTTCTCCTGAGGTGTTAAGGTCACCCCTCCAAGGTATTTGAGCCTTTTGCAGAATTGAGCCATGCAGTTGCATAGCAAATGTTTTGTTGTTTCTGCTGCTTCAATGCAGTATCTGCAGTTTTCAGTGTCCACCATACACATTTTCATAAGGTGATACCTTACTGGGGAGTGCCGTGTGAAAAGTCCTGAGATTATTTACAAGTCGTTCTTGTTCAGTTCAACAAACAGTTTAGAGTTCTCTGTTGATATGGTGATGAACTGTTTTGCCTGCCTTAAGCCTGGCGTTTTCCTACAGGATGACAGCATTTGCTTTTTTTCCCAAGTATTAAGTTCATTTCTTCTGTGGCTTTTTGTTAGTCCACAATAGGGCTCTGAACTATAGAATAGTACTATTGCTTCATCGTCTCCTTCAATGCCTTGATGCCATGGTATCATCATCAAAGTTATTTTGTTGTTTGTAGCCAGTTTCTTCAAGGATGTTTTTGCAGTCCCAGATCGGTTTAGTCCCGGTTTAAAATAATTTCAAAGTCTTTAGTAGTGTCTGAGAGGATGTAGATCTCTCTATTTTTGAGTCTTCTTTGTATGTACTATACAGAGATTTAAAGCAAGCATTTCTGCTTGGAAGATGGTGGAAGTTTTCCTAGGGACTTAGTGAGTCTGAGGTTAGGTCCTCTTATTACCAGTCCTGCTCCCCCCATTTGTTTATATCCGTATGTATGCCATATGGATGAGTTTTTACGCTTTCTGTCCAATACCTCGTGGTCACATGATCACGCCAAATGGGACTTTGAAGGCTAATTTAGCTGGCATATGGTCTGTTGGTCTGGCTAGTGACTGCAATGGAATGATTTCCAGGACCTTCTAGTGGCCAACCAAGTATCCTGGCTTAAATTTGTCTGCTTGAAATAGTCAAGAGGCACTTAGTGCTGCTTCCCTCTTATTTACGCATCTCTGCAGTGGAGTAAGATTCAGCATTGCCTCTATTGCCGCTCTAGGGCAGGATTCCATAGCTCCCGTTATTATCAGACAGATGTCTCTGCAATTTTTGCAATTTGCTTGGTGTTGAGGCTTGTTCCATTTTTGGCCACTCTATTATATAGATGCATATGTGACCATTGGTTTAACTATTTTTTTACTCAGGGCTCGTCCGCGGCCTTGCCGCCCCGATAGCACTGCAACCTTTGGTTGATTGTGCATTTGGTTTAACCATAGTTTGGTATATCCAATAAACCATCTTGGGAAGCAGCTCCCATGTCTTTCTTTCGAGTCTACAGAAAGTCCACATTGCCATTGTGGCTTTCGAAAAAGTTTTCTCCAAGTGTATGTTGCAGTTCAATATTTAACTTCATTGGAAAATTGTATCTGTGTTCTATTCAAAATGGGAGCTTTTAAATTTAGTTGGCTTTTTTTCGTGAAATTTAGTTTCCTTCTGTTCGTGAATGGGACAAAAACTGTCTTGTGAGGATTGACCTTAAGTCCCCCTGTCTTACACGAGTTCCTTACTATATTTAAGGCTGTTTGGATTAGGCTGGATATTACAGCATCATGCTTGCCCTTTACTGTTATGGCAATATCATCTGCATACACTTGGACTATAAATCCTCGTCTGCTCAATGTAGCCATAAGCTTATCAACAAGGAGCGACCACAACAGAGGTGCTAGTACTCTTCTGACGTTTTGCCGTCATCACTGTTGATTGCATTGGTAAAAAAGTTATAGTACACAAAGCAGCAGTAGACTCTTATGCCATCACAATGTTACAATTTAGCTAAACTTCTTCAAACAACCCCTAAAATAAAATGTGGCAAACGTTTTTTTCATTTGCTGGCCCTCCTCATCATCTTATTTGGTCATTAGAGGAGTTGTTTTTATTACTGTGAATTTAGTTGAAACCAGGTTATACTTCTTATCCTCAGTCCTCCTAAGTTTTCATCATCATTATCTAACCATCTTTTTTAGGTCTTCCCATAAATCACATTTCCACCAGTTGCAAATCTCATACTTTCATTGTTATTCTTTAATCTTGCACAAGAGTCATATTTTGTGCAGATCCCAATCAACTATATAGTATTATTATATAATATTATAATTAATAGATCTATTATGTAGTGCTTATTAGTTACAAGAAATTTTGTTTTGTTTTACAAAAAGTAATTTTCAAAAAAGTGACTTGGGTCATTTCTGAAATAAATGTAATAAAAATGCTACTAATATTTTTAAGTTTTATTGAAATAACCCTAACATTAAAAGAAACTAAAAAGTAGCTACTATTTCGAGTTTCTGTCAGGTTTACGTTTGTGATTTTTAATAATATCTTCATAAAATTTTTTGTTGTCATCATTAACCCATCTCCGTAATTTCTTCAGGTTCTCTATTTTTGTTTCTAATATTGTAAGTTTCCCTTGGTATGCCTTTTGAGTTGTTGGAAGTTCAAGTTTTCGTTGTGATATACCTGGGAGGCTTAGCTTCGAAAATGTGTTTCATGTAAAACCGTTTATATATTCATTAGCCCTGATGTTACCTGGTTGTTCGTGTAAAAAGTGATGAAATTTCGATACTGAAAAACTAACTTTCTCATTTCTGGGGTGATTTTCGGTCTCAAGAGAGAAACAGTTCACTTTGTAGTGTTGTGGCCACCAGTTCTTAAAGTCCATAATGTCATCAGTATCAACTTCTTTCACAGTCGATGCAGTTTTGGCACTAGATTGTATTATTAACTCAGTATATTGATGTACTTTATAGACTCTGTTGTGTTTTATCAATTTTCTTTTGATAGTACCAAACACACGGTCACAAGGCAAGAATGAGTGGCCCCTTACTGGAAAAACTGGCTCCACTTTACTAAATCGGTCGATTTAGTTGGATTCTCATTAACATAAATTAGCCAACAAGATCAATTGTATTTATATATTTCCTTTTAATGATTATTTGTTTCATTGCAGTGAAATTGAGAAAGCAATTGAGAAGTTGAGTAAACAACACCAGAGGCATATTGTAGCATATGATCCACGTGGAGGGAAGGACAATGAACGACGTCTTACAGGCAGGCATGAAACATCTTCTATACATGACTTTAGTGCAGGTAAGTGTGCCATTTTGGTAATTGACAGCAGTAAATTGACTATATAAGAAATATTTGGAACTAGAAGGAAAGTTTTACCCAACAACCAGGGAGATTAATATAATGATCACCCAAAATTTATTTTCAATTTTCTCCTGCCTGACGATGCCAGTCGCAGAGAAGAAAACAAGCATTTGTGAAGCTAGTGAAAAAAAATTTCCTTTGCTTCTCCGTGTGGCAGACGGGTGACTTTAGAAGCTCCCGCTCCTCAGCAGAGGACAAAGATTTGGTGGATAGAGAGGGAATGACGCCTGTCCCTTCCTCCATAGGCTTGGAGGTTAGAGAGGTGATATCTACCATTTCGACCTCTATAAATCCGGCAGTTAGAGAGGGAATAACCCCCATTTCTACCTCCATGGGTTCTCCAGTTGCCTGAAGATCGAGAGTATTATTACCCATCTCAGTTGGGTTTCTATTTTACTGTACTGGTCCCAACAGTGCTATATGAGTGTGAAAGTTGGGCGTGTCAGGCAAAGCATGTAAGAAAATTGAATGCTGTTAAAATGTGACGGATGAGATGAGTGATGGATAAAACAAAAAGTGATAAAGAAATAAATGGGTTCTGAACGAATGTAATGTGGAAAAGTTACTGAACGTAAACATAGAGAGCAGAGTCGTTTGATGGTTTGAGCACATACAATAGATGGATAATAATAGAACGACGAAGATAATTTATAGTGAGCATGTGGATGATAAGAGAAATCAATTAAAAAAAAACAGGAAAGCTTGGTTGGATGTTATTGTGGGTGATATCTTAAAAGTATTGCTGCAAATTAAATCATAACTTCCATGTAGCTGTGATAATTAATATCACTGTGAAAGTCGAGTACAAAGAACCTTCAGATAGCGAGGAAAAAATTCTGGAGTTTTACAGTTGATTTTTTTATCTGTAACTCGAACTTAGGGTAATTGAGGGTAATTGTGGCTGCTTTTTGTACATGAGCGTTTGACATGCAGGTGACTTTAGATGGTCCCCCCTGAAGCGATGTTACCCAAAAACAATTCGAAGCATTCCTTAGATTAGATTAGATTTTATTGTGAGTGGGCTATTTCAGTCCCTTCACCGCGACCTTAGGTCTATTGTGGCTCACGTCTAATTATTTAGATTTCACCCATCAATTCCAGCTCCCTGATGGAGTCGATCTTTTCTTGAGGGTGAGAGTTTGTTTGGCAGGTGTACTGCCATCTGAGTAAAGTCGCTTGCCCGTTTCGAAGCTCAAAGAGAGATAACCTCTCTCCGAATTCGTCTGGACCCCAACATCTGTCAGTGTATGCCTCGAGGCGGTATCATCAAGTCCCCCTCTCGAGCAGCATCTAATCTCCAGTTGTAATCCACCCCTAGAGATCTCAGCTCCCTCAGGCTCTTCCAAACCTGACACCTAACAGTGTTAAGACTCAAGGCAACACCCTATCGAGTCCCGCTCCCGAGCATCACCCCAGTCTGGACCAGACATCCGTCAGTGTTTGACTCGGTTCAGTATCATAAAGTCCTGCATCCGAGCAGCATCCAAGTGAGGTCGTTTCTCCGTTTAGAAGTTCACAGAAGAGGCCTCAACCCTTAGTTTTAGTCCACCCCTAAAGATCTCAGCTCTCCTCCGGGTTCGCCTAGACCCGACACCAACCAGTGCTAGACTCAAGGCGACATGACATCGAGCCCCGCTCCCGAGCATCGCACAAGCGAGGCCGTTCGTCCGTTCCGAAGTACACAGTGGGGGCCCCAAACTCTGGGTGTTTACCACTCATCAGAGTTGTCAACGCCCTCCGGGTCGTCTAGACACATGACACCCGTCAGCACTCAACCCAAGGCGGCACCCATCCGGAACCCCGATCCCGAGTAACAACCAAGCGCGGGCAAACATCCATTTCTAAGCCCAGAGTGGAGGCCTCAAAATCCGAGTGTACATCACTCCCCAGAGATATCCGCCTCCCTCCAGGCCCACATGGACAAGACCCCCGCCAGTGTTTGATTCCAATTAGTCGCCTTTTACGACAGGCAGAAGTTACCTTGGGCCTATTCTTTTACTTAGTCCCCGGACCCACAGGCGTTTGACATGCAGGTGACTTTAGATGGTCCCCCCCTGAAGCGATGTTACCCAAAAACACTTCGAAGCGTTCCTTAGTCGGGTGCTAACTGTATACCAGATTTGAAGATGATATCTCAATTCGTTCGAAAGTCATTGCGCCTACTAAGAACAGGCCGACAGTTCGACCGACACACAAAAAGATTGTCCAGAATCCAGTTTTCTATATGTTTTGGGACTTTATGCCTTTTTAGTAATAAGAAAATTTGAAATTTCTGTCACCGATATTCCACCCCCACACATTTTACCCCTAATTTAATTTCAGCACAGAATAGCAGATGTTTGATGAAATTGAAAGTTTTCTAATAAATAAACCCTAAAACGTTATATTGCTGGAGTTTTAACGAAAAAATGTAAATTTTCCTCAAACCACCCCCCATTCATCCTCTACCACTAGAGCTATTTTTGCCAAAGACAACTCAAACCGTTCGTTTGTCGGGTGCTAACTGTGTACCAAATTTGAAGACGATATCTCAATTCGTTCTAAAGTTATCATGGTAACTAACAGATAGACCAACGGACAAAAAAATGTTTCGTTCCCAAATCATGTTACTTCCACATCGTCAATACGTATGGAAGTATGGCACTTGCGACAAAAATTTCCAAACATTTTTTTCGCCTAAACACAGTAAAAAGTCTCAAAACACAAAACATGATAGGGAACAAAATTTTGTTGTCTGTTGGTCTGTATGTCTGTTAATAGCCACGATAACTTTAAAATGAATTAAGATATAGTCTTTAAATTTCGTATAGAGTTAGCACCCGACTAACGAATAGTTTGGATTGTTTTTGGGTAAAATCGCTCCATGGGGTAGGTGATTAATGGGGGGTATAGTTTGGTGAAAATATAAATTTTCTCGTTAAAACTCTAGTAATATAACGTTTTAGCTTTTGTTTATTATAAAACTTTCAATTCTACCAAACATCTGGTATTCTGTGATAAAATTAAAATAGAGGTATAATATCGGTGACAGAGATTTCGAATTATTTGTTGTTAAAACGACGTAAAAAGTCTCAAAACATAGAACATTAGATTCTGGAACGAATTTTTTTGTCTGTCCGCCTGTACATCTGTCTGTTACTATTCAATAACTTTCGAATGAATGGATATATCATCTTCAAATTTGGTATCCAGTTAGCGCCTGACAAAGGAACGCTTCGAATTTTTTCTTTTTGGGTAAGATCGCTTCAGGGGGGTAGGGGATAAATGAGGGGTGATTTGGCGCAAATTGGCGTTTTTTCGTTAAAACTCAAGTAATATAGCGTTTCAAAAAGTTTATGGGTACAGGAATACGAATATTTTCTTTGTGGTCAAGCCATGGACTCTAAATTTATTTAATGAGAATGTCTTTCTGAAGATAGTCGGTTATCACAGCTACGTGAAGGTTATAATTCAATTTATAGCCCTATTTTTTTATACAATTAGACTTTTTTGACGACATTTAAGCGATTTTTTTTTCTTGGAATTTCTGTCACTGATACCATGATATGGAAGTAAAAAGGAAGATGTCAGAAGTTTACCTAATAGGAGAACTTGTATGAGGAGATTCATGAATATAGAAGCATGCCAGTACAGAATAAGTGCATGGTGAAATATTGTTAAGAAATAGTATGGGCTTTGTAGTGTTGCCTACCTTTTTAGGGGAATGGCGAAACATAGAGTAGTAATAGTCACAGTAGTACCTATTTACTAAAATAATGCTTGTTACAGGTGTTGCAAATCGTGGTGCCAGTATTCGCATTCCTCGTGGTTGTGCTGAAGACAAGAAAGGTTATCTAGAAGATAGACGGCCATCTTCCAATTGCGATCCATATTCTGTATGTGAAGCTATCATTAGAACCGTTGTTCTTAATGAATAAAGTAGTTTAAAGTTCCTACCTCTTCAATGTTAATTCCCCACTTGTCGAAAAGTAATAGGTATTAGATTATATGCTTAATTAAATATCACTTTTAACAGTGAATTTTTTTACTCTGGTCCTACATAAGATACAATAAAAATACACACGAAATCATCGAAGCCAAAAGTGAAATACTGATATGTTAGATATCTTCAAATAAGCTTAGGCCTGATTATATTTTATTCCATTCTCTTTTTATATGTCCTAAAATTATATATTATGTATTAAATAATTATTCATCGTTATTAGGTTCTATCTTAATATTGATTTTAATAAATAGTTATATCTACAAAAATATTCTTTCCATTATAGTATAGCATAACTTTTCTACTTATACATATGTATATTCATTTTTAGTAGGCATTATTGTTATTATGTTAATTTTTTTAGTGTATTAATGTAGCACATAATATTTATTAAAATACCAGTGAACATAAATATTATTGTGGAAAGTAAAATCTATTGACATATAATAATAATCGTTACAAAAATGTATTTCTTATCATTTTAATTGTTGATTGAGAATCTTTTACTAATTAGTTTTTTATTTTATGTTCACTGGAAGCATGAAATTTTTTTATTTTTGTTCAAAGTGATAGTAAAGCACAAGTGATATTTAAAAAAGTATGCTCGTTGAATGTTTTAAAATATTATTACTTGTTAATATTTAACAAAGTGTATTATCGTTATTAATACAAATATTACCAATGAATAGCATATCAAAATAGTATAGTTTATGCATGAAGTAAAAAATGTACGTATCTGGTATATGGGTATATGTGAAAAACACGCTATTTTATTATTTTAGATTTAAGATAAACACAAAATGTATTTACTGTTAGAAATTAGTTTAATGTAGCTGAAAGAAAAATACAAAAAAAAATAAACATATATATTTGTTAAATGTGGCTCATTTTAGTGAATCCTTTTCCTGCTTCATTACAGGGATTCTTCCTGCTTTATTATCTGTAATATCCCATCATGCATTTCTTTGACTGCATCAAATTCAGTCAGACCAAGTCGTCTCTTATTGGAAATATCATAGACGCCTCCTTCAGCTTCAGTATGTTCACCACGGGTTCCTCGAACTTGCAGATTATAATCTGCAGCTACTTTATCAAGTTCCTGCTTTTTGCTTCCCAGTTTTGGTATTTTGATATGAACCGAAGCTCTGATAGTGGTACCTTGAAAAGTAAGAATAAAATAGCAAATAATTTTGAATAATATTTTATGCAGAAATGGTACAATCAGGTGAAGATTGCAACATGTGATGAGTACAGATAAGTACACTTTGGAGATGCCAACTCTCCACAACGCATTCTTAAACCTGCTGAAACTTTTACTAACAAAGTTAGCTACATTAGAGGACAAGATAACCCGAAGATAAAGTGCTACAAAATGTTTTTATAACATCCAGTCAACAAAAAACTACAAACGCTTTAAACAAAGATCTACTATAGTCGCCATTTAACTTTCACTGCCTGTTTGTGTATTAATCCTTTCACTCACATTATCGGTACTCCATTGTAGTCATCACAGACACTGCCTTTGAGGGTATTAGGAGAAATACAAAATGATTAGCTGTATGTCAAACACTGACGGATGTCAGGTCCAGATGAACTCCGAGAGAGGTAATGGGCAAGTCCCCAGGCGCCAGTCACTGTCAGCAGCTGCATTGTTGAAAGATGTTGACAAAGGTCAACTTTTTGTCAACAATGCAGCTGCTGGCGTCTGGTGAACTCACCCAATCTCTATTTAAGCTTTGAAACGGGCAACCGATATCCCTCAGATGGTAGTACACTTGTCAAACCAACTTTCACCCTGAAAAAAAAAAAATCCACTCCCGCAGGCATTTAATAGGTGAAATTTAGGCACTTAGACGTGAGCTATAATAGACCTATGGCCGCGGTGGAGGGACTGGAATAGCCCACTCACATTGAATCTAATCTAATCTCTAGTAGGCTGTTTAGGTTCATTTAAAAATTTTCATTTTGATTATACTTTTGACTTATTTAATATTTTTTTTTGTCTACCGTAGCCTGTCTCACTTAAGAGTATACCAGCATTATAATTATTTTATTTGTTGTTCAATTTAAACTAAATTAGTGTCAAATAGTAAAGGTCATTTAAGCCTACCTAAAACGACAAAATCACCTGCCATCTCTAAATGCAAAGCTATATTGGTATCATACACAATTATATGGCAAAAATAATATTAGGTACTTTTTTGTCAAAATCGTTTATCATAAAATTTGATCCAAGTTAATCAAAAACTTTTATTTAGGGTTCAATTTTTTTTCAATGAACTTGCGGAAAAATGTGTTAAATAGTATTTTATATCGAACCACTATTTGGGATAATAATCACCATGTAGAAACGAAAATCTCAAGTTAATCATAAGTGTTAGACAATCGCGACATTTAGACGCACATGAAGGTATATATATATATATATATATATATATATATATATATATATATATATATATATATATATATATATATATATATATATATATATATATATATATATTGTTATAAATTTGAATAACAAATTTTCGATAAACAAGACAGGCCCGGTTCTGTGTAAATTGTTGTTCAAATTGTTCTTAGCAAAAATATATAATACGACATGCGGTTTTTTCAAAAGCAGGTAATAGAATTTTAATTGCAGGTACGTTCAACTAAACAGCGGGAACTTGTGTGTGTACCTTTGTTGAGGAAGCTGATCGCGATTGCTTGTTCAACTAATAAATAAATACTAAATACAGATTTGGGGACTATCTTCCTGTCTTCACAGTAAAGCCTGAGAAGTAGTCTGTATTTAGTATAAAACAGTTTCACCAAATTAAAGGCAACAACAATATACGAATATAAATACTTTTTCTAGTTTTTATTTGCTTTATTGCTGTTAGTTATTCGTCCCTCTGCTGACTCTAACTTTCTTAGCTAAACGAGCCTTAGGTCTAAAAATTTATGATGAGGTAAATTGGGTTCTCCAAAGTGTACATATCAGTGCCCATCACAGGTTCCAATCTTCCTCCAGCCAGCAAGCACTTTTGAAAAGGGGATCTCTAGGAGTAATCTGGACACAGTGATTGTTAAGTGGAGAGATAGCATTAAAATTGCTTAGGACTAGGCTATATACTGGTTTGAAAGTAATTATTATTATTATGAGATAAGAGGAAATATATGAATATATAACTACTCAAAACTTAAAAATAAAACAAGAACAATGAACAAAAAAAAAGGAAAGGATATAAAACACACAGTATTGTGCAAATTAATGTGTACATTGGGGATTTCTGTATTACTTCAACATGGCAACACTGCTGTTACAATTCTGACAGGTGTTTAGACATATTCCACAATCTCTCATTCTGCATTACGTTATTGTCTATGTCAGTCGTTTTGCCAGTTATTGTGTTTAAGTTTACACGTGTTTTTGTTTTTTTTAGTTTTGGGATAAACGGCACTTTTTAATTAGCGTTTCGTATTTGTAGCATCATGACGAGGAAAAGAGAAAGGATAATGACACTTAGCACACATCCATGATGCAAAGAGACATTGCTAGCGAGTGTTCATAGAGCTTGGGAGCTGTAAACAAGATAATAAAACAAAAAAAGGTAGACTTGATCAGTTGAAGTTCAGCGAAAGTGGAAATGTGGGAGAAAAGGGAGGACAACTTCTTGAGAAGAATATTTTCTTCTGAGAAATAGCAAGCTATGACCTTCAGCAAGACTTATAAAAGGCTTGAGTGAGAATTTGCAACTCTACATTTCGCAGGCGCCTTTTGGCGGGAGGAATTAAAGCTGTGAGACCTCAAAAGAAACAGCTTCTGCGGGAGGCTATGATGAAAAAAAACCCGACTTGTGTAATAAAATTGTTAATTGGGCAGAAAAACACTGGGTATATATCTTGTTCTCACATGAGAAACAGTTTTTACTACAGAGGTACTGATCAAAATTCGTGCAAAAAGCGTGTGGTCGAAAAGTTAACTGCAGCTTATTAGGTCCAGACAGTAAAATAACTAGTTAAAAAGTTGTTTTGGGACTGTTTTCATATATAGGAACACGGAATCTTACACATATCGAAGACATGATGAACAGTGAAGAATATAGATATGTTAAAAACGTGTTTGTCCAGGGAACTGGAGAAAGTTCAAGCAGTTGTCGAACCAATCTTCTAGCAAGATTCAGCACTGTGTCATGTTTCTAAGATGGTGACAGGACAAAAAGATTACCCTTCTAGAACGGCCTGGAAACTCATTCAGTATCCTGCTGAGAACGTATGGTCCATATGCAACGCCAGATTGCTAAAAATGGATTATACAACAAAAAGTAAGATGATTGAGGTTGTCATTTGGGTGTGGTTTTGAGATGACCAAATCGAGCAGAATTGCAAAAAAGTAATTGATTCTATGCCAAAACGAGTTGAAGCTGTAATAAAAGACAAATGCCCAGTTTCACAAAGCCCGATTAAATATTTAACGGACGGTTAGTTAATCAAAGATTAAGACGACCAATCACCGATTGTGATTCTGGTTTTTGCCATGACAACTAAATATTTTGAAGCTGTGATTGGTTGTATTAAGCCTTGATTAACTAACCGGCCGTTAAATATTTAATCAAGCTTTGTGAAACTGGGCAAAAGGGTTTGGAAAGTATTTTTAAGAAAGCCGATTTACATTTGACGTTTTCGACGAAAAGTAATTTAAAAAATTTGTTGGGTAATACGAAAGACAAAGACAAAGTCACTGATATGTCCGGAATTTATGAGATTAGTTGCAAAGATTGTGATCTTAAATACGTGGGCCAAACTAGGAGAAACATAGCCACCAGATTTCGTGAACATCTCGCACAGTTATGATATGGTACGGTGGACAAATCATGTGTGGCACAGCATATATGGGATAATAACCACCACATTGACAAAGAAAATTTGAAACTTGTCAAAAATGTCAGACATCAAACTATGCTTGATTCATTAGAAAGTATTTTTATATTAAGGTCTATTAAGAACAAAACTTCATTAAATCGTGCGGCACCTGTAATTTCTAGCTCTCTGTTTTCTCTTTGCATTTGACCGCTTAAATACTCCTAATCTGTCTGGTAGAATAATAAATTATTGTCAATAACTCGACCGGTTTATACATATACTAATCACTATGATTGTCTTGATTTAAATACCGGTTCTGTTTTTTGTATATATGTAGTCAATATAAATATTTTCACGTAGAATTAAAATCAATATAAATATAGTTTTTAGGTAGTATTTTAGTTGAACTATTTTTCCTTTGTTAAAGTTAACACGGTGAGACAGACATCTGGGTTTTTGGTTTTCTATTTTTAAAAGAGATGAGTTGAGTTTATGTTGTTTATCTCACCAGATGTCTTTATCGGCATGAACCAATATCCACATAGTAAATTTCTAGATCGAAAAGAAACGTGCCGTTTCTTTAAAGAACTCTGGTCCTTTTAATACCTATATTAGATAAGGGTCATAAATTTGTGGACCAAAAGATTAAAGCAGGTCTCCGACCTGTTTCACTGCGCAAGAACAAACGATCGTTCTTGGACGACAACTTTACTTCGGACTAGTTCGTTTACCTTGACGCGATATAAATATGCGGGATCCAGTTTTTTATGTTAGAATTTTTCTTCCTCTGAAGATGTTGACTTTGTCAACGAAACGATCGTAAGGTCTCTGAAATATGTGTTGTGGTGATTTGGGTGTTCTCCAAGTGTACTTATTAGTGCTCATCACAGGTTCCAGTTTTCACATAGTGTATAGAGAAGTGTGTTATGTATTTCTATTGGGTTCAACAACAACTCTTACATCATAAAATGAGAGACGCCTATATTATAGACAAACATTTCCCTTCTCTATGTGCATCACAAGCTGTAGTTGTTGAGTTCGTCACGCATTACGAGATCAGCTAACTACGCTTTATGTATCCGGGGTTGTATGTTGATAACTGTCAATGGCACTGAGACAAGACCAGTAAGTACAGAAAAGTTTTGGAGAGTGTGCTGATTCGACAACTGCAACTGAATAATGTGAAGTTAGTCAGGACCTTTATGTATGACAGTGCACCTCTTCATAATGTCAATGCCATTGCTGAATTCTTGGATGACCACAGGATTCCCGTATTACCTGGGTCGGGAAACTCCCATGGCATGAACCCTATTGAGAATATATAGGAGTTCCTTAAAAGAGAACCGGACACAAATTACTTTGAAGTACATTGAAAAAAAGCCACGCCGAATAGAGGCACTATTACACGTATCTAACGGAAGGTTCGACATAATATTAGCAAAAAAAACCTGTTTCCCCGGTTTTTTTTAACGACGGTCTATTTCCGCGACTATGACCAATCACGCTAGGGAGCAGTTTCACCCCACGATCCAGGAAATGTTTCAGAAGTCCTGCCTTTCTGTAAGGATGGTAGGGATCTTTAACGTGCCCAACATCGTATGGACACGGTAGTGACGGCTTTACGCCCCCTCCGAAGGGCGGAACGTGCAGACATTTAGCTTGCTCAAATAAAATGCCGCAACCTTGGTCGATCTTAATTGTACAGTGTGTACTGAAAAAGTGAAAGGGAAACGAACCCGGAACCCCTCGATTCAGAGGTACAGGTCCTTACCACCAAGCCACCAAGGCTCCAACGTCTCAGTTAAAACAGTGTATATAATATTGTTATATCCTTCTCTATGAGAGTTAAGTTTATGAACTCTATGAAGCATATTACTTCTCTGGTCACAAGCAGCTTGTAGAATGTGTTGGTAGCTGCGAATACTCTAGAATTATATTCGAGAGGGAACCAGAAACCACAGATGGAAGAATATATAACGTTCTGGAACTATTATAGAGGGAACAAATAAACGAGCCGCAGTCCGAGCAGTCAGTTAGTAAGTAAATCAGTGATTGTACGGAATAAGTGATAATAGAAGGCGAAAAGTGAACTATAATGCTATAGACACTTGGTAATAGAGAAATATTTTAGTTGGTGTGTCTATTGTCGTAAAATAGTTAGTTATAATAAATCAGTAGTTTGAAAAGCTGTGTTTTGTTACCTAACAAAAAGAGAACCCCGAAGAACTAACAATATAAACAGTGGATGTACAACATAATCTAATATAGTTTTCACGTACACAAACCTTCTTTTTAATTACACATACTAAGATTCCTGAAAAAAGGAAACATTTTTAGTGAGTCGAATAGAGTCTCCATGGACAGTATAATCTCCATGTAAAACTGTTTCTAAAAATGTCTAATTATAGAAATTTATCATACATTACTTACCCAAATTAGTTGGACAAAATGTCAAATATCCAAGTCTGTCACTTCTGGCAAATTCTATCTTAGGCTCAAGTTGCTCTACACCATTTACCAATCTTCTGTAGATCTCACCTAAATTACCACCTTTTTGCATTGATATGACTCTTATATGATCCTCCTCGTTAACCCACACCAAGAACGTCTTCTTTTCATTGTAAAATATACCTCTTCCAGTTGGCCAAAACCTTGTTGCTTTGGCTGCCTCTAGAAACTTATCTCCTTCCTTGAACAGATAATGTTCATCGATGAGAGATTTTTGAAGATTTTTCTGCATTCCGACTAAAGGATGATATTTTCCACCTATTTCGCCTTTTAGACCTCTTAAAGCTGTAGATATCTTCGTTTCTAGTTCTTTATACTGGTTTTCGGAAAGGCATGGTACAAATGGAAAGCCTTTAACAGATCTACCACATCTTACACGGGTTGACACTACGTATTTACCGGACGGATCCAAATCACCCAGGCTGTCCCGATCGCCCCAGTTTGTTGCAGGGTGGTTGTCAGTCTTTTTAAAACCAAGGTGATAGTCTTCTATGACTGGGTCAAACAAGTCAGCAAATACTGTGTATGCTTCAGAATCCGCTGCGTAAAGTCCAACTCCAGAATCATGATTGGCAAAGCCTAGTTCAAAACAGAGAAGTTGTTTGGGTCAACAAAAATCTACTTAATTTTTTTTTGGCTTACCCACTTTATTTATGTTACCTTATAAAGTTTATACTCATTATTGATTGATACAGTGTTGTCAGTTATGATTAAAATTTATTTTCATTTAAAAAGTAGTTACTTAACGCATGTCTATTTACGGGACTATGGCCAATCATCGACGGTATAGGACAGTTTCACTTAACCAGTCTGAAAATTGTGTCGAACCTCTGCTTTCTGCTTTTTGTAAAGTATGAACCTTTTTGTAATAAAAGTAGGGACGTTTTCTAGCCCAACACTGCATTTATACAAGATACAGGTGGTTTCAGCATCTCCAAATGACGAAACACGAATGCATTTAGCTTGCTCAGACACAATGCCACGGTGTTAGTTGTTATTTTTTTAGTATGTAATGTAAATCGAATGAATATTAAAGACATATGTACGAAAAAGAACAAGTGAAAACCACTTTGCATTTCTTTAAAACAATGTTATTATATATTCAAGAACAAGATATTGGATTCGTAGCGTAAAAAGTAAAAACTAAGATTAAATTACGTAAGAGACTACGTTTGTAACGACTGAAAGAAGGGAATCTAAATTAACGTCGCGACAATATAAAAAGGTTAATTATATATATATATATATATATATATATATATATATATATATAACTGCGAAGAACAGCTGGATATAAAAAATACAAAGAAAAAGAATAACTTTCTTATCTGACCAATATATATATATATATATATATATATATATATATATATATATATATATATATATATATATATATATATATATATATATATATATATATATATATATATATATTGCTATGGTATTCTACTTTACTTTATGGGTAGTATATACCTGCAAATATTTATTTTAGAGCTGAGAACATATGTCTTAATCATCAGGTTGGGTTCCTTATAATTACAGCTAGCTTCTACTAATTAAAATTCACTAATATGTGTTATTTAAATTCATTTATTGATTTTCACTTGATCAAAAATTACTTTCGCTCTGCACAGATGGCTATACAACAATTTTGCTGATTAATTATCAACCAAAAACAACACTTCCGTTAATTACAATCTGTTATAGATTCCATTTAATTCTTTATACAAATTTTACGGTGTGTATTTGACACACATTAAATACAAACAGAAACGTTTAAAGCATTCATTACATAAACATAGATTGAAAAATCCTATTAAAACATTTACCTGTGCCGATATGACACTCGTTAAATACAAAGAGATATTTTAAAACATTCTTTACATAAATATAACTTGAAAAATCCTATTAAAACATTCTGGTAACATTATAACTAATTACACAATTAATTAAACATGGATACTACATAATCAATATACATCGACAATTCTACAGAGATCACGGTCTCTTTCCGTTTATTTCAAACAAAATTTTTGTTTTTGAAATTTATTAGCACAAAAATATTTGATTGGTGCTGTTAAAATGGTGAAATTCAACCCGCACTGGTCAATTTAGGAAAAGGTAACACTTACTGACATATTTTCCATTGGATTATTTATTGTTCTTCCATTAATGCGGCCCTTGATTAATTATTATTATCTTTCTAATTTGTCCATGCCATAATTTACTGTCCATTTATTGATTATTAACGGATTTACTTCGTTAACATATTGATATATTTATTCCATAGTCGTAGCACTCTGGAGGTGTTTTATACTCTCCCTTCGATGCACTCTGGAATCTCTTATGTCAACTTACATAATTATGACGATGATCACCTGGTCTGGTAAAGTGATACTGATGAATTCACTGGATGGAAAAGACGCCGGACCCTTTCGGACCGTTGCTTTTATTAACTCTCTTACAGGTGAAAAAACGCTATTGTTCGTCACACCACCTGTGTTTTAGTTTTCCGTCAAACCTTTAGTGTCTTTTTACGTTTTTTTCTTGCGCGCACATTACCTTAATATTCCACAAACTTTTGTTTTTTACAAATGACCTCCGCTCTTTTACTACATTGAGTCTTTAGCTAGCTTGGTCACATCTATTTTTTACATACAATAAAATCAACAGAACTACATTTATTATCTACAATCTCATTCTCCCTACAAAACTGAAGCATTGTTCTTGGTTTCTTTACGGATATTTCTAGTATATAATATAATTTTTTATTACTCGAATGTAACTTAACATCGAGGGTTGCTACATGGGTCACTGACATTCATGTCGGGCGTTGACATCTCCTGCCAAAACTCTTTCATTGCTACATTAGGGTGTATACATTTATTTTATATATACTAGTATGCATAAATTTCCCGTTTTCCCATTAAAATTTCTTAATCTTTCCTATCATTTGCTATCTATAGCAATTCCCCCTTTCTAAAAGTGAGTCTGGATACTGTTTGCTAGTCAGATCATCTTTATTCATTGACTAAAATATTTTGTTCAAAATCGCCTTTTATGACATTCCAAAATTTTACTTTATTCTAAATCGACTTTTATGACATTTCAATCATTACAACCCTTTATTTTATTTAAAATTGCCTTTCATGACATTCTAATATTGAAACTCTTAAATTTAATTCATAATCGACTTGTATGACACTTTAATAATTAAAACATTTTATTTTATTCAACACCGCCTTTTATGGCACACCAATTGCTTATATATATTTCTTTCTTTTGGCAAATCAATTGATTGTTCTATATGGTCTAAATTTATGCCATCCCCTGGTTATTTCGATTTATTCAAACTTCCCTCAGAATTTATTTCAAAAAAAAAATGACAGTTATTGGTATTTTTATTTGTCATATTTTTATGGGGTATCTTTTTTTTTTTTTTTTTTTTCCCTCAGGGCTCGTCCGCGGCCTTGCCGCCCCGATAGCACCGCAACCCTTGGTTGATTGTGCATACCCCTAGTCTTACTCCACCCATTCCAAAATCACTGTGCCTTGAACTAGTCTGCACAGCGATTGGTAGGGTGAAGTTTTATATTGCTCTGTCTCCGGTCTAGAGTGACCGTAGATCAGTTGTCTTTTCCGGTCCAGAGCTATACACTCGCACAAGATGTGCTGGGCTGATTCCTCCCCCTCGCCGCAGAGTCTGCATGCGAGGTCCCCTTCGAACCGCCCCATTTTATGTAGGTGTTTCTTGACGGCCATGTGTCCCGTCAAGAGACCTGTTGTGTTTCTGAGCTGTCCTCTGCTAAGGTTTAGCAGCTCCACAGCTCTCTTTGAACTGGGTCCGTCAATTATTGACTTCCCATGTCTGAGCCCTGGACAGTCCGCCCAGTACACCTTGTGTTGGTTTCTGACCCAGGACTTAATGGCTCCCCTGGCAGTGCTCTTTGACACGCCCAGAGCCGGTTCTGGTCCCATAAATGGTTCTGCTGACCCCCTCTTTGCGAGACTGTCAGCTTCTTCATTGCCTTTGACCCCCGAGTGACCCGGCACCCAGATGAGGGTCACCTCATTCTGCCCAGCCAGGTCGCTCGTCTCGTCTCGGCACTCACTCACCAGCCAGGAATTTACCCGTGGGCTACTTAGTGCCTTAAGGGCTGCCTGGCTGTCTGTGGCTATGAGGATCCGCTTGTTGGTGTAGCCCCTCCTCTTGTTCTCCCGCACACAGTGCAGGATGGCGTACATCTCGGCCTGAAACACCGTTGCATGGGCTCCGAGGGAAATACTGTGACTTACCCTCGGTCCTTCCGAGTAAACACCTGCCCCCGTCCCACGCTCCCCGCCAGATCCGTCCGTGAACCAGACGAGCGCGTCCCGTGGTATGCCCGGTGTCTCCTCCCGCCATGCCCCGCGATCAGGGATTTCCACTGTGAAGTTGTTTTCCCTGCACATTCGCGGGCTCGCGAAGTCTGACCTCATTTCAAGCATGGGTTCCTTCACGATCTCCTGAATTTTGCAGTGGCCCCTGAAGCCTGGGTTGATCTTCAGTCTACCATTGCAGGCTAGTCTGTATAGTCCTAGCCTGGCCTCTCCCATAATAACGAAGTGTAGGGGGGGGTAGATCCAGCAACACCTCCATGGCGGCTGTTGGGGTTGAAGACATGGCCCCTGTGATGCCTAGGCAAGCCATCCTTTGGATCTTGCCTAGTTTTTGTTTGGCACTGGATTGTGTCACCTTAGGCCACCAGACCAGTGCCGCATATGTTAACGATGGTCTGACCACCCTTGTGTACAGCCAGTGGGCCATACTAGGTCTTAGTCCCCACGTTTTTCCATATAGCCGCCTAGTGACGGCTAAGGTCATGACTGCCTTACGCAGTATTTTTCCAATGTGACCATTCCAGGTTAGCTTAGAGTCCAATACGACCCCAAGATATTTTACCTCCCTGGCCATTGGAACGCTCCTACCGTATAGAGTGAGAGTTCTGTGGCTTTCACACTTCATCCTCCTCGTAAACGGCACGACGGTTGCTTTCTCGGGGCTCACCCCGAGCCCTTGATCAACCGTCCACCCTTCCACCACTTTCAGTGCAGTCTGCATACGCTCCCACACTGCCTGTGTGACCTTTCCTCGGACTATGATGACAATGTCGTCCGCATAGCCCTGTACCTCATACCCCCCTCCCGATAGCCTCCCCAGCAGGCCGTCCACGACTAGACACCAGAGCAAGGGAGACAGAACGCTCCCCTGCGGACACCCCGCCGCGACCCCCGCCAGCAGAGTCCCTCCCGCGAGTGAGGTGAACACCGCCCTGTCCCTGAGCATGGAACCGATCCACCTGCAGCAGGTCTCCTCTATTCCACGCTCCCGGGCAGCTGCCAGAACCGATCCGAACGAGGTGTTGCTAAAGGCCCCCTCTATGTCTAGGAAGGCCCCCAGCGCCACCTCCTTGTTCTCCAGCGTATTCTCCAGTTTCAGCACCAGTTGGTGCAGTGCTGTTTCTGTTGAGAATCCTGCTCTGTATGCATATTGTCCGCAGTGTAGAGGATATGCTTCCAGTACACCGCCCCTAATGTGCCGGTCGAGCAGTTTTTCCACTGTTTTCAGCAAGAAGGACATGAGACTTATTGGCCTCAGGGACTTTGCCTGGTCTGTTGGACGCCCAGGTTTAGGAATAAATACAACCCTGGCCAGTCTCCATGCCCTCGGAATGTACCCCAGAGCCAGGCTGGCCCTCATAATGAGGGTAAGCACCGGCGCCAGTATATCTATCCCCTGTTGGAGCATGATGGGCATTATTCCATCAAATCCCGGCGATTTGTATGGCTTAAAGCTGTTAATGGCCCATCTGATTTTGCTCCAGGTAACCACCTCTTTAGCGACTGTCCAGTCTACTCTAGATGCCCGCCTATAAGGCGCCTCTATTTCTGAGTGTTCCCAGTCCGGAGGTGATTGGTTTATTATGTTACAGCCGGGGAAGTGCGTCTGGAGTAAAATTTCCATAGTTTCCTCCCCCGAGCTTGTAAAGCCTCCCGTGGGTGTTCTAAGGGAGCCTATGTTAGTCTGAGGGCCCTTAGACAGGATCTTGTGTAGTCGAGCACTCTCGGACGTGTTTTCCACTTCTTCGCAGTGCCTCCTCCACGACTCCTTCTTGGCGTCCCTCAGTCTTTTGTTATAGGTCGATAGGGCCTGTCTATATTCATCCCATGCTCCCGACCTTTTGGCCGCGTTAAACAGCTTACGAACCTGCGTCCTCCTTTGCCTGAGGTCCTCGTTCCACCATGGGACGTTCCTGGTGGACACCCTCATTTTCAGGGGGCAGTTGGCGTTATAGGCCGAGGTAATTGCGTCTCGCAATTGGACTGCTGCAATCTCGAGGTCTATTGAATCCCTTATGGCCCTCTCAACCCCCCGCAGTTCCACAGCTAGGTCTGCCCTGTAGGCTTCCCAGTCCGCCTTGCGGGGGTCCCGGTACCATACCGTTTCTCTTTCGACTTTGGCGATTTCAAACCGGATGTATCTGTGGTCTGAGCTACTCACTTCCCCAGACACAGCCCAGCTTTTAACAAAGTCACCCAGAAACTGGGTGGAAACTGTTAGGTCTAAAACTTCCTCACGCCGTGTTGTGACGAATGTCGGTTTATTACCTCTATTCAATATGTCTAAATTAAATTTCATAAAGAATTGTAAAAGTGCCTCACCCCTAGAGTTTGTGTCCGAGCTACCCCACAACTCATGGTGCGCATTCGCATCCATGCCGATGATGGTCTGCCATCCACCTGCTCTGCTACCCACCATCAGCTGCTCCAATTCGTTGGGTGGAGGAGGGTCCGTGCTGTCCCCTGGCAGATAGGCTGACGCGACAGTAACGTCCCTCAGCCCATCCGCTCCTCCACATCGGATTTTGATCGTTGCCAGGTCCCTGGAACAGAAATTCATTAGAGAGAGAAACTCTATCCCTTCCCTGACAAAAATGCAGGCCCTCGGATTCTCGCTGGACCTGCTGTAGATGAGCTTTCCATTAGCTCCGCCGAGTCCCTTGATCTCTCCTTTGTAGGAGTACGGTTCCTGGATGAGGGCCACATCCGTGTTCCTCAGAGCCATTAGTAGTCCGGCCGTGGCTGCCCTACTGTGTTGGAGGTTGACCTGAAGGAACCTAAGTCCCATTAACCCTTAATTGCTTCCCCAGTGGGCGGAAGCTAACCCTTCCCATGCCCCAGAATGCCTTGAAGGAGGTTCCTTCAAGGGCTCTGTAAGATGTCGGGTCGATCGAGAAGGCGAGCGTCTGTCCTTTCTCCTCTGCCTTCCTGCTTAGAACCGACCAGTGTTGCGTCCCCAGTTCAGGGTTCTGGATCTTAAGTCTGCTGATCACCGTCTCCTGCGGGACGGTGTCAGGGATCCGTACGAGGACCTTGCGTCTCTTTGGGAGTTCCTTGGGCTCGACGGCTGTCAAGTCCGCCCCCTCCCAAATCTGACCGAGGCCCCCGATCGTTTTCCGCAGCCAGTCCCGCGACTGCGGGCCGGCACAGGTTATCCAGAGGATGCCCCCCGTCAGGCGCGTCCGGTGGAACTGAGGCGGGCTCTCCCCTTCCTGAAGAGAGTCCACTGCAGCTACCACCGCAGCCTGGATCAGGTCCGCCTTCCCCTGGTCTAGCGTGACCTCAGGATGGCGTCTGTCAATCACCGCCATCCCGAGGCCCTCCGCAGCCTCCCTGTAAGAGCCAGTCTGCGCCGGTGTTCCGGCCTTAGTTCCTTTGGGAGGTCTGTCAGTAGTAGGCGTGCTAGAGCCAGAGCGCGGCGTCTTCCGACTCGCACTCTCCTCTTGCGCCTTTACAGGCACCCTGGCCCTTTTGGAACGTCTGTCTGTAGTGGGCGTGCTAGAGTTCGAGCGCGTCCTCTTCTGACCCGCACTCCCCTCTTGCGCCTTTACAGGTTTCTCGACCGTCCAGGTCCCGGCCGCCATTTTTTGCGCCCTCCGGAGCTTCTTTCTTTGCGCCCCGGAAAGACGCTTGGACTGCCGGGGCAGTCCCTCTACTCTAACAGTAGAGTCCTCACTGGTGGAGGGGCCCCCGGAGTCCGCGGAGCTCGCCGCCCTCCGGTGGGACCCAGCCTCCAGCTTGGGTGTCGGGGACAGGTCTCTGGCCGAAGCTACCCCCTGATCCCCCGTATCTACGCCGGTCGTGGGACCTCCAGAGTCCGCTGCCGCACCCTGGCTCGTCTCCGTTTCCGGGATAGACTCAAGGCTCAAGTCTGTAGCCGGAGCCACTCCTCGAGCCTCATTGGTTTTGGTTTTATATGTATTTATAATCTTCATGTTGTTCCCACGAGAATGGGGGAAATACTGTCCACACCATCAGAACCCCCTGTGTGGTGCAAGGCGGGTTACTCTGGAGGGTTGCCTGGTACTCCAGAGGTTCCGTTCACGACACCATCGCCCTGGTGCCATCCATCCATAGGCACGGGTCACGTGACACCGTAGATTGGGGGAGTTTAGTTCGACCTCCTTGTCTAGATCCGTCATGTTTAGTTATTAGCAGGGTCACCTCGTGCAGGATGCGGATTTTTACCGCGCATGACGGTCTTGGGGAAAGCTTCATCGGGAGTTTATGTTGTTATTTCCACTTCCTCAGCTTGCCCCCTGGAGTCCTTTGGCCCGCGACTCCTTAACCCCATGGGGTATCTTTCCTTTCAATCTTATTTCATTATGCTAAATTATCATATCTTTATACTACCATGGAATAGGACTATGTAATACTTCTATTATTTATCAACTTCTAATAATTTATCTTTTCTACATAACATATACGGTCTCCCTACTTCTGACTTTTCACATACCCCCTATACATATCTCATTATTACTTGCATCATATTATACTTTCATTATTCATTCTATATACTTTCTATATTCTTTTCAATATTCTATTCACATATATACTTCAATAATTCGGGACCGACCTCTTTGGGATCGCCCATATACTATACTTCATTTTAAATGACCAATATCTTTGTATCGTTAATCATTTTACTTCACCTTTTTCATATTTCAATCTTATCGCTACACCATCTATACAAATTATTTCCTATCAATCCGACCCTTATATATTCTATCTTTTTGCTAATTATAATTATTTCTCGGTACTTTAACCGGTTTCTGTCTTTTAGACCTTTTACATATTTTTCTCGTCTACTTATTCCATGTTTACTATTACTCAATAATAATAATAATAATTTTCTATTTTATTTTAACTTATTTCCCCCTTTCTACCTTTGAATTATGATTATATTAATTGACTTATCCAATAACTGCATCTAATTCGAGCATTGCTCCTTATTTATTATCACTTAAATTTTCTTATGAAATTTCGCTTCTCTGATTCGTATTTCTTTGGGTCATTATTTGAATGCCTACTTGTTTTATTTTCTGTTCTCAGGGTATATATTCTTCGGGTTATTTGAATGCCTACTTGTTATATTTTCTGTACTCAGGGTATATAATTTAGCTAGTGGTACTTATATTTTAAATTGACCAACTTTTTGTCATATAGTTCTAACTAATCAATTTTATTTATTTTAGGAGAAATTTTTTTTTTGTCTGGTAATTTTATTATTTATTTTGTACATTAAAATTCGTCTATTCGGCATGCGATTATCCTTTTCATTGCTTAGGTCATCATATTATTAATTCAATTAAAATTGCAATCAGATTAATTTTTATTAATTCTATGTTTTTTCTTCTTGCTTCTTATATTAAAATTATTGTAATTACAACATCGTGTCTTGTTATTTAAATTATTATGCCAAATATGTCTGTTCTTAATTTCCGGCTTATACCTTTTAAATCCTTTTTGGTTTCCAGAATCTTTGTTTTTATCAGATTTCTGACTATGACTGGATTTGTATTCATCGTGAAAATTATTGTTTTTAACGAGAAGGTTTCTAAATCTATAATTGCGGCCATTGCTATTATTTTCTGCATAATTTTTATTACATTGAAGCATAGTTTCATTTTCCTGGTCATTTCCAATGTTGATACAGTAAAAATAATGTGTTGCCCTTATTAATTTTTATTCGGCAGTATATATGAATTTTTCCGGGCTCATTTCTAGTATATTTTCGTCCGGTAGTAATTCCTCTTCTATGTATTTTTCTGTGCTTGTTTCTGGTATATTTTCTTCGATTTTAATTAGTTGTTCATCAGTTTCCTGCTCGACTCGGGCTTCATTTCCGTCAATTGGCTCCACACGCGTTTCGACCTTTTTAATGTCGTACCTCATCATTTCCGTTTCTTCCTGTATTTCGTCACGGCACGACTGTATTACCGTGTCCAGTTCCGTCTTGATTATTTCATGGCTTTCTTGGCATTTTTCTAGCGTTACTGTTACCTCAGTATCCAGTTGATAAATTTTATTCACTTCTGTTAAAATCTCCGTTTTGTTTTGTTGTATATTTTCATACAATCTCCTAAAATTTTCATCCGTATGTTTAATATATTCTTTTTGTTGTTTTTCCAACTTGCCAATATCTTGTTTAATTTCATTTTTGTTTTCTTCGAATTTTTTTTTTTTTTTTGGTTTTCCTCCAATTTGTTGTTGTTTTCTTTTTTATCTTCTTCCATTTTCTTGAACAAAACGGCGAATAACTTATCCATTTTTGATTCTTCCTCCTGTCCTTTTACTGTTTGCTCCTGAGGACTTTCTTTGACAGCGCTATTCTGTCCCTTTTCTTTTTCTATTATAAAGGTTTCATCGCCCCGATATTCGGTTTCTTCTTCTTCCTGTGATATGGTCCCTTCTTCCGAACTTGCTTTACGTCCCCTCCATTCCATGAACTGTTTAGTTTTTTGTGGTTCTGGCTCTGCCATTCTTTCCGGATCTTCAGGTACGCTGCTTATAGGTTTTTCAGATTCTAGCCCAATTGGTTTATCACTTTCTAACTGTTTTTCCCCGGACATGTTCAAGCTTGATTTATTTAATTTCCTTGTGAATTTAAAATTTAATTGTCCCCCTTTCTAAGCTTTGACCCTTTCAAATACACCACCTATATTTATTTTTCATAAAACAATTGGTTATATGTGCAATTTACTGTTTCATATTAAAATATCATACGGTATTAGAATTTTTGTTAATTTTCATTAAATTGGTTGAATTGATTTATTTTAACTTTACTGTATTTAAATGAGGCGTGCTAATTTATTTAAAATTGGTTTACTTCTAAATCCCTTGTGTTAAAATACTATTACGTTTTTATGAAAATTTGCTTTATTCTAACGTAATTAAAATTTTATTAAAATTTAACAGAAACCCTGTATTTGTGCCAATCATGTGCTATATTGCGAACAAATGTTTATTTTATTAAAATTTTCTATGAAAATAACTTTATTTTTGTACACAAAGAAAAAATTTTAATCATGTTCTTTTTAGGTCAAATTTTTCTAGAAGTCCCACGACTTGGGCGTCATTTTGCTAGAAAAATTGCTATGTCTTGGCGAACCAACTTGATTTTAAGTTATGATGGTTTGAAACTAATTTTTTCTTCTCTATGAAAATAAATTAACTTAGACCCAAAAAATTTTTTTTGATAATTATATGATTATGTATTTTTTTAAAGCCCTTTAGTTGCGGCGCCATATGGCTGATTGGCGACCTGCAACGTTTATTTTATTTGAAATTAAATTTATTTTTGGCACAAAATTTTTTTAATGCCCCACGTTGGGCGCCATTTTGCTATGGTATTCTACTTTACTTTATGGGTAGTATATACCTGCAAATATTTATTTTAGAGCTGAGAACATATGTCTTAATCATCAGGTTGGGTTCCTTATAATTACAGCTAGCTTCTACTAATTAAAATTCACTAATATGTGTTATTTAAATTCATTTATTGATTTTCACTTGATCAAAAATTACTTTCGCTCTGCACAGATGGCTATACAACAATTTTGCTGTTTAATTATCAACCAAAAACAATACTTCCGTTAATTACAATCTGTTATACATTCCATTTAATTCTTTATACAAATTTTACGGTGTCTATTGGACACATATTAAATACAAACAGAAACTTTTAAAGCATTCATTACATAAACATAGATTGAAAAATCCTATTAAAACATTTACCTGTGCCGATATGACACTCGTTAAATACAAAGAGATATTTTAAAACATTCTTTACATAAATATAACTTGAAAAATCCTATTAAAACATTCTGGTAACATTATAACTAATTACACAATTAATTAAACATGGATACTACATAATCAATATACATCGACAATTCTACAGAGATCACGGTCTCTTTCCGTTTATTTCAAACAAAATTTTTGTTTTTGAAATTTATTAGCACAGAAATATTTGATTGGTGCTGTTAAAATGGTGAAATTCAACCCGCACTGGTCAATTTAGGAAAAGGTAACACTTACTGACATATTTTCCATTGGATTATTTATTGTTCTTCCATTAATGCGGCCCTTGATTAATTATTATTATCTTTCTAATTTGTCCATGCCATAATTTACTGTCCATTTATTGATTATTAACGGATTTACTTCGTTAACATATTGATATATTTATTTCATAGTCGTAGCACTCTGGAGGTGTTTTATACTCTCCCTTCGATGCACTCTGGAATCTCTTATGTCAACTTACATAATTATGACGATGATCACCTGGTCTGGTAAAGTGATACTGATGAATTCACTGGATGGAAAAGACGCCGGACCCTTTCGGACCGTTGCTTTTATTAACTCTCTTACAGGTGAAAAAACGCTATTGTTCGTCACACCACCTGTGTTTTAGTTTTCCGTCAAACCTTTAGTGTCTTTTTACGTTTTTTTCTTGCGCGCACATTACCTTAATATTCCACAAACTTTTGTTTTTTACAAATGACCTCCGCTCTTTTACTACATTGAGTCTTTAGCTAGCTTGGTCACATCTATTTTTTACATACAATAAAATCAACAGAACTACATTTATTATCTACAATCTCATTCTCCCTACAAAACTGAAGCATTGTTCTTGGTTTCTTTAAGGATATTTCTAGTATATAATATAATTTTTTATTACTCGAATGTAACTTAACATCGAGGGTTGCTACATGGGTCACTGACATTCATGTCGGGCGTTGACATCTCCTGCCAAAACTCTTTCATTGCTACATTAGGGTGTATACATTTATTTTATATATACTAGTATGCATAAATTTCCCGTTTTCCCATTAAAATTTCTTAATCTTTCCTATCATTTGCTATCTATAGCAATATATATATATATATATATATATATATATATATATATATATATATATATATATATATATATATATATATATATATATATATATATATATATATATATATGTATGTATGTATCACACCAATAACTCAAAAAATAATGGGCCGATTTTAATTAAATTTGGTGAATAAATTCCTTTTGCAAATGGCTTGGATAAGTTCGTTAGCCAGGCAAATCTGCCCAGGTTTTCCCGGAAAATTTTGTGTTTACTTTCGAAAAACATTTATATCTCCGGAACTAACAAAGTAAGGGCAACCAAATTTGGTACGCGGGTTTATATCCTCATTGGTAAGTCACCTACCAAAAAAGACAAAAAAGTTATAGGCATTTAAAGAAAAATAAATTAGGGTTTTCCTCAAAACGTCAAAGTTGCAATTTAAAACGTCAAAATCGGCCACATTTAGGCAAATAACTCGAATCTAATACGGACTATGGAAATCAAATGTCTCAAGAAGGGTGTTTTACAAACTTTGAAGTCTTAGTTTCAACTGCCATTGTCCTTCATTTTACTAAAATGTTTCCATAAAATTCATTTCAAATAGATCCTTTCTCTGATGCTTGGCAATAATCTTAGCTATAGAGTTTATCGTTTAATGCAATATAATTTTTGTCGAATTTTTTGTAAACAATCAATAAAGCTTAATATATCCGTTATTATACAAGATATGAAAAAAAAAATGTATATATTAATTATAGGGTGTCTTGAGCTACATCTTAAAACAATATTTCTACAATCACAGGTGGCTCAGAAGTCGTTGGTGATACAATTTTTTTTAAAATCAAACACGCCTTATGTTATTGCATTTTCCATCGAAATATAATGCATGTTTATAAAAAAAGAAATTCTGAATGCAGCAAGTGCGTTATAGTAGCGAATTTTGATCAAATGCTTCATATTTGAATAGCTCAATTTGCTATTAACCTATAAGGTTGACCAAGAAACGAGTTTTTCCGGGAACACTTTGTTTACTTTTGGAAATTTTTGTACATTTTCACACAATACAGTTATTTTTATGAAACATGGCACATTGTTTTTACTATATAGGTTACACTGGTGACCAGAATTGATGCCTGCTTTCTTAAAAAGAAAACACACATAGTTGCAATAAAAATATTTTTATGAAAATTCACTACCATAACGCACTTGCTGCGTCCAGAGTTTTTTTATCTTCTTAAATATCATCCTAACGTGTCGATGGCTAAATTGTCGCAGGGTTATAAGCGTTGCAGCGGACGTTTCTCTGGGTGCACCAGGCACAGCCCCTTTGTATCACTTACCAGGATATGTGTGGCTTTCTTCTAGTGGACCTTTCACTACGTTACTACTCGTGGGACAAAATAATACTAAGAAGGCTATAAACCCTGAGATGGGCGGCCTGGTGGATACGCCAACAGTACTCCCAGGGGGCGTGGCACGTAGGTGCGATTTGGGTAGCAGGCCAAGATGTTGCTTAAGCCAAATAGCCGGGCACATCAAAACGGCGGAGTATCTGAGTTAATATGCTAGACGAAAAAATGAGGGGGAAAAAGCAAAAATAAAAGAAAAAGAAAAATGGTGCTACAGAAAGGAATTCAGAAAGGTTAAGACTACATAAGTGACAAGAAGGCTGTAATCTGAGACAACCTGATCAGGTTTTAAATCGGCCAAACAATCGACAGACACAGAACCCAAGGATAAACAAAGATCCAAAGGGTAACAGGCGGCGGACAAGGAAGGCGGAACAGAAGCCCAAAAAAGCCACACCAAGAGACACCCACAGCGACGTGTGCACAACTTAAAGCGAAAACTGACAAAATAGAAGGGATATCCTTCACACAGGCGCTTACAGCACATAGGGCAGCTATCATTCAAAACGGTTTCTCAACCGCCATAACGGAGCTAAAAAAATAGACTTTCCGGGATTCCATCACAAAAGTACTTGACAAAATCCCTTCAGAAAGACCTAAAATGCGACTTGCTAAATGAACACATCTGCGAAGATTCCTCGTCGTAGTGTATGCTGATGCGGCAAGTGCAGAATGCCCCCGCCGCCATACATACGGGAGGGGGCCTCAGTGCATTGGAGGAAAATGAGCTACCGGACCTGCATACATGTACCGTTTACTTAATGCCAATAGAGTGCTGAACAAAGTATGAATGAGCCACGAATGTAATCAGACGTCTTCGGACATTACTAGGGGAAGCTTCAGTTGACAGGGGACTTTATGCATAGACATAAAAAATCCATGGAGGAACCAGTGAAGGCACCATGGTGTTATTTCTCCAATGGCTGAAACATATATCAGGAAGGCTGTGAGGTATATTCAAGTAGATAAAACTAGGCAGGGTGCTCTACAGTTTCAGATGGGAGCGCCACAATAATATATCTAAAAGGTAGCGGTGCAAAGGTCGATTGGCCAGCTCGCTTCTAAATCTAAATAGTTTTTCAAAGACACAGACAGTGGAGAAGTTAAAAAGGTAACTATCGTGGAAAATATGCTAGAGAAACAGACTAAATGTAAATAATCTTATATAAAGGGGTTTATAGGAAGTTAACTTCAGTGATAGGAGCCTTCTCATTTGAGAAATAATAGAGCCAAGAGAAAGTTCCTGGTGTAGAGGAACTACTTAAAAATTTTGTTTAAGATATCAGAAAAATTTAAACTGATTGGGAAATGTTATAAATTGGGAAGGCGCTCAGTGAGTTTATGAAAAGTAAAAGTATTACAAAGTTCAACATTCACGGGAACATTCAAGTGCACAAAAGCATGCGACGAAGATAACGCTACTCGTGGTGAAAAATAGGATAAGAAGCTAAATTTAGAATTACCTGATCAGGTTCAGTTTGGAATTAGACCCGACCCAGCGTCTAGAGAAGCGGTGCTAGCAATTACAATGATAGTAAAAGGGTAGTACCTTAAGAGTATATATTAGCTCGATAAAAAGAAACTATAGAAACTGGTCCAGGAAGGTTAGGGCCACAGAAAGGCTGTAATCCGGTACACCTGATTAGATTTCAAAGAACTCAAACAAAGGCCACAACAGACTCCAAGAAGGTAAAACAAAGGCACAACAGGAAAAGGTTAGTACAGGCAATAGAGAATTTGTTTCTGCATTAAACTACAGGAGTTTTTTTTTGATAGATAGGTTTTGAATGACGCACTGAATGTAAAAACACAAAATCCTTACAAATTAGAAGGGCGGAAGTGCCGCCATTTTGAGAAAAACCGTTTCGGCCATATTTCTCCGCAACCGTGCACTTTAGGCCAAAAATGGTAATGACCTTTATTGTAGATAATTTCAGGACTATTAGCATTCATTTATTGACTTTTTTACCTATATCTTTGTTAATAATTGTTTAAAAAATAAAATTCTTATAACTTAATTTTTTAATCGACAAATTTTCTAGAACTTTTACTTAAAACTTTTTTTCTCAAATTAATATTAGTGAATTTTCTTAAAAAAGAATTCACTGAGGAGACCCCGACTTTTGAATTTTGAATTTTGAATTTTTTTTCAAATGTGCGTTAATTATGCCCCCTAGAACACAGTTTCAATTTATATATATATATATATATATATATATATATATATATATATATATATATATATATATATATATATATGTATATATATATATATATATATATATATATATATATATATATATATATATATATATATATATATATATATATATATATATATATATATATCACAACGAGAACTCAAAAAATAATGGGCCGATTTTGATTAAATTTGGTGAATACCTTCCTTTTGCAAGTGGTTTGGTAAGTTCGTTAGCCAGGAAAATCGGCCCAGGTTTTCCCGGAAAATTTTGTATTTTCTTTAAAAAAAAAATCATATCTCTGGAAATAACAAAGTAAGGGCAAACAAATTTGGTACGTCGGTTTATATCATAATAGGTAAATTACCTACAAAAATTTAGTTTTTTAGGTTAAAAGATGAAAAAGTTATAGGCATTTAAAAAAAGGGATTTCCCCCAAAACATCAGTGTCGCGATTTAATACGTCAAAATTGGCAATATTTATGCAAAGAACCTGAAACTAATATAAGCTATGGAAAGAAAATGTCTCAAGATGAATGTTTTACACAGCCTAAAGTCTTAGCGTCAACCGTCATTGTCCTTCATTTTACTAAAATATTTCCAGAAAAAAATGTTGATTGAAAAGTGGAACATTTAACGCGTTATAATTTTGAAAATATTGATTTTACAAAAAAAAAGTTTTCAGTAAAAGTTGTAGGAAATTTTACAGTTCAAAAGTTAAGCTATAAGCATTTTATTTCTTAAACAATTATTAACCAATATATAGGTAAAAAAGTCAATAAATGAACGTTAATAGTCGTATAAGTTGTAAACGGTGAGTGATAAAAATTATTTAACAAAAAAGATGGGAAATGCAATTATCTACAATAATGGTCATTACCATTTTTAGCCTAAAGTGCACGATTACGGAGATATAGGCCGAAACGGTTTTTCTCAAAATGGCGGCACTTTCGCCATCCTAATTTGTAAGGATTTTGTGTTTTTACATTCAGTACGTCATTCTGAACCTATCTATCAAAAAAAAAACTCCTGTAGTTTAGTGCATTATGGACAAGAGTAACGGGCTCCTCTATTGCCTGTACTAGGTGGCCCACAGGAAAAATGAGAGAAAGGATCCCAAAAAGACTACAACGTGACAGTAAAACGCGAGGTACAGAAGGCCAAAATAGAAGGAGCATCCGTCAAAGAGGCTCTCACAATACTGGCTATACTTCAAGGCACCTTGCCAAGCCCCAAGACTTTTTGGGTTTTATCACAAAAGCACTTGAGGGAATCCTCCAGAAGTATCATTTGCTAAATATACACGTTGGCCGAGATACCTCGTCATCGTGGCCTATCCCGATGCAGCACGTGCAGTGTGGCTTTGGAGGTCTGTTTTCCTACTCCGGCCGTGGGACGGCGCAAGCCTAGGAGCACCGGGGCGGATAAGCTGATCAGGCACTGGGGTTCCATCGTCCGGCATGTCCCAGACGAAAACCTAGAAGAGATGGGGATCCATAGAGTGCTGACCAGATTTAAGGTAACCAGCAAAGACCACTTTAACTGACAACTGAACTGTCCCCACGGACCAAAAATCCATGGAGAAACCAGAAAGAATAGGTTTACAATGATGTCCCTTATACAAAGCTTGAAAGCTAAACAAATTATCTTTTTCTAGACTGTGGACTCCAATAAAGAAGATAAGGCTTCACAGAGTGCTCAACAGATTTATGTGGGAAAGTCACATGCTGAGTAGAAAGCTCCACATTGTCTGGAAAATTGGTAAAAGTAATAAAGAATTGGGAATAGTGTGCTAATGAGCTGAGCGACATTTACGACGAGGTGACATGTCGCATTCAGACTGTGATGATAATTAAAAATCTCTGGACGCAGCAAGTGCGTTATGGTAGCGAATTTTCTTTAAAATATTTTTTATAGCAAATGTCTTTCTTTGATGAAAGCAGGCTTGGTTGCCTATATAGTAGAAACAATGTATCATATTTCATCGAAATAAATTTATTGCTTGAAAATATATAAACATTTTTCAAAAGTCTGGATGCAGCAAATGTGTTATGGAAGTGAATTTCCCTTAAAATGTTTTAATATCAAATGCGAGCAGGCATCAATCTGATTATCGGTATAGCCTATGTAGTAGAAACAATTTTAGCTTCTCATCCTATTTTATCAAAATTACTTATGGTTTGAAAATATACAAAAAATTTCCGAAAATAAACTTAAATGTTGGTTTCCTAACCAATAAAGCTTACGTTAATAGCAAATTGAGTTATTGAAATTTGAAGGATTTAATGAAAATTCGGTAAATTTGCAGATTAGCTCCCGAACGCTTTTCAAAAAATTGTTTTCAGAAATATTATTAGGACCCCACCTGGATGCACAAACCACACGAAAAATTTCTGGTTGACACCCCCCAAGGAAGTTACAGGAGTGGGAGTGAATAGGGGTACTGGACGGGGTAGGTAGTAAAAAGGAAATATGAGCAGAAAAAGCGAAGAAAACTGCTTAAAAGCTGTCTATTTGAAGCCATGTTGGGGGGTTGGGGGTGGCTGCTTCGTCTTGGGGATTTTCCTTCCCCCCTCGCGTGCATACAACCAACCACTCTCGTTGCATAAACCACAAGAAAAATTTCTTGTTCATACCGCCAAGGAAGTTACGGCACCTGGGGGAATAGGGGTGCTGTGCAGGGTATACAGGGTTTAAAGGGGATATGGCTTCAAGATGTGAAAAAAACAACTTTCAAGCCCGTTTTATTCGCATTTTCTGCTCATATTTCCTTTTTACTACCTACTCCGCCCAGCACCTCTATTCACTCCTGGTCCCGTAACTTCCTTGGGGGGTGTGAACAAGAAATTTTTCTTCGGGTTTGTGCATCCAGGGGGGGCCCTAGGCAAGTTTCTGAAAACAGTTTTTTGAGAAGCGTTCGGGAGCTAATCTGCAAATTTACCGACAATTCGCTACAAAACGCACTTACTGCGTCCATATTTTTTTTCTTATAAACGCATCATATTTCGATTAAAAAATGTAAAAATGCATTAACGAATTTGTTCTACGAAAATTAGCTAAAAAAATTATAGACCGTTAAACTATAAACTTCACTAAACCTACAAATAAATATCGAAAAAAGCATCAACTTAACTAAACTGACAGCCAAAGCATCAAAGAAAGGGTCTATTTGAAATGAATATTTTGTAAATATTTTAGTAAAATGAAGGACAATGACGGTTGAATATGAAACTTAAGGGTTTGCAGAACACTCTTCTTGCAACATTTTCTTTCCACAATCGGTATTTGTTTTACGTTCTTTGCCTAAACATTGCCAATTTTGACGTTTAAAATTGAGTTTGACGTTTTGAGGAAAACTCCAAAATTTGTTTCTTTAACTGCCCATAACTTCGTTATCTTTAAAACTAGAGACCTAAATTTTGGTACAGAGTTCACTCTTATACAAACACGCGTACCGAATTTGGTTGCCCTTACTTTGTTATTTACGGAGATATGAATTTTTTTGAAAGAAAACACAAAATGTTCCGGGAAAACCTGGTCCGATTTTCCTGGCTAACGAACTTATCCAAGCCACTTGCAAAAGGAAGGTACTCACCAAATTTGATCAAGATCGGTTCATTATTTTTTGAGTTATCGGTCGCATATATATATATATATATATATATATATATATATATATATATATATATATATATATATATATATATATATATATATATATATATGTATATATATATATATATACATATATATATACACACAGATCTCCTCATTAGCGAATTTTTTTAATTCGCTAAAATGCAGCTGAAACACATTATAATGATGATATCAGCGCTAGCAACTATGTATTTTATATTTACCTACACATTTAATAAAGTACCTTAAAATTTAGAAATCCCTCAATTTATCAAAAAACTAAGGACAGCAAGTTTCAAACCCTATTCAGCTCAGTTGTTACTAACGGTTTACTAATTAAACATGCTGTTCGTCACAAATAAAGTTAGAAAATACAAATAAAAACTCATGAATATAAAGTGTAGGTTTCGTCTTCACAGACAGCAGTTTTTTGATGATTTGTAAGTTAATACAGCGGAATGATTTTTGTCTAACTACATAGATTTGTTTGTAAAATTAAAAAAGTATGTGTCCAACATAAGCAGCATGCGTATGGATAATAAAAGTTTAATATAAAATAACGTATTTAAAAGAGATGATTTACCTGATTGTACACAGTCAAGCAGGGTAGAATTAAATGAAGTTCTCTTTGTCCTTAATTTGTCAAATATCTCTTGTGTCAAATACTTCTTTAGAAGTGACGCAGAATTAGAATTGTTAAGTTTCCTAAAACCATCTTCCAATTTTTTAACTATTTGAGGATTCATCGTTTCTTTACCACATTTAGCGTCGCATTGTTTCAAACACTTTGGAGTAGCCATAGTTAACTTACAGAAATTTTAGGATTTCAAAGATTAATAATTGCTGATGTGATTTATGTCAAATGGATTCAGTCAGGTATTTCCAATGCCACTATGTCAAGCAGATGTTTTACAATAATTACAAAATATAGGTGTTTCAATGATTTTATTTTCCCTGACTTGATGTGGTAGCTAGACTATATATTCTCTGTTCATTTGGAATTCATCTATTGAGTAGGTACCTAAATAAATATAACATTTTAATAATTATTGATGGATGAGTGCTGATATTCACATACAATGACAGACTGACGTTTGCAATTAGATGTAGCCTACGATTCTGTTAATAGGTATAATAGTAATATAGATCAGCTTGGTCCCGAAACAAATTCAGTGCCAAAATCCTTCTCCTAACGGACAAAGATGTCAATAGAGATGGTCACCAAATTGCATTTAAAATATGCCCTTGTTCGAAGACCAAGTGAACTTTATCTTATTATTCTAGTTTAATTTGGCGGCTTTTTAAGGGATATTAAGATCTCTTGAATCGTTACTAATTGGAACAACTCGAACCTATAATCAACTATAAATATACACTAAATAAGGAACAAATAAGGAACACAAAACACAAAGCTTGACAAGTACAGCTAGAGACGTGCGCTAGTTGGATGCGCAGAAAACACCTAGCCCCCACTCCATCTTTATGAGCGTTTCGTTTAATATGCAGGGTTCAGGAAAGACAAATTCAGTTTATTAGGATCACGAAATCACGATGGCAAACAAAGCAAGATAGACAAAGTATTCACTTCTCACCAATAAACATTTTAACTTGGACCTGAGAAATATATCAAATATACTGTTTAGTAATATGCACACCTCCCATGGAAAATCGGCAGGCATGTGTACAGTACCTACACTAGCGCTGTAACGGCTCGAGTTGGGAACTAAATAATCTCGTATTACTAAAGTCGTCTTACCCGCGTTTATAACGTTTTTAGTTGTGATTTGAGTAATTTTTGTAGTCAATTAAATTTGAATGAGGCCTGCTGCATGCTGTAATTTAAAATATGCAGCTTATGGCTAATTGTTGCAGCAATTAGTTGATAGATAAGATATAAGTAAAGAGGTACTTATACTTCCGATTGTAGTATTTTTAAATATTTAATGCCGCCTTAGTTAATAATTGGTTCAGGCGACCAGTCAAGGACTGTGAAACGGTTTTGTTGCCATGACAACCACCTATATTGAAGCTGTAATTGGTCGTTTGAATCAAGGGTTCTCTAACACCCCCTTCATGTGGTAATACAGTCTTCTGTACCTAAAGCATACTAATGTTATTGCTGATATAATATCATTTTCACAAAAAAAATAATGGATACCTACGTATACTGAAAGATACTTGGATGTTACGTAATCGGGATAAGTTGGGTGTACAATAATAGCTTGCCACATTATACTTATATAAGTACTGCTGGAATGCTTGATATAACGAATATAGCAATTTTGGTGTTGTTGATAGGCACACCAAATTAAATATACAGATATTTCAAAGTTGCATTTCTCCAATAAAATGTCTGAAAAAGCATCTGATCTCATAAACAACAGTAGGTATACATAGGCGGTTATGACCCGACCGCTCCGCCACCAACCTCTGAACTGACCCGAACAGTTCCGACATCCATTACCGACCTGACCCGACCGGATACACCACCCGCCACCGAGCTAACCCGGGTGGCAAAGGTGGTCTTCGATGACGTAATCAAAGAGCGCGAAAATTCGAAAACTAACCACACTCAAAAACTACACAAGCTATTTAACCCAAATCGTGGAGTGATCTAACCTGAGATGACGTAATCCAAGATAACGACTGTTGGCGCGAACATTCAAAAAATTTTAAATATTGAAAGCTAACCTGATCTGACACCTGTTGAAATAAGAAGATCTGCCATTTTGATGTCACATGTGGTGACGTATATAAATATGGCGGTTGACGCATGCGCAAACAAACTTTTTTTAGTTAACCCCCACGTGTTTGGTGTCATGTCACTCGTGTCAGTAAGCAGAATTGAAATATAGCATATGTGCATGCGCAAACCAACTTTTTTAGTTTTCGGCTTAGAGGTATGATGTTTGGTGTCATTTTATTCGTCTTGATGAGTATAATTCAAAAGTGGTGACTAACGCATGCGCAAACCCAACATGTTTAGTTTTCGGTAAAAGGTGTGGCGTTTGATGTAGCCTCATTTTGACAAGCACTATTCAAATAGGGTGACATGCGCAAATGTGCAAACCTAACTGTTAGGAGACAAATAGTTGCATGCTGCATGCCGATTGTTAGAGTTGACAACAATGTATACATTTAGTGGTAACGACCACATCGTTTTCAACTCTCGTTATCTTTAACATTTCCGACAAGTGACCCTGTTAGCAATCTTATTTCCTCTACTGTGGTTGAAATGAACTCGTGAGTAGCTCTCATTTCCTGTTAATAGTTTTCATTTCGCGTGTGTGATCTCTATCAACGTTTCCTATAAGAAACAAATCAAAAGTGGGGATATAATTATAAAAAACATCGAGTGACAAGCAAGTATCAGTCTTTGTCTACAATCTGCTCACAGTAGTTATACTTAGTAGTGTACTTGTTCTGTTCAACATGTGTGGTATCGATGTTAACGATGGACCAGCTAATAACGGTGTTTGTGAAGATTGGGGTCAAATTGATGCGGCAGAATATTAGTGAGATTAAGCAAGAAAGTAGAATGCTGTTGGAAACAAGGTATAATGTTATTCCATCTAAGTGTTGCAATTGGTATATCAAACGCTGGTGGATTGATTTCAATAATTAAGATTGTAAATACAAGCCCGTATCCACCAAATCCAAATATAACAATCTCATGTGACTCATGGGAATGGGATTATTTTATTTCAACACTGACAAAGCAGCTGAAGAATACTTTACCAAAGGTAATAAGAGTGAACCTGAAAATATTGGAGTATGTACCGTCAAACCTATTAAAATATTAAACATGACGATGTGTGTGACGATGAAATGGTGAAGCTTATAAATATTATGTTAAAGGATCAGGAACCATCATTCTGAATTTGCATGTTAGAGTGCTTACACTTTGCAAAGAAGCAAGTACTTAATCGTTTGAAAGACATACACACGATATACAATGGGCCATTTTAAAGCAAGTTTCATCGTCCTCACAGCACTATGTCAGAATGTATATTATATCTACAAACCACCAAATGTAAAAGAAGTGCGAATCTGTTTCGACATCGACAGCTGCATGAAATGGTCTGGACTTCCAAGAACACATCTACACAACGATGAGGTGATTGCAGTTTCAACATACAACATGTCCAAAATTAAGAGTGATATGGTACGTTATAAACTTATGTTCTTGTTTGATAATGGTGCCCGTGATGAGACATCTGATTGGAGAACTCTCCTCTTAACTGATTCTTATCTGTTCACTTCAAATTATATTTCTATGTTTATATCAACTGGTTTTCTTATGTGTCTTGCTATATTTATGCACATGTAATTTTGTTTTAAATATAATACTGTACTTAAAGGTATCTATCGTAAACATATTTGTTAATTATTATTAAATAGTTTATGAAAACAATAAGATATAAAGTGTTTCATCTGATTGAAGCTGATTTAGCTAAACATAATCAAATTAAAATGGATGTAGAATTGTTTGGTTTGTATGTACTCCAAAGTTGAAATAGAAAAGAAATGAAGTCATTCCATACTAAAAATAAAAATTTTACAGTGTCAACTAATTTTGAAAGTATATATCAAGAATTCGTCGACGAAATTTACACAAAAGCTTTGGAGTTTGCAGAAGCCGAAGGCGGATGGATGTTGGAACAACTAATGTGGTTGGAAATAAATATTAATAAATACAGATTCAAACCGTAGTGGTATCAGCATCTATAAAGTGTTCAGTACACACTGTTAAGCTCATTTAAAATTTGGTTCTCGTAGAGGAAAGACGTGCTTCAGTAGCTCTAACGTATCCAAATGTTCAGTAGTGTATTTAAAATGGCTACGTTAAGTCATGTGTGTTACCAGCAAATTAAAGACAACTTCTGGTATGGTCTATTTGGAGACTTTCAATTAATTATCGATAAGAACACTGGTTATTTTAATGCAACTAAACTGTAAAAATGGTGAGAAAAGGCGCATGTATGGGAAAACTGGTATATGTCCAATTTCACAGGTTTTCAGGAAAGCATTGTAAAGTTTAAAGTCTAGCAAATCTATATATGATTAAATATATTAGTAATTTTTTCTGAAGTTGTTTAAAAAACAGGCCTGTATTTGATAGCTTTCTCAAAAATCTAAATAGTTTAAGTATATGAGAGAAAAAAATTCACTTATACCAGTTTTCACAAAATTTATTAAAAGAAAAGTACTTATACCATTTTTCACAAACAAGCAAAAAAAAAAACGAAATGAACAATGAAATTTCTTTAACGTAATTGAACGTTAAATATAATTTTTAATTAATTTGTTTCCTCTTCACTGTCACCATCCGAATCAGGATAAGGTAAAGTATTCTGCAGATCTTCTTTGGTCAATAAGTTCTTATAAAAATCATGAAACGTCTTATCAACATAAGGCAGCAGTTCCAAGAGATTTGCTTTCTTTTCTTTGCTTATGGGATTTGAAGATCTGTATGAAAGTGGAACTTTTATAGTCTTTGGCCATGATGATCCTTTTCGTAAGAAATTTATTTTTTTAAATGGTGTATTATCATCAAGGTTTGTTTTATATTCTACCACACCAGGTTGCTGAGAATACCTTAACCATTTAATATTTTTCCAGTAAACTCTATCGCCATCTGTGTCGATTTTTCTCAGTTGAAACTGATTTTTGAAGAGTGCTGAAAATTCAAAAAAATCCTCTTGGTTCATTTCCGTCACGTGAAATGGTCTTTTAGAACCACAAAGTCGGACCAAATTCATCCAATCTCTTGGGTGTTCTATTGAAAGGGGATATTTCTTCTTCTTTTTCTCTATAATGGAATGAATCCCGTCACATTCCATGTGGGTGTGCCCAGGTACGAGAAATTTATGATTAATGTGCTCTAAGTGGGGATGTTTCTTGATAGCAAGCATGAACATCAAACAAAGATAGGAGTTTTTATTTTGCCCCGCACATGTATCGGAATATAATGTTATTTCCTTCACATCTGTTGTCTGGTCTAGATATTTAATAAGACAAGACGCTATTTGGTTGGCACCCCTTGCTGCAACGGCTTCATGCCACATAAAGTTAAAAGCTGCTTTATCACCACATCGATACAACGTCAGATTGTAAGTCCACAATTGCCGTTTGTAAAAGGCTACTGATGTTTCGATAGCTGGTGTTGGCAGACATTGTTGCAGGTCAAAGGTTATTACTTGTTTGGATGGGTCAGTCATTGATGCTTCATTGTCTTTTCTTTTTGCTGCATATGCATCCTCTGCATCCTTTTGGTGTTTTTCTAGTTGGTCTTGTATTTTGTCTTTTTCCTGTTCATCGGACGTTATTCTGAGTTGCATGTTATATTTGTCACACAAAGCGCATGTGTCTTTGTTCAATGATTTGATTTTTATTCCTAATTCATGAAATTTTGCTTGGTATACAAATCGTGACACAGGCGACTTGTTTGGAGGGATCCATTTTTTGTATTCATCGTACATTTTGGACAGAGAGTAATAATGAGGTAGGTATTTTTTATCTGACTTTTTCCTACAATAATGGCTTTCATAAGACGGTATCGAAAGAATGTGCTGACGAACCAGATCAATGTCTTCTTCTGGAATTTTATTAGCAGGTGCTGATTTTCCTCTTAAATCACCGTGAGTAATTCCGGATGCACAGGCATTTTTATTTTGTAGGACATCAGATATGAACCTGTTTGTTTCACCAAATGTTTTCATGAAACAGGATTTGCAAACCCTTTTTTGACATCCATCTAAAGGTAAGTGAAAATTATAAGTTATAGTTCTATTTTTTTGTTTCGCGGGATCAACAGTTTTCAGTTTACAACATTTTTTGGGTAGCGCTGTAATTAGTGAAGCTATGAAAGAAACCCTTTTATTGTAATTTCCCATAGACCAATATTCTTTGAATATATGCTGCCTCTTTTCATCAGGTATGGTGGTTTTACATTTGAGTCTACAGTTTGCTAGTTCTTGACACGTTCTCTTTTTGACTGTTTTTCCATATTTTGTTTTGTACTCCAGTCCAAGATTTCTCTTTAATTTTCGATCATTTCGGACTGCTCGTGTTTCTCGATTTGGCTGTTTTGATATCTCTGCTTTGTTTTCGTCTTGGGCAATTTTCACCAGCTGCTCTTTATGCTTTATATCGGCACTTTCAACTTCGGGAGTATAATCTGGGTCTGCGTCACTATCATCCATTGGCTCATCTTCGTTATATTCTTCAGCGTATAGGATGCTTTCTGCCTCATTGTATTCAGATCTTTTCAATATCTCCTCGTTTTTATTGTTTCCATTATCATTCAACACATTCCTTTCATTTTTAGTTCTGAGAATTCTGTCCGGGCGCACATTACCACTTTGTGAACAATGACTTCCGCCCAATTCATGAGTACTGTTATATCCCCTCATTCCGATTTGATCTATCAAGATACTTTCTGGGATTCCCAAAAATTCAACTGCTTCTAAGACGTTATCTTGAATCAAATCGTGTGAATCACACTGTGAGTCATCCTCGGAGCAAACTTCAACAGTAACCTTAGATGACGTATACAGTTCTCCGATTTCTGAACGACTGCAATCTGAAATTTATTGTTGTTAGAATACATATATATCATAGAAGATGTATTTGAAGTGGGTTTACGATTATAAATAGAGCATATTATATGGTCATCACTTTTAGTATTGTCAGCTGATACCTCCGTTGTTAACATTGCCGTGCCTCTACTATTCTCGCCGTCTGTAATAAAATTTATAAAAATCAAATATACCTAATGTGTTTGTTATTACGAACACTGTTTTTACTATCTAAAATCCTAGAGGAATATTTTTCATTCTCCACCTTCTTTCGAAGTTCAGCCAAAAACTCTGATCTTTTTGAATACGCCATAACCTCACTAAATGTAAATACCTAGGTCAAGTATTATATTGTTTTGTGAAGAAACAGTTATTAATACCTTAATTAACTGTGAAACATCCTGGCAAATTCACTCTTATATTCGCGTTAACAACACTCCGCAACTTTCAACTTGAACAAAAAATCCAATAATGTGGTTAACACCTCACAACAAACACGTAACTTCAAGCAATACTGAGAGAATACTGACATAAGTATAGGTACTTACCACTACGCATTTTGTAGTGATACTTTGTGTATACTGATACATGTAGAGTTATATTGTTAAAAAGTTGCAATACTTTGGTGTAAAGTGATATAAGTCTACATATATCAACTGTTACAGATACTTAAAACTCAATATGTCCACATATACCAGTTTTCCTTACATACTGTGATTCTTTAATAAATTGGACACACCATTATGTCGACATACACCAACTAAAGATTGATTTGAGTGTGTCAAGTAGACTTGTATCTATTTCCACAACAAAAACTTTGAGTTATGCCATATGCACCAAGTAATATCGCCTACAGAATTGTATTTGTCTACTTATATCAGTTTTCACGCGGTTATTCTGGTCACTTCGGACATGTTCCACTATTTAACTCAATATCGAATATATCAGACTTATACCAGTTTTCCCATACTTGCGCCAAAAGATTGAGTCATTGATTGGAGAATAAGAAAACCAAAGAGTTAATTGCCTAAAACAACAACAAGCTGGCGCAACATTTGGACAGTCGGAATACCGTCTGTCTAATTGTTCCAGCAGAAGGGGTTGACTTAGTACCTACAACTGCTACATACTTGGTAAAAATGATTGGAGCTCAGACTGTAAACGACTTGATATATGGTACACACGTTTGCAAATATTTGATTCTAAATTTAGTCTGTTGGATATCCAATCATTTCTATGAAAAGTGCAACCAAATTATTTTTGATTTCTTTCGTAAGTGAATTTAATCAAAAATACAAGGACAACCTTAAAGAAATTGAAATGAAATTAATGGAGATAGATGATGAAGTGCAGCGCATGCGAGAAACAAACGCTAAAGTTACAGAACATCTTGAAGATATATCTCCAAAACCAAGCAACCTTGGAAAACTTTATCTTTTTGATTTACTTTTAAGAAATGAGAAGGATGCTACATATTCATATCATGCTGTAAGAACTCATAAGCAAAGTTTTGGAAGAGCTATCAAGAACTTTATTAAACATACCGATTCCGAAGTGGTCCTAAATGTTCCAAATTCTGTAAATCTCTTTAACAGAATAAAGACCGAAGTAAAATACCTTAAGGTGAAGAGAAACGATCTACATATAGCAGATGTGCCACAGGAAAAGTTTCTTCAGGGGATTCTTGATTTACGACATAATTTGTAATTGTTCACTAGGCTTAATTGTATGTATCCAGATGGAAAAATAAAATTACATTATTTTTAACAAAGATTTTTATTTTATTCTAAGTACATTGATATATTAAATATATAAGCTTATTTAACATCATCTGAATTTATCCAAGAATTATGAGATTTATAAAAACCCAACCATTTTACATAGAGCTTCTTGCCTTTTTCCTCAAGATGCGTTCAACCAGATAGATGCCTGTTTGTTTAGTCTTTTGTAGTTCTTCCTCATTAAATCCTCCACTGATTGGTTTCCCCTGCATATCTTCAAGAAAGTATGTTACTCGATTTGTGAAATGAACACTAACAATCTTGAATAACTCTGTTGATCAGCGAGGTGTATACCCCTTTTCAAATTGAGCTTTTGCTTTACTTATACGTACAACATCGTCCACTTTGAATTTATTATGATCAAACACTTTAATATTTGAGTAAACCTGTTTACGAATAGCTGCTTCATTTTTCTTATTAACATTTTTAGGTTTTACACCCGTTGTTCGATGAATGGTTGAGTTGTAGGTATCTGTGACATCAGGTAGTGTAGTAAACCACTTGTAGGAACCAAACAAGTTAAAGTTTTTATGTATCTGCTCTTTTAAGGTACGTATGACGCTCCACTATTGCTGCCTTCTTCACGCTATAAATGCTGTAGTGATTGTTGTTGTATTTTTTCATTAAGGCGTTAAATTTGGAGTTGTAAAACTCCTTACCAAGATCAGAATGCATGTTGGTGGGAGCTGTACTATTAGCTAAAATATCAGCCATAGCTTTAGTCACCTCTTCATAATTTTAGTGAATTTTCGTAGGAAAAATTGACTAATGTGGAGATCCCGACTTTTAAATTTTGAAAATTTTTTGCAAATGATCGCGAACTAGGACCCCTAAAGCCCATATCCGGGGTCAGTTTCAATTTTTATATGTTTATATATATATATATATATATATATATATATATATATATATATATATATATATATATATATATATATATATATATATATATATATATATATATATATATATATATATATATATATATATATATATATATATATATATATACAGGCTGATTCACGCAACTGATTGGTTAGAAACATTCGAACTTGTAATAAGAATTTCAATGTCTATGTTTCAAAAGAAAATACTTTCAAGATGGCCGCGCATCAGGTTATACTGGACACCGCAACCAACTCATTTATTTTAAATACAATATCTTATCTATTATTATAAATTTAGATTCGCCATTAAACTTCAAGTCAAATTTCTCTGAACCATCATGTTCCAATTTTTAATCATTTCTGAGATATTCGTGAATTTTCCTAATTTTTGACGTATCAACAACTTTATACGGACTACATATCTACCAAATGATAGTTGCTATAAATCTAAAACTTGCTGACATTACTAGAAAAGCATATCTAAGTATCTACTCTAATGGTAATTTTTCCGAAAATACATACAGGTGATCATAAATTGACCTTGAATTGTGTATTAGAAAATCTCAACAATCTCACAATTCTCAAATGGGACACTGTATTTTATAACATTATTTGATGGCAAAATGAAATGTGTGTTGAACCGTATTAGGTTTCTCTCGACCTATCTAGCATACTTTTTGAATGAATCAAGCTTTTATAAATTTCACCAAATTAATGAAGTATACTTAAGCTTCCCAAAGTTTTTAAATAACTAAGTAGGTACAGTTTGTGTAAATTTCACCACTTATTACCACCGATTATTGGTCGAATATCCCTTAAATATGATATTCCTACATTGAGAAGGAAAAATGACACGATAGGGTAAAAATCAGGGCCTACATACTGTACGAATCTACAATATTGGTATTTCTTTGGTAACACAATTTCAAATACCCATATCCAAGTACTAGTGAAAGTTCCCGTAGTTTCCACATAATCCAGATGTTGCTACCAGGATAACAATTATATACACGCATGATTGGCCAGATGCTAGTATACATGCTTATACTGGGAGGCTGAATTGATTCCAGTAATAAAATTTGGCGTTGTAGTTTCACTAGGAAGTACCACCATCAATTTGTTTATACTTAACTTCTGGCTCTTCATTTGTTGAGTACTGTTTCCAAACTTCATATTTCAATGTAAGCTTGACGAATTGAACTTCACAGGAGCTGCCAGTGCTGATCTGATTTATCGTCGCTTTTGCAGAGGTAATCTCCAGGACAAATTGCCTGGCAGAGTGTTTTGCAACTTGTAGTTTTTAATATTTCACGGGAAATACACAAAGGTGGTAATATTTGTAGGGGTACACGACTAATGGACATTGATTAGTACATACTAATGTTGTGACGGTGGTTTTGTCACACGTGGGTTCTGGTAAGCCGTGGTAGTTAATGAAATCGGTGTATTATTATTGAGATTTTTATTAACACTAAACTTAACATTTCAATACGGGAAAATAACGAAACTAATTAATACTTCTGAATAATAGGATATGAAAAGAAAACAGAACATTGTTCAATATAGAAAATAACGTCTTTTCGACATCTTGAGTTCTGCCGAACCTCACACAGCTGACTTCTAACTTCTACCTGTTTTACCGGCGGCAGCTCATGCGCTTCCGGCTTCATCTAGAGATCTCCCTCTGGCGGAGATTGGGTTTCCAGTGGCGTGTCCGGCGTCGGGCTGAGGATCTGGTTATACACTCCCCCTCTGGATTACGAGAACGACCTCGTGAGTAATCCAGGGACGTATCATTTGAGCATCCAAGACAATGATGACAGCGGCCTTGTGGAGGCCGAGCGTTGATTCGACCAGATCTTCGGGGTGCGGGAGCTGGATGGCTTCCGTCTTCCATGGGAATGGAGGGTGGCTGCGTCGCGTTGGAATCGCTTGCAGCTGGGGTCTGTGCACTTATAGAGGGTGCAGCAGAGACTTCATCTCTGACTAGGGACGTTCGTTCTGAAACTTGTGTCTGTTTCACAACACTAGGACAGTCTACTTCCGGCACTCGTTTTGGACGGCCTCGCTTGCGAATAGGCCTCACTGGGTGAATGTCTGTAACGTCACGATCTGAATGAAAAGGGGTTAACGCGGACGAATGGTAAGTTCCTAGCGGCACTTCACGATTTCGCGGGTCGGCAACTTGGTACGTGCTGGGCGACACTAGTTTTATTATCACATATGGTCCATCGCGTCGCGGCGCGAACTTGGAGGTATACGACTTCCCCGCCTGACTCAAAGCATGCACTTCAACTAACACTTCATCTCCTACTCGATACTTTGGGCCAGTTCGACGGTGTCGATCAGCGTACTTCTTAGTCTTATCCTGTTGCCGTTCCTGTGTCTCTTTAGCTTCATAGAGAACACGAACCATTGTCTTCAAATAAGGCGTAATCTGTGGTACAAATTGTTCATTTTCAATTATTGTCTTCAGGTCATGATGGACGTCGTCAGGGGTCCTAAGTTCACGGCCAAAAGATAAATAAGCAGGGGTAAATCCTGTAGAAGAGCTCTTTGCAGTATTGATAGCAAATCTAATACTGGGCAGGTGATATTTCCATTTGGAATGATAGTTCTGTGAGAGGATGGCCAACTGAGTCTTGAGGTCTCGGTTCCGTCGTTCCACGGGATTCGCTTCGGGATGGTAAAGTGGAACAAGATTTTGAGTGATTCCCAAACAATGGGCAACCAGTTGCATCACTTCACCAACAAATTGGGTTCCATTGTCGCCAATTCTCCGTCTTGGCGTTCCATAGCGCAAGAAGACCTCGTCAATCAGGCAGCGGGCACATGCCTCAGCGGTGGCACTGCGCAATGGGAATATCTCTACCCATCGGGTTGCGGTATCTTCCACAATAAATATCCAGCGATAACCTTCGTCGGTTTCAGGCAAAGGTCCGAACAAGTCTATAGATAACACTTCGAAGCGCTGGTTCTGTACAGGGGTCTGCAGAAGTCCAGCAGGTTTGACATTACTTGGCTTAAACCGTTGGCAATCTAGGCATGCTGTGATATACCTAGCAATGTTTCTACGCATACCAAACCAAAAATATCAAGGGGCTATGCGTTCGAAAGTTTTCTCTACTCCATTATGTCCACTAAGCTCGGAATCATGGTATTTCTTCAAAATATCGGGTATATATTTCTTTGGCACAACTAATTGGAATTCTTCACTGTCACTTGCGGGAGAATATCGATAGAGTATCCCGTTGTTCAAAATGTATCCTCGTTCTGTCCATTTTCGTGGATTAATGTCATCTTGTTGCTCAGGTGAGGCTAAGCAGTCTATTATTTCTTTCAGGTCTGCTTCCTCGAGTTGGTCCTTCCGGATCTCTTCAGCAGTCTTGGTGGGCAGGTCCATAATGACACTGCAGGCGGATATATCTTCCGGGATGTCATCTGGTAGGGGCGGTCTACTTAGGGTATCTGCTATGACGTTCTGTCTACCAGGCGTATATTCTATACGCAGATCAAAGGCTTGTAAGGCTAGGGGCCATCTTGCAAGTCGGCCTGTAGGCGATTTGAGAGTAAGTAACCATTTCAAAGGCTGATGATCACTACGAACAGTAACTTGAGCTCCGTCTAAATATCCTCGGAACTTATTCATGGACCATACTACGGCCAGTGCCTCTCGCTCTACAGTTGAGTAATTCTTTTCTGTGTCTGTCAGCAGTCGGCTCGCATATTTGACTGGTCTTTCCTCCTGTGGAGTCTCCCCCTGGAGTAAACAGGCTCCAATAGCATACGAACTGGCATCAGTTCTCAGAATGTAGGGCAATTCGGGATTGGCTCTTCGCAAAATTGGTGCGGTAGTCAGAAGTGTCTTGAGCGTCTTGAAAGCATCGGCTTGTTCAAGATTCCACCTCCACTGGGCTTTCTTCTTGGTCAGAACACTAAGTGGTCGAGCAACTTCGGAGAAGTTGGGTATAAATCGTCTAAACCATGAGCAGGTTTGAAGAAATGTGAGCAGCTCTTTGACATTCCTCGGCTCTCTCATTCGCATTATGGCAGCAACCTTATCATCATCAGGTTGAATTCCTGCAGCACTCACTCTATGTCCTAAATATTTGACTTGAGAGCTGGGGAAGTTGCATTTAGCTCTGTTCACTCGCAACTTGAATTGTCGTAATCGTTCAAATACTTTTCCCAAATCCTTGAGATGCTCCTCAAAGGATGACGAAAAGATTATCAAGTCATCGAGATATTCTAGGATGCATACGTCTGGAAGGCCAGCACGCATGTGATCTATGAGTCTTTGGAACGTAGAGGGCCCATTCCTGAGGCCAAAAGGCATACGTTTAAATCTGTAAATACCAAATGGGGTTATAAACGCAGTTTTGTCTCTATCCTCTGGTCTGACAGAAACTTGATAATATCCTGAACGAAGATCAAGAGTTGTCATTATGACTGATTGTCCAGGAGCGTGCAGCAGGTCATCGATCCTAGGTAGCGGGTACCGATCTGGAATCGTCTTTTCATTCAGCTTCCTGTAATCTATACACACTCGTACTCCTGAATCCTTCTTCGTAATCATGACCACCGGGACAGCAAAGGGAGAATCGCACTCCTCAATGATATGTTGCGCAAGCATCGCTTCAATCTCCCCCTTAAGTACAGCTTGTTTGGCAGCAGGCATCCTGTATGGTGGTACTGCAATCGGGGCGTCGTCGCTCAGCTTGATAGAATGTTCAGCATATAGAGTTGGAGGTCCATCTTTGGCAAAAATATCAGAATTCTCCTCTAACAGAATATTCAAAAGATATTTTTCTTCGTTTCCTAACATAACTCCTTCATTTTCTTGGAGATGTAGGACAGACAGGGCAGACAAGTCAGTCTGAGTTGTGTCAGGGGGTTTTGGCATCTCCCCACGAGTCATTGGTTCTCTGTCAAAAGCATAAACCTTGGTTGGTTTATCTTCGAAATACCAATTGTTTCTAGACACATGCATTACCATTTTGGCAACGTGTATGAAGTCAATTCCCAGCAATGTCTTGCTTTGCGTATGATCTGGCACTCCAATAAAAGTGTGACGTATTGTACGACCTGGAAGCTGGATCACAGTGGTAAAGGTAATGGCTTCAACCTTTCTTACCTTACCATCAGCTAAAACCATATTATGAGTAGCTCTAGAATATGGATAATTCAGAGAAAAAACTCTCTCTATGAGACGATGGCCATCGATACTCATTCTGGCACCAGTGTCCACATGGGCAAGACCTATGAGTCCGAGTACACCAACCTTCAGCATCGGCCTTGAGACTTCCTCACTAATCTTCCTCGTTTCCGCAAACAGGAACTCGATCATTGACGCAGGGAGATCACTCGCAGAATTTCTGGAGTTCCCTGAACCAGCATTTCGTCCTACTTTACAGTTTGGGCATCGACTGCGAATATATTCTGGGTTTCCGCATCCGAAGCAAACGAGTCCAGTTTTGGCACTCTCCTTGTGAAGTGGAGCTGTGTTGGGCTTAGATTCACTTGCCTTTTTCTTGCGACAGTCCTGAATTACATGTCCGAAGTTTTCGCAGTAACTACATTTTGGGCGAAACTTCTGAATTTTCGGCTGTGAACTCGCAGCAGCAGCCTTAGGCTTCTCCAATTTCTCCTCTCTTAAGAGTTCTTCCACGGCGCGAGCTTTTACCAGCAGTTTATCGAACGTTTTAATTCAATCACGCTGTACATTCTTTCTAACATCCAGACGTAACAATCCATAGACCATATCGAGTTGATGTGTTTCATGCAGTTCTGGCTCCGCAGGTAACTGAGACAACAAAGCTCTAACCGAACTAACAAAAATATCTGTCGACATTTCTTCTGGTTGATCTTTGCTGAAAACTTCTTTAAAAATTTGATAAGGAGGTTTTCTGTATCCAAAATTATGTCTTAAAGCGGCGATTGCTTCTGTCCAGGTGTGAAGAGTTGACTTAACTCCTTGATACCAAGTCGCAGCACATCTTTGTAGCAACATAGGCAAACCCTTCAAGGCATTTGCATCAGTAATTTTCAGGCAGTCCTTATATATGGTAACTGCATCAATAAAAGCATTCACGTCCTCATTTTCACCAGAAAAGCGAGAAGAACATTTAGAAAAATTATTTTCAGTTGCAGCTGACGCTGAAGTACCAGTACTTGCTGTAAAAATATTTTTCATATTCTCCATGAGGGCTTGGAACTGTTCTGCAGTCATCACAATATTCGTAGATGAGCTTTGAGATAAGGCAGGGGAAGAACGCGACGAAATTGGGGGTTCATTACCCTGAGAAACATTTAAATCCGGATCAGGCATTTCAATGTTACAAATACAAGTCCTAGAACGTAAATTATATGGAATACAAGCACAAATTCGCTCCGTTTTGAACGATTTTGGAGTTCAGTTAATGTCATATAAACAACACAAATAAATATACTTAAGCAGATCAAATATCTAATCTTGCATAAATGTCCGGTGTCTCAATTTTACAATAACACAAATCAAATAATTAATGATCAAATTTCAATTTTGCATAAAAGTCCGGTGTCTCAATTTTACAACACAAATAATTAAATAATTGCAGTTCTGCACGTACCAAGTGCATTAAACGCGTTTCTACACGACAAGAAATACAGTACAGTCATTTAATGTTCAAATTGGAACGTACTTACATCATTTTGCAGTGTATTCAGCTGTCAGCAGGAATCATTCCTGAAAGTTTCACTTTATCACTCGAAACTAAACAAGAGTCACTTATTGGGTGTTAAATTCTCGAACCTTCTATCTGTAGTTCGTTAAAACTAAAAACCGCGCGCGATACATCAACAGGTTAGGTTGTTTTCGCGTTAATACTTTTCCAGCACCAAACAAGGTGAAAATACATTACAGCATCCTCAAGGAATGATAGCATTTACTCAAAATCACGTAATAACACTGTTTTTTAACTACGACCCCACGTTGGGCGCCAATTTATTATGTGACGGTGGTTTTGTCACACGTGGTTTCTGGTAGGCCGTGGTAGTTAATGAAATCGGTGTATTATTATTGCGATTTTTATTAACACTAAACTTAACATTTCAATACGGGAAAATAACGAAACTAATTAATACTTCTGAATAATAGGACATGAAAAGAAAACAGAACATTGTTCAATATAGAAAATAACATCTTTTCGACATCTTGAGTTCTGCCGAACCTCACACAGCTGACTTCTAACTTCTACCTGTTTTACCGGCGGCAGCTCATGCGCTTCCGGCTTCATCTAGAGATCTCCCTCTGGCGGAGATTGGGTTTCCAGTGGCGTGTCCGGCGTCGGGTTGAGGATCTGGTTATAATGTATAATTTTTATAATAACATTTTATTGAAGATACCTCTATAAATAAAGCTGCACTATTTCTATCAAGTTTATAAGGAAAATTTCAAAACTTTTAAGTTCGTAATAATAAGTCATTAGATTCTAATATGGATGAATGCATGGTTTTTAATGTTTGAGTGACTTTGTTAAGACCTGGGCTGTGTCTGGAGAAGTGGGTAGCTCAGACCACAGATACATCCTGTTGGAAATCGCCAAAGTCGAAAGACAAACGGTATGGTACCGGGACCCCCGCAAGGCGGATTGGGAAGCCTACAGGGCAGACCTAGCGGTGGAACTGCGGGGGTTAAGAGTACCATAGACAATTCAATAGACCTTGTGATTGCGGCAGCCAAAGTGCGAGACGCAATCACCTCGGCCTATAACGCCAACTGCCCCCTGAAAATGAGTGCGTTCACCAGGAATGTCCCGTGGTGGAACGAGGTCCTCAGGGAAAGGAGGGCGCAGGTTCGTAAGCTGTTTAACGCGGCCAAAAGGTCGGGAGCATGGGATGAATATAGACATGCCCTAACGACCTATAACAAAAGACTGGGGGACGCCAGGAAGGAGCCGTGGAGGAGGCACTGCGAGGAAGTAGTGGAGAACACATCCGAGAGTGTTCGACTATACAAGATCCGGTCCAAGGGCACTCAGATCAACATAGAGCATCCACAGGAGGCTTTGCAAGCTCCGGGAGGAAACTATGGAAGTTTTACCCCAGACGCACTTCCCCGGCTGTAACATAATAAACCAATCACCTCCGGACTGGGAACACTCAGAAATAGAGGCGCCGTACAGGCGGGCATCTAGAGTATACTGGAGAGTCGCTAAAGAGGTGGTTACTTGGAGCAAAATCAGATGGGCAATTAACAGCTCCAAGCTATTCAAACCCCCGGGATTTGATGGTAATGATGATCATCATGCTCCAACAGAGTTAAGACATACTGGCGCCGGCGTTTACCCTCATTATGAGGGCCAGCCTGGCTCTGTGGTACATTCCGATGGCATGGAGACTGACCAGGGTTGTATTCATTCCTAAACCTGGGCGCCCAACAGACCAGGGAAAGTCCCTGAGGCAGATAATAGTCGCATGTCCTTCTTGCTAAAAACAATGGAAAAACAGCTCGATCTCCACATTAGGGGCGGTGTACTGAAAGCACATCGCCTACACTGCGGAGAATATGCATACAGAGCAGGAGTCTCAACAGAAACAGCACTGCACCAACTGGTGCTGGAACTGAAGAATACGTTGTAGAACAGGGAGGTGGCGCTGGGGGCCTCCATAGACATAGAGGGGACCTTCAGCAATAGCAGCATTCGGATTGGTACTGGCAGCTGTCAGGGAGCGGGGAATAGAGAAGACCTGCTGCAGGTGGATCGGTTCCATGCTCAGGGACAGCGCAGTGTTCACCACTCTCGCGGGAGGGACTCTGCTGGCGGGGTGTCCGCAGGGGAGCGTTCTTTCTCCCCTGCTCTGGTGTCTAGTCGTGGACGGCCTGCTAAGGAGGTTCTCGGGAGGGGGGGTATGAGGTACAGGGCTATGCGGACGACATTGTCACCATAGTCTAAGGAAAAGTTACGCAGTCAGTGTGGGAGCGCATGCAGACAGAACTGGAAGTGGTGGAAAGGTGGACGGTTGGCCAAGGGCTCGGGTGAGCCCCGAGAAAGCAACCGTCATACCGTTTACGAGGAAGAGGAAGTAGGAGAGCCACAGAACTCTCACTCTATATGGTAGGAACATTCCAATGGTCAGGGAGGTAAACTATCTTCGGGTCGTATTGGACTCTAAGCTAACCTGGAATGGTCATGTTGAAAAAATACTGCGTAAGGCAGTCATGACCCTAGCCGTCACTAGGCGGCTATATGGAAAAAACTCTGGACGCAGAAAGTGCGTTATGGTAGTGATTTTTTATTAAATGCTTCAAATTTGAATAACTCAGTTTTCTATAAACTTGGAAAGTTTAATTTTAGTATGTAGTAAGGTCTTTCCCAGGGCAAGATATTCACAAATTTCATTAAAATAACTTTGTAATTTTTGGAGAAAAAATTTTTTTCGAAAAAAAATAATAAAATTTGAATAACTCAATTTGAAGATCAACCCAGGCTTCAGGGGCCACTCCAAAATTCAGGAGATTGTGAAGGAGGCCATGCTTGAAATGAGGTCAGACCTCGCAAGCCCGCGAATCTGCAGGGAAAACAATTTTACAGTGGAAATACCTAACCGTGAGGTATGGCGGGAGGAGACGCCAGGCTTACCACGGGACGCGCTCGTCTGGTTCACGGACGGATCCGGCGGGGAGCGTGGGCGGGGGCAGGTGTTTATTCGGAAGGACCGAGGGTAAGTCATGGTATTTCCCTCGGAGCCCATGCAGCAGTCTTTCAGGCCGAAATGTATGCAATCTTGCACTGTGTGCGGGAGAACAAGAGGAGGAGCTACACCAACAAGCAGATCCTCATAGCCACAGACAGCCCTTAAAGCCCTAAGCAGCCCACGGGTAAATTCCAGGCTGGTAAGTGAGTGCCGAGGCGAGACGAGCGACCTGGCTGGGCAGAATGAGGTCACCCTCATCTGGGTGTCGGATCACTCGGGGGTCAAAGGCAATGAAGAAGCTGACAGTCTCGCGAGGAGAGTGTCAGCAGAACCATTTATGGGACCAGAACCGTTTCTGGGCGTGACAAAGAACACGGACAGGGGAGCCATTAAATCCTGGGTCAGAAACGAACAGAAGGTGTACTGGGCAGGCTGTCCAGGGCTTACACACGGGAAGTCAGTAATTGACGAACCCAGTTCAAAGAGAGCTGTCGAGCTGCTAAACCTTAGCAGAGGACAGCTCAGAAACATAACAGGTCTCTTGACGGGACACATGGCCGTCAAGAACACCTGCATAAAATGGGGCGGGCGGTTGGAGGGGGACCTCGCATGCAGACTCTGCAGGGAGGAATCAGCCCAGCACATCTTCAGCCTAGACCGGCGACAGAGCAATATAAAACTTCACCCTACCAATCGCTGTGCAGACTAGTTCAAGGCACAGTGATTTTGGAATGGGTGGAGTAGAAAAAAGTAAGGACATGCACAATAAGCCAAAGGCTGCAGTACTACGGGGCGGCAAAGACGCGGAAGAGCCCTAAGGGAAGAAAAAAAAATGTTTTTAATCTTAGAAAAGTTATTCTATTAAGTGACGTTATTAAAACGCTTTCATTTTTTGTTTATTTATTCAAAACCTAAGGTGATCAATTGCAAATGTTTCTCAATTTTATTTTGATTAATACTATTCAAGTTATATTCAATTTTTCTATGGCCTGCTGTGCTAACATGATTTGATTATCGCTTTTGCAGAGGTAATCTCCAGGACAAACTGCTTGGCATAGTGTATTTGTAACTTGTGGTTTTTATTGTTAAGGGTATTTGGAGTGAGGGATAATATTAGAATAATTTTGACTACGTCGTCATTTTACAGGAAATACACAAAGCTGATAATATCTGTAGGGGTAGACTCGACTAATGGAAATTAATTGGTAAATACTATTGTATAATATTTATGTATGTGTTTTGTTTTTTTATCGTCGACCTATTTCCGCGACTATGGCCAATCACCGACGCCAGGGAGCAGTTTCACCTCACTATCCTGGAACATTTGCCGAGCCCCTACTTTTCTGTAAGGAGGGTAGGGATCTTTAACGTGCCCAACATCGCATGGACATGGGACCGACGGCTTTACGTCCCCTTCGAAGGGCGGAACGTGCAGACATTCAACTTGCTCAAATACAATGCCAGAACCTCGGTTGATGTTAATGTTACAGTTTGTACTGAAAAAGTGAAAGGAGTACCCTGGGATCGAACCCAGTACCCTTCGGTTCAGAGGCACACTTTCTTACCCCTGAACCATCGAGGTTTTGTATAATATTTATAATACCATTTTATTAAAGATACCCCTTGGTATAAAGCTACACTATTTGTATCAAGTTTATAAAGAACATTATTCTCAAAATTTCAAAGCTTTTTAAGTTCGTAATAATAAGTCATTAGACTCTAATATGGATGAATGCATGGTTTTTAATCTGAGAAAAGTTATTCCATTAACTAACGTTATTAAAACGCTTTCATTTTTTGTTCGTTTATTTGTTCAAAACCTAAGGTGATCAATTGCAAATGTTTCTCAATTTTATTTTGATTAATACTATTGAAGCTATATTCAATTTTTCTATGGCTTGCTGTGCTAACATGATTCGATTATCAATTAGTGTTTGGCTAAAAAGGATATAACTGAAACATTAGGCAGTTTAAAATGTTGCAAATGACGTTTAAACAAATTTTTTTATTATTTCGCAGTCATTACGTTTTTCAGATAATACAAACTATTTCGTAGGGCCCTTCAAAATTGGGGTTGTTTTTATTGTGCCTATCTACTCTGGTATACTCGTACCTACACCTGAGTTTGTTTTTAAATAATTCTGTATCGTGATTAAAGGAAATTAAAGGCTTTTACTACCAGACAAACTGATTTATTCTTAAAACCCTACGTGTTTCAACACATTATCGTGCCATCTTCAGGGGTTTAGACAAATTTCCTGTCTCAATTACAGAAAGATGCTATAGGAAATGTTGTCAAAGTTTGGCCTTTCATCCATTGTCTTCAGGATACCAAACAGAAGCTGCGTAAAACAGGAAGGCAGGAACATCACAAGACTTGAAGAAATCAGTGGATGAATGCAAAAGACGCTTATTTTTTTAGCTTAATTTTATCAAACGAACAAAATGGAGATCCATGGGACTCCATTTTGTTCGTTTGATAAAATTAAGCACTGTGGCCTTCTTTGCTCTATGTAACGGGGATTTTCTTGTTGCCAAAGGTGTTCGTTGTGCCTATTATACACACCACAATAATTGGTAAAGCGTGTTTCGTCGGTCCACAAAATTTTATACGGAAATTGTGCATCTTGTTGGCATTTGTTTTTAAACCATGTGCAAAATTCTACACGTTTTCCTCGTCCCCTAAATGTAAAGTTTCTAAATGTAAAGTTTGAGAGACCGATAGTTTGTAAGGGTGAAATTTGTGTTTTCTTAAAACCCTTACCAGAGTGTGCTGGGAAACACTGGCTTCTTATGCAATTTCTCAAGTTGAAATTTTTGAACGTATCAGGGCCAAAACGTTTACCTCTGCAGCTTCATTTATTATTGTTTCCTTGTTTTCGCTTCGTAAAACTTCTGTGTATACCCAAATTATGGTACAATGTCTTAAAAGTGTTTACGGATGGTTGGTGACGGTCAAAATACTTTTAAAAATAATATGTGCCAGCGTGTCTAACATTTTTATTACATTTTATGTAAGACTCAGTGATAAAACGCCTTTCTTCATTAGGAAAATATATTGTTGCTAAAATACCACCTTCAGCGTCAAAAGTAATGATTATAGACCATGGTAACCATATTCTTATGTCTTATAAGAGGTAACTATAATTAAGTGAGAACCAACAGTAATAATAGCCAAAACAAGCTTATTATTCTAGTTAACCTTATCGTGTGGTATATTGCTGGAATCGTTATAAAATGCCGCATCTAATGTGATTATAACGAGATATGATTGGGATATCAGGGATACTTCATTTTAGGTCCATAATACAAATTTGCCTTTTTATGTAATTTTTCACATGAAGTGTGATGTGATATACCAAAATATTCGGAAAAAAAAACTATTCGCTGATTGAAAAATTCAATACGGCGGCCATAAGAAAAAAAGTTGACTACTGTCCTTCGGAAATCGACAAAACTAATACCAGCAATCGATTCGTCACATGTTGTGTAAAACTACCTTTCATAAACGCACCACAAGTAACGGACATATGAGAAAAAATCGATTTTTCCTAAAATCGGTTGTTCTCGATTCTCTCCGGAATTACTCGGATTTTTCTAAATCTGAAAACTGATTTGAACTCGGCTCCAAATTCTGCAATTGTTGTTTAATTTGATAAACTTTGTATCACTTATAGTTTTCGAGATCCCCTCACTATCCATCGAAAAAACTCACCTATATATATATATATATATATATATATATATATATATATATATATATATATATATATATATATATATATATATATATATATATATATATATATATATATATATATATATATATATATATATATATATATATATATATATATATATATATATATATATATATATATATATAGGTGAGTTTTTTCGATATATCTGTGTGTGTGTGTGTGTGTGTATGTTTTGATAACTGCTTTATATAGGCCACCAGCCACGTGTATACATGAATTCATAGGGGTATAGAGGATATGTATGAATACATGAGAGCAGGTAATAAAAATATCGACGTGGATGTAGTTTTGTGCGATGTAAATATTAATATATTTGCTGTGGATGATACCACCAATGACCACTTAATCATAATGAGCGAAAACGGTTTTGTGGCAGTGATTACAGATTTACTAGAGTGCAAGGCAACTGAGCCTCCTGTATTGACCACATTTTTGTAAGAAGCAGACTCCATAAAGTAAATTTTACTCCTATGTTAATGCAGCTGGGTGTAAGTTACCTTTTCACCTTGCTTATAACGATATTACATAAATCACTAGTACCGAAAATTTAGTGGTATATAAATTGGAAGAAGACATAATAAGAGAAACCCAAAATTTTTCTTCTTTAAATGCCTATAACTTTTTTGTCTTTTAACTTACAGACGTAAATTTTGGTACGTCGGTCACTATTTATAATACAAATACGCGTACAAAATTTGCTTGCCCTACACTGTTATTTCCTGAGATATAATTTTTTTCCGAAAGAAAACACAAAATTTTCCGGGAAAACCTGGGCCGATTTTTCTGGTCAACGAACTTATCCAAGCCGCTTGCAAAAGGAAGGTACTTACCAAATTTGAACAAAATCGGCCCATTACTTTTTGAGTTATCAGTGTGATACACACAAACACACACACAAATATATATATATATATATATATATATATATATATATATATATATATATATATATATATATATATATATATATATATATATATATATATATATATATATATATATATATAACCTAGAATATGGGTTCTAGTTTGCACTCATTTGAAAAACATTTTTCAAAATTCAAAAGTCGAGATCTGCTCATTAGTGAATTTTTTTTTAAAAGAAAATTTACTAAAAGCTGGTTAGAGATATACACGGGAAAAGATCCTGATCAAGCAGCAGATTTGTTTATTGAAAAGATCCAGTTAAAAATACATTCTAATACAAAATGTATTATAATAAAACGGCAAAAAAAATCCTGGATAACCAAGGGTCTACTTGAATCGATCAGCACAAAAAATAGGATGTATAAGGAAGCACAGAAAACTGGGGATAGTCAACTAATGGATCAGTATAAGCCCTATAAAAGCATACTAGTGGACTTGATCGCAAAGGTTAAAAAAACATAATAAAATAATAAAGGTAAATAAAAATAAACCTAGGAACTTATGGAAATGTACCAAGGAACTGCAGGGACAATTTAATAACAGAGGTAATAAGAAGATCAAGGCTGTATCAGGTGACATGCTTGATGACAGGAAGCAGATTGCTGATCCTTTTAATAAATATTTTAGTGAAATTGATGGAAAGATGAAGAAAATGGCTGCACCAGCGACAATCTTGCCAGAGAGAAGAAGCCGTTCCATCTATATCAACACCACCAGTGTGAAAAAAGTTAAAGAATGTATAAGTGGACTAGAAAATTACAAATCATCTTAACATGATGGTATTAGGAGTGAAGTTTTAAAGCTCGACATGGACCAAATAACTCCACCACTATATAATAGATAGGTCTTTTCAGATGGGCATTGTACCATGTGTTAAAGTGTTTGTTGTGTCACCATTACATAAAGCGGGATACATAACTGGGATTAAAAATTAGACACCGATCTCACTGATTTCAAACATTGGAAAAAAAAAGGATAGATGTTTATTTAGATAAATTTAAAGTGCCTTCCAGCTGTCAGTTTGGCTTTAGAGCAAAAAGATCCACTCAGGATGCTGTGTTGCATGCGAGTGAAAAAGTTCTGGGGCCCTACATGAGAATTTCCAGTGTCTTTGCATCTTTATAGATCTGTCTAAAGTGTTTGACATGGTGGAACATGAAAAGCGGTTGCAGGTGATTGAGTGTTTAGGTTTTTACGGAAATTTCATATAGTCTTCTTCAAAGTTACCTCTCAGATAGGCAGCAATGTGTGAAAATAGATGGTTTCTTAAGTGACCTAAAGCGGATTACGTGTGGAGAGCCACAGGCAACTGTACTTGGCCCTATTCTGTTTACACTTTAACTAAATGAATTATATAATACTTCAAAGAGTGGGCATGTCATTGGGTTTGCAGATGATATGGTTATATTTTACCAGACAAAATCATCATTAAAAACTGTGGCACAGAATGATGTCACTCGTGTGATTTGCTGGTGGGAAAGTATGTTGTTATTGATTAATTTTGAGACTTGATTTTTTTCATTCGCGTTCTATGAAAACCATTTACCAACTTATCGAGAGTTTGTGTTTTCTTTTGGAGCCCCCAATGGTATACTAATGCTAAAAGCAAGAGTGAAAATATTTAGGAGTGATAGTGGATAGGCATATGAGGTGGAACTTGCATTGGTAAAAAAGCTGCGATGTATTATACTAAAGTTTAAGGTGTTTAAAAGGTTATTTTTGGAGAAACATCTAAAAATAATTTATTGTGCCCTTGCCGAAAGCTCTATTATTGTTTTGTTGCATAGAGGAGTATAGTGAGAACACATTTAAGGGACCTGGAAGTGACACAGAAGTGGTAAATAAAAATTGTCTTCGATAAACAGATTACATACCCCTCTCTCTGACCAGTTGTAACAGGAGTCTGATTTGTTGCATGTTAGGCAGATTTAGGTGCTAAGATTGGTTCTTTATCAGTGTCAACATAAACTGGACTTCCAGAAGATAAATCACAGATACGAAACATGGTACAGAGATGATGTAGAAATTGAAATGCCTAGAACATTGAAAACAATATTTCAGAGATCTTTTGTTTATCTTGGACCAAAATAATACATTGTGTTACCTCTATTCACGAAGGGTTTTAATCTCTGTAAGTATGCTAAAAAATGAATTCTTTCCAAGACTAGATCTCAAATGACAGAATTGATTGAATTGACATATATAATGCGATGAGTAAATAGTCAGTAATGTAGACAGGTGGTAGGTTTGTGTGTGTGTGTTTGTGCAGGTGCACGTGTTTGTGCGTACATGTGCATGGACTCTATTTTATTAAGGTTTGCAAGACAGTGTTTCTTTTGAGTGCGTCAGTTGGTTGTATTGATGTCAGTGCTGTATTGAGCACCCGAATGGGCTTAATTTGTAAATACGTGGAGGTTGCGATACCACATGGGTGTGTACTAGTGCATATAAGCGGTACCACATTATTATAATTGCTTTGCGTAGTGTTTTCTTTTTGTTACATTTAAGTGCTTTCTGTTGTGTCCCGATTCGATTGGACCCACATGTACAAGTATTACTTCTGCGGGTGTGCTTGGATAGGGTGCAGCCTAATCTTGCAGATGTCAGAGATTATCAAAGCATTCAAATAATGACTTTTTATTTGTAATTATGTGTAGCTGTGCAATTGATGGCACCAATATTGTATTGATTGTTATTGTATTAAACCTATACTAATTAAATACTTACCCTTATATAAATATATATACACACATCCATACATATATATATATATATATATATATATATATATATATATATATATATATATATATATATATATATATATATATATATATATATATAAACATATAAAAATTAAACGGACCTTGGTTTCTGGTTCTAGGGGCCCAGATTCGCGCCCGCATGAAAAATTTTTTGCAGTCTCACCATCGATACATCTCTGTTAGCGAATTTTTGAACCAAAAATTCGCTAATAGGTAGAATTTAAATTAACAGGACACATAATGTACAGTGTGGAATTACAAAGTGTTATTAACTAGAACTGTTTGAAATATAGAAACTTACATATATAAGGTAAAATTTGAGATAATATTTATTCAACTAGTACACTTACAAAGCTATAACAAAAAACAAAACAAAAAAAGACTAAAAGTATTCATCGTAAATTTTTCCCTCTTAAAATCTCTCAACAAGTGCCTAACATGAGCTGTTGCAAATTTGTGTTTCTGGCCAATTTTTCGTTTTTTTTTAATCAATCGGATCTCCATATTTATTTTTACGCATATGGCGTTCAAATGCTTCTTGTTCCGTAGGTGCTGGTGGTCTTACTGGTGGAGCTAATGAAGTGGTTGAAACAGGCTCCCTTTAAAATAGAAAACAAACAATTAATCTGACTACTCCCAAAACTATCAACAAACAAAAAAGAAGAAAACATTTGTGACATCTGTTAATACCACAATGTTTAAAAATTTTCCCTTTCACAGGGTTTTTACTTTTAATAAACTAACCAAAACTTGACCAATACAAGTTCCAGCAGGCGGAACGACGGCTGGCTGTGCAAAGGTTTCGGGTTCATACCCTGCTAGGCAGCCAACCACTTTTAAAAAATAGTGCTGCAAATTGAATCATAACTTCCACATAGCTGTGATCACATACTCTCCTCAGAAATACATTCTCATGAAATGAATTTAGGGTCCATGACTTGACCACAAAGCAAATATTATTATTCCTGTACCCACAAACTTCTGAATCGTTATATATTACTTGAGTTTTAACAAATAAATGTCAATTTTCACCAAATCACCCCTTGGTTGTAAATTAATCTGTAAATTGGCTCAGACCGTTAATAAATTATTATTATTATTATTATTTCTCTCCTAACCCCTGAAGCGATCTTACACAAAAACAATTAGAAGGGTTCTTTTGTCGGGTGCTAACGGGTTACCAAATTTGAAGATGATATCTCAATTCGTTTGACGTAAAAATGTCAATTTTCACCAAATCATCGCCCATTCATCCCCTACCCCCTGGAACGATTTTTCCCAAAAACAATCCGAACCGTTCGTTTGTCAGGTGCTAACTGTATACCAAATTTGAAGACGAAATCTCAATTTGTTCTAAAGTTATCGTGGCTACAAACAGAGATACAGACACAAAAAAATTTCATTCCCAAATAATGTATATGTTCTGATAATTTTTACGACATTTAGGCAAAAAAGCATTTTGAAATTTTTGTCGCCGATGCCATACTTCCCCACATATTAACGATGTGGAAGTAATTATTAATTACCATCAACTCAAAACTGCAGGTGTGAACTGGAACAGTCAACATACTCAAATATGATCACAGTGCTGACATTTGGCATTTAATATCCAAACTAATTGCATATTACCTTTTAATACATCTACTACTAAGGCAGACATTCTCATGCTCTAATGTTTTTAGACACGTGTGAAATCAGGTACGAAATAATGATTTTTTCTGCACAGTTTCACAAAGCTCGATTAAATATTTCTTCTTCTTAAGACGCCGTCTCCCTACGAAGGTTGGCGATCCAACTGGCTATAATGGTGCGTGATACTGCACCTCTGAAAATCTCCACAGATGTCCGTCCGAACCATCGACGCAGATCTTTCAGCCATGAGTTCTGCCGTCTGCCTACAGATCGTTTGCCCTCGATCTTTCCTTCGATGAGGAGTCGGAGGAGCTCGTACCGCTCCCCCCTCATAATGTGCCCGATGTATTGGAGCTTTCATTCTTTGACGGTTGTCAGCAGTTCTTTGCCTTTACCTATTCTCCTTAGCACTTCCTTGTTGGTTATCCTGTCTACCCAGGATATACGCAGTATATGGCGATACAAGTACATCTCAAAGGCGTCAATACGGCTCTCCATTGATTGGCAGAATGTCCAGCTCTCGGAGCCATAGAGTAACACTGGGAAGATATAACAGCGCAATATACGTATGCGAAGCTGTAGGTTTAGGTCTCTACTGGTGAAGAGGTTCTTCATGGAGATGAATGTCCTTCTGGCCTGTTCTATCCTTGATCTGATTTCCATTTTAGGGTCACTGTTCTCGTTGACGAGGGCTCCAAGGTATTTAACGGACGGCACCTGTTCCACAACCTGGTTGTTAATTTGAAGGATCGCCCGTCTTGGTGCCCTGGAGTACACAACCACCTTGGTCTTGGCAACGTTTATGTGTAAACCATACTGTGTGCTATGCTCAACGATGAGGTCCATCATATTCTGGAGATGTGGTAGGCTGTCGGCGACCACGACCGTAACGTCGGCGAATCGTATATTATTAATAAGGGTGCCGTTGATTTTAACGCCCTCTTTCACATTCTCCAGTGCCTCCCGGAACACCACCTCCGAGTATATGCTGAAGAGTAGAGGGGACAGGACACATCCTTGTCTAACACCCCTTTTGATTTTTGTTTCTTCGGATGTTATGCCCTCTGTCCTAATCTCCGCAGTCTGATGCCAGTACAGCTGCGTGATGATGTTCAGATCTCCCGCATCGACTCCGGTGTATTTTAGGATCTCAATGAGCTTCTGGTGCGAGACACAGTCGAAAGCTTTTCGGTAGTCAATAAAGCAGGCGTATATATCAACATTCATGTCTCTGCATTGCTGTGTGAGAACGTTGAGAGAGAAGAGAGCCTCGCGCGTGCCCATTCCGTTCTTAAATCCAAACTGCGTCTCCCCAACCTGTCCCTCACATCTGGGGAATATGCGAGTGTGAACGATGCGAAGAAACACCTTGAGGACGCGAGACATCAGGCTTATCATTCGGTGGTCGTCGCATTGAGAAGCGTTCGGTTTCTTTGGCAGAGCGATGAACGTCGACCTCAGCCAGTCCGTTGGTATTTTCCCAGTTTCATATATTGAGTTGAACAACGATGTAAGAAGTTTTAGGCCTCGCATATATGGAAAAACGTGGGGACTAAGACCTAGTATGGCCCACTGGCTGTACACAAGGTTGGTCAGGCCATCGTTAACATACACGGCACTGGTTTGGTGGCCTAAGGTGACACAATCCAGTGCCAAACAAAAACTAGGCAAGATCTAAAGGATAGCTTGCCTAGGCATCACAGGGGCCATGTCTTCAACCCCAACAGCCGCCATGTAGGTGTTGCTGGATAACCTGGGGGAGGCCAGGCTAGGACTATACAGACTAGCCTGCAATGGTAGACTGCAAAATTCAGGAGATCGTGAAGGAGCCCATGCTTGAAATGAGGTCAGACTTCTTGAGCCCGTAAATCTGCAGGGAAAATAACTTTACAGTGGACTCCGACCGGGAGGCATGGCGGGAGGAGACGCCGGGCACACCACGGGACGCGCTCGTCTGGTTCATGGACGGATCCGGCGGAGAGCGTGCGACGGGGGCAGGTGTTTATTCGGAAGGACCGAGGGTAAGTCATAGTATTTCCCTCGGAGTCCATGCAACAGCCTTTCAGGTCGAAATGTACGCCATCCTGCACTGTGTGCGGGAGAACAAGAGGAGGGGCTACACCAATAAGCGGATCACCATACCCACAGACAGCCCTTAAGGCCCTAAGTGGCCCACAGATAAATTCCTGGCTGGTGATTGAGTGCCGAGACGAGACGAGCGACCTGGCTGGGCAGAATGAGGTCACCCTCATCTGGGTGCCGGGTCACTCGGGGGTCAAAGGCAATGAAGAAGCTGAGTCTCGCTAAGAGAGGGCCAGCAGAATCATTTTTGGGCCCAGAACCGGCTCTGGGCGTGACAAAGAGCACTGCCAGGGGAGCCATTAAGTCCTGGGTCAGAAACCAACACAAGGTGTACTGGGCAGACTGTCCAGGGATCAGACATGGGAAGTCAATAATTGAAGAACCCAGTTCAAAGAGAGCTGTGGAGCTGTTAAATCTTGCCATCAAGAAACACCTGCATAAAATGGGGCGGTTCGAGGGGGACCTCACATACAGACTCCGCGGCGAGGGGGAGAAATCAGCCCAGCACATCTTGTGCGAGTGTATAGCTCTGGACCGCAGGAGACAACTAATCTATGGTCAGTCTAGACCGGAGACAGAGCATTATAAAACTTCACCCTACCAATCGCCGTGCAGTCTAGTTCAAAGCACAGTGATTTTGGAGTGGGTGGAGTAAAAAGACTAAGGGCATGTACAATAAACCAAAGATTGCAGTGATATTGGGGCGGCGAGGCCGCGGACGAGCACTGAGGGAGAGAAAAAAAGGAGGGTAAGGATCTTTAACGTGCCCAATATTGCATGGACACAGGACCAATCATCATGCTAAGGCTGCAACATACCTCCTTTACTACTTGGAATTAAAAGACGAGCAAATGAGCACTGGACGGCCAATTCTGGCCGAACCAAAGGGCTAAGTAATACTTCTGATAAGATAATACAGTTGGGTTCTGGTAGCAGTCCCTGAGCTTGTATCTGGATCAGAAACAACTTAAAGTATCTTGTACTTTCAGGGTACTGTACCAAAGATATGCTAGCCATCCATATCATGATCACATCTGGGGAGAGCAGGCTAGACTTAATGGCCTGCTCAGTTTATTTCCTTGAAAACAAAGTTGCAGACCAACCTCCTTCAGTTGAAGTCTGAAAATTGATTACCTACTGCAAGGGGAACAATAATCACCTTGTAATTGGATGTGATGCAAAGTCACATCATTTGGTGTGGGCAAGCACGGACACTAACAGACGGGGTGGATCACTGTCTGAATATATATTAGGGGAAGAGCTGGTTGTAAACAACGTAGGCTCAGAACCATATAGTTTATCAGTCTTGCCTATACTGTATATGTGTCAATATTTATATGTTGATTATTTAAATTATTGTTAGAAAACACCATACTCCCTGATCATAATTCTATATCGTTTGGGTAATAAATTTATCATTATTATTATTATTATTATCATTATTATTATTATTAAAAATAGGCTGTAGTTAGCATACACAATACAGCCAGTTAAAGCGTATAAGAACATGATACAAATTTGTATTATAATGTTAAAATATTTACCTATAAATAGCTGTCCTTTTCTGTTGATACTCTTCTCTATTTTTCTTTCTTAATTCATCATATGTAGTTACATGTTTCTGTACAGGTGGCATCTCTTCATCATATATTGGGTCTGTAATTATTAACATTGAATTTTTAAACACTAAATAACAAAAAATTCTATTAGGTGTATTGTAAGGACTGTACCCCAGTCGCCTATGCAGATGACACGGTTCATATATTTGTGGAGGAAAATTTGGATCTTGTTCAAGAAAAATCCAGAACCAGTATCACCAATTTAAATAATATCTCAGATAATAATTTTTTATTTCCCAACACTGACAAAACTAAATTCATGTGTTTTACCCCCACGTCAGCATCGGAACCAGTGAACATAAGGGATAGTGAAATATTTGCAACCGGTGAGTACACAAAGAAATAATCTCAGATACCTGGGTGTAATGGCGACTGCAGTAAGTTTTAGTGTGACTGTACATTTGACCTCTTATGGATTGTACAATATCTTGATTTCTTCTAGGTTCTTCGACCACTATTGCCTTATTTTGTAGATATCTTAGTTAATAGATTTATTTGGTATTATCAGCTGGTTCAAGGTCTACAAAAAACATTGGGAGTGGGTCTTTTGTTACCCTGTGTCTGATGGCAATTAGCAATATTCCTGATGTTAAAACCTCTATCGCGAAGTTCATCTTTAATATCAGTAAGTGGAACAGCATGGTGTAAAATTTTTTACGACGACTCAGTAGGGATCTTCCTTCATTTGATATGAATGGTATATTATATTATTATCTCTCATATAGCTTAGAAGTTTTCTATAAGTTAGAGGTGTACGGGCATTAATTTTAATAATATCGTCTCTCAAGGCCTTGGTTATGTATTGCTATATTTCCAGGATATTTGTCAATGATTGGATCATTCTTTGATAATCGATTACGCTATGGACAAAAATTGAAGGAGGTTTAGGGATTTTCAAGCTGTGGCGGATTTATTGTCTTGTGATGTCAGAACAGAGAAAGATTGGACCTTTCTATTTCTGTCGATGAAGTGTTACTAAATTGTCTGTATATCGTTTTTCTTTTGCTTGATCTAGCCTGCTGCCATTCACTGTTGTTGCATCCTAATTTTGAATTATTTAAATCAGTGTCCATATTTATTTGACTAACCCCTGCATATGCTGATACTGCTTTGTTATTCATATCTGTTTGTTTATTTTTATCTGATGTTGCTTTCTTGAAGGCAATTAAATTATCATCTTTGCTAGCAGGCATTTTTTCCATCCCATTGTTAAATGGGTTATATAATTTTAGAAATTATTATATTAATGTAATTAACATTATTAATACCAATAGTCTATAAATTGAATATGATATAGACAATTATTTACTGAAATTGTATATATTTATATTCTGGTATATTTTATCACACACTTTGTTATCACTCGCTATCAACACTAGTTTACTTTCACAGCTTGATAACTCATAATTGCATACCTACTAAATAATTTATAATTTATTGTCACTAATTTTGTTAAAATGAATCCTAACAAATTAAATAAATAGTGAATTGTAAATACAGACAGATTATTTCTCTGGGTTCACAAAATAAAATAGTCTCCACGTCTGTATTTAGTACGGAACGGTTTCAACAAGTAAGGGCAACAACAAATAATGAAATAGTGAATAGTTTATAATCTATTGTGGCCAATATTAGCAACCATACCATAACAAATTAGCTGGAGACAAACTTGGTGCAAGTTAAATATATACTTAGGTAACATAAAGTAGTTATTAAGGTTTTACACTGACAATGGCATTACAAAATTGACATCTTTTAATTCCTTCATTTTATGTCGGTTCAATGTATTATCATATAGAGGTTATCTATAAGTCTCACAAGACTATGGATTGCAAAATATGCTATATATGTATATATGTATATATGTATATATATATATATATATATATATATATATATATATATATATATATATATATATATATATATATATATATATATATATATATACACATACGAATGAAAGGCTAGAGTGTGCACATGTTGCGATCGCTCCTGCAATTTTTGCAAAAATAAACTCAATAAGTGACTAGTATTGAAGTGTATTGTGCACAAGTGTTCTAGAAGTAAAGTAGTATCTACTGGTGGTGTTACCTACAAGAATGGCCTTTACGAAACGCCAATTAGAACAAATTAATGAATTGATTGAGAGTTGTGTGTCGAAAACTTTAAAAGAAAACTACACGCTCATGAAAGAAATCACGTCTTCTGCCGTGAAGGAAGCTTTACTTGAGATGGAGGAAAGATTAAAAAAGCAATAAACTCAGTTAAAATGTATATCTGAAGACAACAAAAAATTAATAAAAAGACTTGATGTATTGGAACAACACAATAAGAGAAAAAATGTAAGAATTTTCAATATACCAGCTGAAATCAGTGAAAACATTTTAAATAAAGTCGTAGAATTTTTCAACAAAGATATGAATGTAAACATATCTGAAAACAACATTTGCACCTGCTACCGTTTAAAAAGCCGGAATAATCAGAAACCTCCGATTTTGGTATCTTTCACAGACATTGAATATAAACATCGAATAATAAGAAACACAGCTATATTAAAAGACAGGGAAATTTTCGTGGCGGAGGACTTGACTTACAACAATCTTAATCTTCTAAGCAAGGCTAAGGAAGTATATGGCATAAACAAGGCCTGGAGTTGGAACGGCAACGTAAATTGTGTAATGTGTAATAGTGGTATTAAACATAAGCTCCGTATTGCATCACTGGATGATCTACCTAATCCAAATATTTAAAGTTAAGAAGTTTGATAGTTGCAATTTTCAAATATATCTATGTTATATCTAGTTTGCTTTGTTGAACAAAAGTTTGGTTGTGTTTTATATATTATGCAGGTTGCTGTCGTGGGCTGCACTCGAATTTCTTTTTCTTTTTAATAACTTATCACACTTAATCGTTTCTTTTTTACAAGTAAAATAAAACTCTTGCTTGCATTCTTATCGCTTTTAGTTATTGTATTTATATCTAACTAATCTTTATTACCTTTACTGCCTATATAATATTTTAAAATATGAATAAAAAAGAATTTAATAAATATAGTTTTGGGCATATAAATGGAAGATCTTTACTCTCTGATTTTGCAGCTTTTAGGATTTTAATTGAAGAAAATAATTTTGATATTGTGGCTGTCTCCGAGACCTGGCTAACTTCTAATGTTACGGATGAGGCTACACAAATAAGAGGCTACAATATTGTGAGAAAAGATAGGTTAAGTGGCCGCGGTGGTGGAGTCTTGTGCTACGTAAGTAACAAATTAAACTTTCTTATAGTTTCAACTAGCGTGAACTCTGATGCCTTTGAATATCTCACTCTGTCAATGAAAATTCATGATGAAAGCTTTGATGAGCTTCTTTCTTTAACAGTGCCTGCATATGATCATATGCATATTATCAGATTTTAATATTGATCTACTAAAAAACAACACAGCTGTTCTAAAATTTGATCAAATTCTTCACTCGTACGATCTGTTACAACTCATATCGAAGCCGACTAGACTCACGCAAAATTCACAGTCTCTTCTTGACATAGTTATAGTTGATAAGTCGCTAGGTGTATCAGAAGCTGATACAGTCGATACTCATGATATATCTGATCATTGTCTTGTATATTGCATATTATCTTTGGCTAAAGCAGAATCATTAAAAAGACAGTATCATACCTTTAGAAGTTACAAAAATGTTAATATTAATCAATTCAAAAGTGATTTGTCTGTAGTAGACTGGATGCATTATTATAGATTAAAGAGCGCTGAAGATAAAGCAGCATCACTTACTAATGTTTTGAATAAACTTTTCGATACGCATGCCCCTATCGTTACGGTACGAATAATGAAAAAGCCGGCTCCATGGCTAACGGACAATATCAAAAATATTATGAAACAGCGTGATAAAGCTTATAATAGGTTCAAAGATAATCGCGATCCCATTGATTGGCAAAATTAAAAACTAATTATAAACCGAACTACAAATGCCATAAAAAAAGAAAAACTTACATTTGCGGAGCGTATGCTGTCTGTAAGTGAAAATAATAGGACGGCCTCGTCTTTGGCTAATATATTTGGCATTATTACAAAAAAAGACAATATGTTACCATCACATTTGAGTGACGCACACAAAATAAATGAATACCTCACGTCTATTAACAGTAGTAAGGCTGATATTAGAGGTTTAAAAACATATTACAATAGTGATATTTACAAAAAAGCAAATAACTTCCATTTTAAGCTTGTCAATGAGACAGATATTATGAGGCATATAGCCTCAATAAAAACAAAAGCTAAAGGTTTTGATGGTGTGAGTATCGACATGATTAACCTATGTCTCCCAGAAATTCTCCCTCAGCTGCTTCATCTTGTAAACTTTTGTATTGAGACAAAGTGCTTTCCCAAAGTTTGAAAAATTGCATTCATGTTTACAAAAGGAAACAATCCAACTGAGTTTAATCATATAAGACCTATAAGCATTTTCCCAGTTCTTTCAAAGTTATTGGAGAAAGTGATGTCCGAGCAGATAACTGCTTACCTTGGGGACAACAATATCTTGCCAAATGTACAGTCCCGATTTGTTACGGGTATGTCCACCACAACAGCATTAGCAAATATTGGTGATGACATCCTTACAGCTAACGATAAAAATCAAGTTACAGCTTTGGTATTGCTAGACTACAGTAAAGCTTTTGATATGATCAGTCATGAACTATTGTGCTCGAAGTTACAATATATTGGTTTCAATCATGACGCCGTTCAGTTTATAGAGAGTTACTTTTCAGATAGGGCACAGAGGGTTGTCTGCGGGTCGGATGTATCGGATTCTTTGAGTTTATTAAAAGGAGTTCCACAGGGCTCTATCTTGGGTCCCCTTTTATTCAATATTTATACGTTTGATTGTCAAGAACAAATAATCTCGAGCAAAGTACACATCTATGCCGATGATACCCAGCTTTACAAATCATTTCCTGTTGAAAATGCCTTAGACGCTATAGCAAGTTTAAATGCAGACCTTGATAGGTTAGTCACGACAGCAAAGAAGCATGAACTTGCGATAAATGTCAATAAGTGTTGCGTACTTTATTTTGGCAGGAAGGTCAGTAGGAATAGGGTTTGTTCTCAAAATATTGATATTTTGATAGATGGGAGTCGCTTGGAAGCAAAACAATCTGCAAAGAATCTTGGTCTCCTAATAGATAACAATTTAAAATTTTCTGAGCACGTCACTAATCTTCGTAGAGCTAGCTTTGGCCGATTGAAATCTTTTTATAGCCACTGAAATTGCCTTCCAGTGAAAGTAAAAGCTCTCTTGGTAAACTCGATGATTCTCTCGCGCTTTAACCATGCTGATGTTGTGTATGGATCTGCTCTTGACAGTTGGGATCGGCAAAGAATAGAAAAGATGCAGAAGTCATGTTTACGGTTTATCTTTAATCTAAAAAGGACAGATCGTGTTTCTTATAAGTTAAAAGAATTAGATTGGCTGAATATGAAGAATCGCTGAAAAGTACATCTTCGTTGCTTAACTCACAAGATTGTCCTCGGGCGGGGCCTGATTACCTACATCACAAGCTCTGTTTTCGGAGACAAATACATTCGCTCAATACAAGAAGCGATCACTTGTTTGCCATACCTAAATATTATACGAGCCAATATCGGAGGTTTTTTTTCTATGTTGCACCACATCTGTATAATAAAATACCTTTTGAACATACTTTATGTTCTCTGCCAGGGTTTCGGAGATATGTTACAGATTTTTATAAAAATAGTCAGTTTGCGTTGTATAGTTATAATATATCATATTCATATTTAAGAATTCCTTTCTTACAGCTAAATTTAAGGCGCACAATTGTCAATGTTTTGTTGTTACATTGTTTTGGATACTAAGGCATTTATAATTTGTTTATTTTGTAATTCCTACAGTTTAAGTTATCTTTCAAGGGTTAAGTGAAAGAAAATTGTAAAATTAACTTCGCCCTAATAAAGACCTCTTATTATATATATATATATATATATATATATATATATATATATATATATATATATATATATATATACGGAATGTTTAATAGCTGTGTCTTTCTCAGGAAATGTTCATCTTGTTCCTTTCTGCCTTGCCGCCCATGCAATCTCGAATGAGATCAGTGTGAAAAGATAGGGGCAATTAAAATGTATGACCTTAACATAAACATTCCCGGATATGGCACCTTCTCAGCGTTCCTATTGTACCACTACACTACAGGCTCTAACGAATTTCACAGTTTTATTTTTATGACTTTTGCAACGTAATAATTATAATAGACAGACCCGTACTTAGATGGTCCTTGGTTTTTATTGGGGATATTTGACATATGTGTGTGCGGGGAAACGAACAAAGTGAAATTTCGATCTATTCCTGATTTGAAATTTTGTTCAATTTCAGCACTGATAATCCGCAAATCAAATATATCGCACAAGGGTAATAAAGAGTATACTGTATCTAGCAAAACAATAGGCCTTCGAGTATCAAGAAGACAATAAAAAGATAAAATAAGACAAGATAGGTGCATCACATTGTAATAGAAAAATGTGCGAATGGCAACCTGCCGCAGCCATATACTGCCCTAAGAACTAACTAACACAATTAAATAATTATATGTGTTTATTATTTGGTTATGTGTTTGTAACATGTGGCGTGTATTTAACAAGCGGGACATGTCACACGTGTCAACGCCGTTGACTTTTGAGCTTCGGAATTAACCCCCTTTGTGACGTCAGCGTCCAAGTCCCTTCAGTGACGTCAAACTCGGCGGTCGCTTGCGCTACCGCACTCGACTCATTATATACCTAAAGATGGAAAAGTGCGGCTAAATTTTAGTCAGAGAACAGCATGTCTAACTAAATGGCACCCCGTAAGTAGAGGCCTCTTCAACCACATCATGAAAGAGCCACTTCAACAACACCGTGAAGGACCCCCCACCCCCCCCCCACCCCCCAATAAACCGCAAGTGAAGGGCACTTCAACAACATCATCAAGGAGTCCCCTTCAACACCACTGTTAGTAAAGAGCTCTCTTTAACCACATCGTGAAGGAGCCTTCTCAACAACACCAGGAAGGAACCCCTTGAATATAACATCATTCAGGAGTCCCCTTCAGCACCATCGTAAGGGAGAAACCCCCTCAACCTGAAGCTGAAAGTTAAGTACACTGTGGCTTTCTTTTTCTTTTGTAGAGTGTGCTCCTCAATTCATTTTTACAGTGTTACAAGTAATCGAGTCATATTTTTCTTTCATCTAATTTACTAAATTCAATCCACTGCATTAGATAGATTCAATAACTTTTAAAATAAACTGATTTTATTCATAATTCCTGATTTTATTTGTACCTCTTAAAACCTACCAACTGCAAGTGCCTAAACCCAAGCCCTGAGATAATTTGTATCATGTCATATTACATTGTGTATATTATATTATTTTAGTGTTCAATAAAAACAGAATCCTATTTCATTATATGTTTATAGCATGCATAATTTCCATTTATTTTAAATCCATATGATAGGACAAATCAATTAATACAAAAATATAAAGATATCTGCACCGAGTATTGTGACTAAAATTACTACTCTGTTATGTTGTTTAATTGTGCAGTGCATCCCAAGCAACTTGATCACATTTCATATCAACACAATAGTGGAAGTTTTGAAGAAAGAGATATGGGACAAGAACTGACTGCCAGGGTTATTTTTCAAGTTTTTTCACATATTAAAAAAACCCAAAAGCGAATCATCTGACGAACTTATCAATATAACTTGTATACTTTTTAATCCTGTATATTTTGAATATTTAAATGAAGCATTTCATTCTGAGTTTAACGATGTAGCACGCTTTATACTTAAAAAAAGGTGTTGTTTACTTTTGTGCACAATTATAATCAAACATATTTTGAGATGACTGCTTGGTTTCAAAACTATGTATCACTAGTACTCATACAGTAATTACAAGAACTGCTCCACGTGTTTACCGTTTTTTGTATACATTTAGTATGTGATTTCTAGCATTTATAAGAGCTTCGCGAGTTTCTCGTAGATGTTGAATTGCACAACTAATTTTATCCTTCCGTTCTTGCACACTGTAACAAGGTGTATTATATACTACATTTTTAATATGTCCCCAAACAAAAAAATCCATACTCGTTAAATCATGGCTATTGTGTGGCCAGAGTATGGTTCAATTATTGCCAATACATCTATTTCTATAGGTCGTATTCAAATAGTTTTTGACAGGAAGGATATTATGAGGTGGAGCTCTATCTTGCTGCCAAATCAAATTTACAACCACATTCTCAGGTAGTTCGTCTATAGCTTCCTAGATAGAAGATTGCGGCATATTGAAATACTTGTCACCGGTAAGGCTTTCGTCGGGGTCAAGGAGTCGCGGGCCAAAGGACTCCAGAAGGCAAGCTGAGGAAGTGGAAACAACAACATAAACTTCCGATGAAGCTTTCCCCAAGACCGTCATCCGCGGTGAAGTGCCGCATCCTGCACGAGGTGACCCTGCTGATAACTAAACATGACGGAACTAGACAAGGAGGTCGAAGTAAACTCCCCCAATCTACGGTGTCACGTGACCCGTGCCTAGGGATGGATGGCACCAGGGTGATGGTGTCGTGAACGGAACCTCTGGGGTACCGGGGTCCAGAGTAACCCGCCTTGCACCACACAGGGGGTTCTGATGCAGTGGACAGTATTTCCCCCATTCTCGTAAGAACAACATCAAGATTATAAACATATATGGAACCAAAACCAATGAGGCTCGAGGAGTGGCTCCTGCTACAGATCATGCCTTGAGTCTATTCCGGAAACGGAGACGAGCCAGGGGATGGCAGCGTCCGCGGAATCTGGAGTTCTCACGACCGACGGAGATCGGAAGGTAGCTTCGGCCACAGACTTGTCCCCGACACCAAAGCTGGAGGCTGGGTCCCACCAGAGGGCGGCGAGGTCCGCGGACTCTGGGCGCCCCTCCACCAGTAAGGACCCTACTGTAGGGGTAGAGGGACTGCCCGGGAGTCCCAGCGTCTTTTCGGGGCGCAAAGAAAGAAGCGCCAGAGGGCGCAGAAAATGACGGCCGGGACGTGGACGGTCAAGAAAGATGTAAAGGCGCAAGAGGGGAGTGCCAGTTAGAAGAGGACGCGCTCGGACTCTAGCACGCCTACTACAGACAGACGTCCCAAAAAGGCCAGGGCATCTGTAAAGGCGCAAGAGGAGAGTGCGAGTCAGAAGACGCCGCGCTCTGGCTCTAGCACGCCTACTACAGACAGACGTCCCAAAAGGACCAAGGCCGGAACACCGGCGCAGACTGGCTCGTATAGGGAGGCTGCGGAGGGCCTCGGGATGGCGGTGATTGACAGACGCCATCCTGAGGTCACGCTAGACCAGGGGAAGGCGGACCTGCGGATCCTCATAGCCACAGACAGCCCTTAAGGCCCTAAGTAGCCCACAGGTAAATCCCTGGCTGGTGAGTGAGTGCGGAGACGAGACGAGCGACCTGGCTGGGCAGAATGAGGTCACCCTCATCTGGGTGCGGGGTAACTCGGGGGTCAAAAGCAATGAAGAAGCTGACAGTCTCGCGAAGAGAGGGTCAACAGAACCATTTATGGGACCAGAACCGAATCTGGGCGTGACAATGAGCACTGCCAGGGGAGCCATTAAATCCTGGGTCAGAAACCAACACAAGGTGTACACTGGGCAGACTGTCCAGCGCTCAGACATGGGAAGTCAATAATTGATGAACCCAGTTCAAAGAGAGCTGTGGAGCTGCTAAATCTTAGCAGAGGACAGCTCAAAAACATAACAGGTCTCTTGACGGGACGCATCGCCGTCAAGAAACACCCGCATAAAATGGGGCGGTTCGAGGGGGACCTCGCATGCAGACTCTGTAGTGAGGGGAGGAATCAGCCTAGTAAATCTTGTGCGAGTGTAAAGCTCTAGACCGCGAAAGACAACTGACCTACGGTCTAGACCAAAGACAGAGCAATATATAACTTCACCCTACCAATCGCTGTGCAGACTAGTTCAAGGCACAGTGATTTTGGAATGGGTGGAGTAAGACTAAGGACATGCACAATAAACCAAAGGTTGCAGTGCTATTGGGGCGGCAAAGACGCGGACGACCTCTGAGGGAAGAAAAAAAAGCCTTTCGTCAATAAATATTAGACCTAATATATGAGTATTAACGATATCACACCATACACTAACAGACTGATAACCTTGAGGTTCGACTTCACATATTCTGTGCGGATTACTCACCGACCAATATTGTCTACTTTGATGATTACTTCTTCCCCTGGTGGAAGAAGAACTCTTATCGGTTCACAATATTTTTTTGAGGATGTCATTATCTTCGTTAATGAGGTGTAGAAAATCGTCGCAGACCTGCAGTCTTCTACGGGAGTTTGTATCACTAAACTTTTGGACATTTAAAAACTTGAATGACTTGAAGTTATATTTTTTTAAACTCTATACGTAGAAGAACGAGAAACGCCTAAATCACATGCAGCAGCAGTCATTGAATTTTCTGGATATGCTTCAAAATAGCACATTTATTTGATTTTCTTCAGTAAGGACAGATACATGATTATACCATTTTTTAACATTGGAGAAACCCCCAGTATTTGAAAATGCTGTAGCAAACCTTTTGAAGATGAGCTTTGAAGGAGCTCTATGTCCAGGGAACCTTCTCATATAATCTCTATGAGCAGTAGTAATACTTCGATTGCTAAATATATTCACACCATATCAATTCTTTCTGGAATAGTGAACTTCACAAAAATAATTTTTAAAATAAATACACTTTCTTGGGAGCAATAATAATATGTTCAACAATACAAGTGAACTGTTACTGTTTTGACACCAGCTAATTACAAATCTGACAGTTGTCAATAGAGCATTGTTGTCTTTTCTCAGTCACTTTTGTAATTCAATAAAATGCTGTTAGGTCCTGCATAAATTCGCCAGTAACTAAACACCTGATTTTAAGTATCAAGTGTGCTACATCGTTGAACTTAGAATGAAATCCTGTTTTCAAATATGTAAAAATATACAAGGTGTTCTATTACAAAATTTGCAAGTTATATTGATAAGTTCGACAGATAAAAAACTTGAAAAATAACCCTGAAAGTCAGTTATTGTCCCATATCTCATTCTTTAAAACTCCCAGAATTATGTTGATTTAAAATGTGATCAAGTTCCTTGAGATGCACTGTACAGAATTGTACAACAATAATATTGTCTTACTATGTTAATAAAATGAGTTTCATACCACTTTCAATCGAAAGATAATTAACTATGCTTGGATACACAAATAACCCGGCAAGTTCTAGAATCAGTTGATTTAATTTAATTATATTTACTTTGCCGATATTTGAAATACAGTATAATCAATACATGGTACTAGGAAAGGTTTTAATTTTTTTGGATCAAACAGATCAGTGGTAATGAAAATGTATAACTATTTCTTAGAAACAACCCACAAATAAATTTATAATAAAACATTCATGTACTTTCTAATAAAATCCATAATTTTGTGGTTCCCTTCCATCGAACCAATTATGGCTTTTTCAGTCCAATGTCGAGAGTAGCGAGAGCTGCAAATGAGTATTCGGAGCTCTTGGATATGTTTAATGATTCTGATCGTTCAATTAGAGGCATTTTGAGAGGTGTTATTGATGGAATTGTTATACATACAGTGTACTGGTTATGTTTTTGTTGTTGTTATGTTCTCATATTGAGATAGGTTATTTAAGACTAATGTAGTTTTAGATGTTCTTATTATTATTGTAAATGGTTGATCCGTTAAATAAATAATCAGCAAAATAACTCCAATAATTGCCCCTCTTAAAAGGTTATATTTATGTACCCTCTACTAACACCATCCCATCCACAAATAAATTAGACATAACGTAAATGTTCTGTGTAGTTTGCACCTAACATTAGATATCAAATGAATGTTACGTGTAGCGTGCCTGTATCTGAGGACAAAAATTATTTGTTATGTGCGCACAAATCGAATCATTCAAAAAAGTACACGAACATTTTTATCGTAGTTCAATTAATAAGTACTTTTTGAATAATTTCATTAAAAACATGTAACTTTTCTTTCACTTTCTCAGGGTTCCCATTAAAAACAGAATTACAATTTCCCTGACTTTTTCCGACATGCCATAACCTATTTCCCCGACGTTGATCTTCTACAATCTACCCCCAAAATGTGTAACACGCAACTACAGAATACAGTCATCATGGTGGAAAACATGCTTCCCCATTTCAAATACAAAGCAACCAATGACTGTAAAAAAAATGTGGTTTTGTGAAAAAAGAAATCATTTAAATAAACTGGTTCAGAATTGAACAAAAAGTAAACACATTGTTTTAATAAAATAAAGATTATGAGGTCTTTAAAAAAAAGTTCAAAAATCAAAAATTAAATTTAAATGCGAGTTCCGCTTTGAAAGTTTCAATTATTTCTCATAAAACGGAAACAAATAATTTTTCACTGACAGGGACAAAAATTCCCCGACTCTTAGTAAATTTTCACAATTTTTTCCTGACAAAAGTTTTCTTCTACAAATTCCCTGACTTTCTCCGGTTTTCCCTGTTTTTCAGATGAGTGGGCACCCCGTTTCTAGATTATGGTTCAGTGTAAACTATCTACAACTGAGTAACGAAAAAAGCAAAATTATGAATATAACGACTCGATTGCCCTTACTTCAGCCACCTGTAAAATTTCTCGGCTTACACATGCAGTCGGATTTCTGTTGGTCCTTCTATATACAGCAAGTGTGTAGTGGCTTTGCATTGTCTGTAATCAGAAGACTTAATCATCAGCACTTACAATGTAGCTTTAATAGCTTACTATGCCAATTTCCACAGCAGAGCAACCTAAGGGATCATTGTGTGGGGAAGTAGTCCGAGTATATATGACATTTAAGTGATGCAAAAAAGGGTGGTACAAATCCTGTGTTCAGTTGACAATCTAACTAGCTGCCGGCCACTTTTCAAACAGACAAAGATACTTACCATTTTCGGTATACATTTTTGTGTGTGTAGTGTATGCCTAACAGCAATATGACGAGTTTGTGAAGAATGGGCAAGTTCACGGATATGAAATATGCAGCAAGCATGATATTAGCATACCTTATCATCATGTTAATCGAGCACACTGTGCGAATTCATATTGGTGTATCAAGTCTTTTACCAGGATACCACATAATGCTCGAAACAAACAAGAACAAGAATCAAAAACTGTATAAAACGGACTTTGCTAGAGTACAGTTTTTATTCTGTATCAGAGTTCCTTATTCACGATATAGAGTGGATTCAGTGATGACATTTTTCTTCTACGTTTTATTACAGACAAGAAAAGTTCATATGCTTACATTTTTCTTCTACGTTTTATTACAAACAAGAAAATTTTATATGCTTGTTTTATTTTGTCGTGCATTTCATTTTGTGTGTGTTTTTAGGTTTTCCATATTTTAATTTTGTTTTATTAGTGATGTCATATGTGTGTTATTGTTTTATTTTATAAGGTTTTTGTTTTGTTTGTAATCTTATTACGAACCTATTGACGAGGCTTTGTAGTTTTTATCCTAATAAAGATTATCCATCTGTATTTATCAATGATATGTTAATTCATGGCATGAAAAGTTACTGGTAATTTATATTGAATCTTAGTAGAACATTTTTTAGTAATCCTACAGTTCAGCTCTCCCAATACGTCAAGTTCAGCTCTCCCAATACGTCAAGTTCAGCATGCTGGACGAGAGAATGTGTACATTGTTGCTCATGGTTCTTTAACTTTTTTTAATGAAGCGCACCCTGGTCTTATGGCTAGAAGCATTGAGGGGAAGGAGTTGGACAATGGGAGGTTGGAAATCTGGCAACAATGCATATGTTTCCTCGTGACCTTGACGGTAGTTTACTTTATGGGCAAGCCGGGAGAGTTAAACTGTGGAATTACCCAATTTTAAACTTTAATGTGCTAAAACATTAAAAAGTATTGGCGAAAAAGTTGATTATGTATGTCCTATGAAATTCAATTTTTTTTAGTGAATTTTCTTTAAAGAAAAATTCCCTTAATGAGGCGATCACGACTTGAATTAAGAAAAAATTCTTCAAATGAGCGCGAACTATGCCCCCTAGAACCCATATCCAGGACCCGTTATATGTTGCTTCACGGTGAGTGGCCTATTAGACGTTTCTGGAGAGCTACATCTATTTAAATTGTGAAAATTAGTATCCGTACGTTTTTGATACTGATCTTTCTAGATAAAATATTTTCAATTAGCCTGCACTTCCGGTTATACCGGAAGTCGACACAAACTTTGTTTTTTTAAATAGAACACCCTGTATATTATTAGTTTTTTGAATTACACGTTCAATTTAAGGGACACTTTATAACAACACATTCGGGCTAGTTCGTACCGTTTCGGATTTATTCGCCATTTTGTAGAAAAAGTTATGATTGGAGCGCTTTAGAAAAATTCCGATATCTTTAAAGACATGCAAGATAGAAACATGCGGTTTTCACTATCCCATAGAGCGTAAAAATTCCTACATACCGTTATAAACATAATACGATTTTAAGATAACTGTTATTTATAACATACATTTGAATTTGAAAATTTTCAATCAGAGATAACTTGATTTTTTTTAATGTAACGGTATCCATATGTCTCCAGCATCTGATTTAGCGTTAAATTCCCTATCTTTTAAGTATACATTACCCTATACCTATCTCTTATAGTTTTCTTAGAAAATTGATTTGAAAATAGTAACTGTTAGCAGGGCGGTGTAATTCAAAAAGCTAATAATATACAGGGTGTTCCATCTATAAAAAAAACAAAGTTTGTGTCGACTTCCGGTATAACCGGAAGTGCAGGCTAATTGAAAATATTTTAGTTAGAAAGATCAATATCAAAAACGTGCGGATACAAATTTTCAGAATTTAAATAATGTAGTTCTCCAGAAACGTCTAATAGGCCACTCACCGTGAAGCACCCTATATATATATATATATATATATATATATATATATATATATATATATATATATATATATATATATATATATATATATATGCATCACACCGATAACTCAAAAAATAATGAGCCGATTTTGATCAAATTTGGTGAGTAGCTTCCTTTAGCAAGTGGCTTGGATAAGTTCGTTAGCTAGAAAAATAGGCCCAGGTTTTCCCGGAAAATTTTGCGTTTTAAAGTTTAGTTACAACACCATAATTTAGCAACAAAATTTGGTACGCTGGTTTCTGTCATAAAGCGTATACTATGTATGAAAATTCAGATCTCTAAGATACAAGACAAAAAAGTTATAGGTAAACCTCTGATTAAAAAAGTTACAATGTCAAAATTGATAGTTATGGTAGTCGTACTAACGTGAGTGAAAAATACGACACGAAATTACTAACAAGCTCCTAGATCTGTGTCTAAGTCCGTATTTTCCTTCATTTTGTTAAAATATGAGCAAAAATCCATTGTAAATAAAAATTGTTTCATATAAATAATAAAGGCATTAGAAAATTAACATAATAGCGTATATACCTGCTAGTACACACATATGTCATGTCGACGCTGGGCAAGTGGTCTAACCGGTGTGCATCAGATAATCGAGTCCTATAATAAGACCAGTTCCAATCCAGTTAGTGACTTCACTTTTTATAAGTAATTTTTTTGTAGACTTTCATTCCATTTGACCGTTATCTGATCAGATTTTTGTTATTACGATGAATTTTCTAGCGAGTTTTTGTATAAAAAGTAATTTAATAAAGAGGAGATAAAAAGTTTTAATTCATTTTGAATAGCATATCTGGTTGTTTGTTCTTGCCTTAACTTACTGAAATCGTTCCATATTTATTACAGTCGAAGACTTTTTCCGTGCCTTCACAAGTGCTTGTTTTTAGTGAATTTTCTTAAAAAAGTTCACTTATGAGAAAAATGTCTTCAAATTAGCGCGAACTAGCCCCCCTAGAACATACATGCGGGTCAGTTTCAATTTATATATGTATATGTATATATATATATATATATATATATATATATATATATATATATATATATATATATATATATATATATGTGTGTGTGTGTGTGTGTGTGTGTGTGTGTGTGTGTGTGTGTGTGTGTGTGTGTGTGTGTGTGTGTGTGTGTGTGTGTGTGTGTGTGTGTGTGTGTGTGTGTGTGTGTGTGTGTGTGTGTGTGTGTGTGTGTGTGTGTCTGTGTATGCATGTATGTATCACACCGATAACTCAAAAAAGAATGAGCCGATTTTGATAAAATTTAGTGAGTACCTTCGTCTTGTAAGTCGCTTGGATAAGTTCGTTAGCCAGGAAAATCGACCCAGTTTTTCTCGGAAAGGAAAATTTTGCGTTTTCTTTCGGAAAATGTTTATATATCTCCGGAAATAACTAAGTAAGGGAACCAAATTTATATCATTAAACGTAAACTATGTAGCAACATTTAGATCTGTAAGTTGAAAGACAAAAAAGTTATAGGCATTTAAAGAAAAATAATTTGGGGTTTTCCTCAAAATGCCAAAATTGCGATTTGAAACGTCAAAATTCGCAAAAAGAAAATGCCACGAGAAGAATGTTTTACAAGCCCCGAAGTCTCAGCTTCAAACGTCATTGTATTTCATTAAAAAAAATATTTCCAGAAAATTGATTTCAAATAGACCCTTTCTTTGATGCTTTGGCAGTAGTTTTAGCTATAGATTTTATCGTTTAATGGTATATAATTTTTAGCGAATTTTCGTAAAAAATCAATAAAGCTTAACATATCCATTATTATAAAAGATACGGAAAAAATTGTATACGTTAATTTTAGGGTGTCTTAAGCTTGATCTTAAAAAATATTTCTACAATCACAGGCTAGCCCATAAATTGTTGGTGATGCAATTTTTTTTTTTTTGTAATCGAACATGCCTTATATTATTGCATTTGTGCATTTTCCATGGAAATATAATGCATGTTTGTAAGAAGAAATTCTGGACGCAGCAAGTGCGTTATGGTAGCGAATTTTCATGAAATGCTTCAAATTTGAATAAGTCAATTTTCTATTAAGCTATAAGGTTCTTTGGCTGGGAAACCAATTTTTTCGGGAACATTTTAAGTTTATTTTCGGAAAATTGTCGTACATTTTCAAACAATAAAGTTATTTTAATGAAATATGGTACATTATGTTTTGCCTATACAGGTTATACTGGTAAGCAAATTTGATGCCTGCTTTCTGCTATTAAGAACATTTTTTGTTCATCGAAAGGGATAGTGTCAGGTCTATTAATGGCTGCTGGGCTGACAGCAGAGACCTACAAATTCCAGTATATACGAAATATCTCGCTGTCCACTGCTCACCACGGACTCAATATCACCCAGTTGTTAGGGAAGCATCGATGATTGGTCTATCCAATATGTGTATTGTAGACGATAATACAACACTCGAAGGGCAGCATTTTTTCGATGCACATAAGTGGTAGATGTCATTTTCAGACATCTCTGAATTCCAGATTTGCTGGAGCCAGTGTTTATACCTAACACGGAGAGCCTCTTTTGTTCTTGCAGCACAGAATGCCAAATTGCGAGACAGCCAGGTACACATAAGTTTCCCCAATAGCTAGATGTTTTATGGTGCCTCTGTCAATAAGTTGCGCGTCATTTGGGTACCCTGAAGTCCTCCCCTCTTTATATAGACTACGACGCACTTGTCAAAGCCAAGCTCTATCTCAGTGTTCTGCGTAAACGGATTTACCACCCTGAGAGCTTGTTGGAGTTCGTTCTCACCACAAGTACAAAATTTTAAATCATTCATATAAAAGATATGACTAATCCAGTGTGTTTTGTTTTTTCACATTTACATACTTACATACATAACCTAACCAGGTTATGAACAAATTTCAGAGATACTGACATAAGTCTTCTGTAACGTGTAATTAGTAAATTATCTTTATATCGATCAGTTTTTCCCTGGGATCTAGCTGCTTACTGGATTGCCCAAATAGTGGCTCCATTTTTAGCAACAATCTACCAAACAAACTCCTGGAGATCATGCCTGGCATGTTATGGACCGGTATTCCTTAGGCTGGGGCAAGTCGCCTTTGTTGAAGACCAGTGCGGTTCTTTATTCGATAAACCACCAAGGAATTTGTTCTCACTAATTCAACAGTCTGTTGAAATTTCGAATATCCACCTATATAATTATAATAATTATTATGAGAAACATATTAAACATCCTAAATCTTCCCAGCTGTCGTATTACTTGTTCAATTTAAATACAATCCAACACAACATTTGGTAAGTGCCGCTCAAAATAACGCATTCAAGTTAAAAATAAAAAATCGCAATAGATCAAAATGCCAATATATAAACAACAACATATCTGGTTACCGCTTACCCAGTTTTCAAACAGGCCAATAATAACATTTACAAATAAGTAATAACATTTGACACTGTACATCTCTTAAGAATAATCTTGTTAAAATGAAGAGAAATCTAAAACGAGTCCTTTTGAAATGGTTTGCAGATATTGCTCATAATTTCCAACACAATACAATCAAATAGTTATATGCATTCTGCCTCAAAGTTCATTGGCTATGGAGAACAGATAAGTCACAGATTATTATGTTATTTTTTCTCTAGAGGAGATTCCCTGGTTCAAAGTTCTCCGTCTGGCGTAAATGTAAGTTGCAACAGTTTATAGAATTGAGAATAAATCTGATAAAATATGAGTATCATGTCGGCACTTAATGTTATTTATTATTATAAACAATTGAAAATTATTTTGTTATTCAAAACAAAGTTTAGATAATTTAACGCAATCTTTAAAAATATACTAAACTTGCTTTCAGCATTACCCAATGCCTTAAAATAATAAGCGGTAAATTCCTGGCATTTGTGAAACACATATTATTTTGGTGTTTTGACCTCCGGTGCGACCAGATTTTTTGGTGACTTTTTTCTTTAAATCTAGAAATATACTGTGGTAAGTGATATACTGTGTTAATGAGCAACTTGCGTGCCAAATTTGGATAAAATATCTTTGCTATTTTCCAAGATACAAAAATGTTCCTAAAGAAAACCCAAAATTTTACCGGAAAAACTACTCAGATTTTCCTAGCTAACGAACTTGTCCAAGCAATTTAGCAAAGGAACACGCGTGCCAAATTCCATTAAAACGTTAAATTAGTGAATTTTTTTAGAAAAAAAATCACTAATGCGAAGATCCAGACTTTTGAATAAAAAAAATTCTTCAAATGAGCGCGAACAAGGACCCCTAGAACCCATATTCGCCATTCAGTTTAAGCTTATATATATATATATATATATATATATATATATATATATATATATATATATATATATATATATATATATATATATATATATATATATATATATATATATATATATATATATATATATATATATATTGGGGTTGAGGAGTCGGGGGCCAAAGGACTCCAGGGGGTAAGCTGAGGAAGTGGAAACAACAACATGAGGTTTCGATGAGCTTTCTCCAAGGCCGTCATGCACGGTGAAGAGCCGCATCCTGCACGAGGTGATCCTGCTTAACTAAACATGACGGATCTAGACGTAGAGGTCTATAAAGCTCCCCCATGTGACCCATGCCTAGAAATGGCAGGCACCAGGGTGATGGTGTCGTGAACGGAACCTCTGAAGTACCGGGCAACCCTCCAGAGTAACCTGCCTTGCACCACACAGGGGATTCTGATGATATTCTCGTGGGAACAACATGGAGAAGATAAATATAAATAAAACCGAAACCACTGAGGCTCGAGGAGTGGCTGCGGCTACAGACTCGTGCCTTGAGTCTATTCCGGAAACGGAGACGAGGCTGGGCGCGGAAGCGTCCGCGGACTCTGGAGGTCTCACGACCGACGTAGACACGGGGGATCAGGGCGTAGCTTCGGCCACGGACCTGTCCCTGACACCCAAGCTGGAGGCTAGGTCCCAACGGAGGGCGGCGATGTCCGCGGACCCTGGGGGCCCCTCCACCAGTGAGGACCTTACTGCAGGGGTAGAGGGACTGTATCTGCAGTCCAAGCGTCTTTCCGGGGCGCAAAGAAAGAAGCTCCTGAGGGCGCAGAAAATGGCGACCGGGGCGTGGACGGTCGAGAAACCTGTAAAAGCGCAGGAGGGGAGTGCGAGCCAGAAGAGGCAGTGCTCGGACTCTAGCACGCCTACCACAGACAGACGTCCCAAAAGAGCCAGGGCCGGAACATCGGCGCAGACTGACTCGTATAGGGAGGCTGCGGTGGGCCTCGGGATGGTGGTGATTGACAGACGCCATCCTGAGGTCAAGCTAGACCAGGAGAAGGCGGATCTGATCCAGGCTGCGGTGGTAGCTGCGGTGGACTGTCTTCAGGAAGGGGAGAGCCCGCCTCAGTTTCACTGGACGCGCCTGGCGGGGGCATCCTCTGGATGACCTGTGCCGGCCCGCAGTCACGGGACTGGCTGCAGAGAACGATCGGGGGCCTCGGTCAGATGTGGGAGGGGGCGGACTTGACAGCTGCTGAGGAAGTTTTAGATCTAACAGTTTCCACTCAGTTTCTGGGTGACTTTGTTAAGAACTGGGATGTGTCTGGGGAAGTGAGTAGCTCAGACCACAGATACATCTGGTTTGAAATCGCCAAAGTCGAAAGACAAACGGTATGGTACCGGGACACTCGCAAGGCGGACTGGGAAGCCTACAGGGCAAACCTAGCAGTGGAACTGCGGGGGGTTAAGAGTACCATAGACAATTCAATAGAACTCGAGATTGCGGCAGCCCAAGTGCGAGACGCAATCACCTCGGCCTATAACGCCAACTACCCCCTGGAAATGAGGGCGTCCACCAGGAATGTCCCATGGTGAAACGAGAACCTCAGTCGAAGGAGGACGCAGGTTCGTAAACTGTTCAACGCGGCCAAAAGGTCGGGAGCATGGGATGAATATACCCACTAAGCATGGTAACTTACAAATGCTTACCGCAACGTTAGATAATTTACCATTAAGCAAGTTAAGTTTGCAACATTTCTAAATGTTTGCAGCCAAACAACCAATGCAAACTTACAAATGAAACTTTAACATAACTTTCAAATGTAATATCTCCTTTGCAGGCTTGTTGTTTTTCTCCATTTGTAAGCGCACGTAAAGTTACAATTGTAATGTTTCTGAAAGTTTGTTTTAATTTGTAAACATTTATTTAAATTCCCTCCGTTTAGGTGTTCGTGTATGTTCGATCGTAGTCCAATAGCAACACCAACGCCAACAGCGAACTGACTCTGACAATGCGCCCGGCGCCCGGCCATAATGATTAATGGTGGAATGTTGTTTATATTTATGGTATCATAAGCTGTTATTTGATCTATGTCTATTTATTTTTCTGGAAGTTTTAAAGATTGAACAATCTTATTGCAGCCTGAATTGTTTGAATTTTGGGTAATTAAGTAATTCGTTTCTGGAGTGTAGATAATGAAACATGGAGTATATCGACAAAATGTCAGGTACGAATCCCTAAAACAGCTATATACTAAATACATGTGTGAATTCAATAACATTAGTCACTTTTCTGTAGCATAATTAAATTTTGGTATATCGCTATTGCTGAATTATTTTTAAATGGCTGCATTAATATTTTTGTTTCTTTTTATGAAATATACTCAAGGAAAAAGAAAACCTAATTGCTAAATACGAATTTTATGTCCTTAGAAGCAGCCTGGAGATGTCTTACCTGATCAGACCAATTCATTTTAAAACGTAAAATATGATTGACCTATGGAAGAATGAAGCTTATCCAGAGCAATCGAGATCATAAGGAACAGTACAGTACCCATCAAGTTGCCAGGATTGCTTATTTTGTACATTGTCGCAGTATCCTATCGTATGGAACATTCATATGGGTTAACTCGTCAGCAGCGGAACATGTGTTTATCATGCAAAAAAGAGCAATGAGGACATTGTGTCTGTAGGTCCAACAAAAAGCTGCCCTAATGTGTTCGAGGCCAATGGGATGCTTAGGTACCCTTTCAGCTATATTCCTCTTCAGTATATGTATTCAAAATATCCAGGAAATGATGAAGCTTGCAACATCAATACCAAGTGCAGGCATGAATTAAAAATACAGTTCCACAAAAAGGAGAAAACAAAGCAGATGTTTGATTACTTGGGAATCAAATTCCTTAGTTTTCTACCTAATGTTATTAAGATACTCCCACTAACAAGATTACAGTAGGCACTAGTGGATGTTATAAAACAAAAACCAAGGTGAACGAATTTATTGGTGCTCTAAACTAATGTGTATAGTGTTACATGCTACTTGTATTAATTCTTTGTAGTGTGTGTGTCTTGTGTGTGAGTGCGTTAGGCAAAAGCTTTGGAAGGCAAGTTCCACTAGCCACAGACTTTTATTATATATACATAATTCATTGTAGTCATAATTTTGCTTTACTTTAAATCAAGGTTTCTGAATGTACACAGACATCGACGGTACTATACTTAGGCATACTGGGCAGACTGTCCAGGGCTCAGACATGGGAAGACACTAACTTGGGAACCCAGTTCAAAGAGAGCTGTGGAGCTGCTAAATCTTAGCAGAGGACAGCTCAGGAACATAACAGAAATCTGGACGGGACACATGGCTGTCAATGAACATCTGCATAAAATGCGGCCGTTCGAGGGGGACCTGGTATGCAGACTTTGCGGTGAGGGGGAGGAATCAGCCCAGCACATTTTGTGCAAGTGCAATGCTCTGGACTGGAAGAGACAACTGATCTACGGAGAGCCTAGACCGGAGACAGAGCAATATAAAACTGCACCCTACCAGTTGCTGTGCAGACTAGTACAAGGCAAGTGATTTTGGAATGGGTGGAGTAGGAAGGACAAAGGGCATGCACAATAAGCCAAAGGCTGCGGTGCTATCGGGGCGGCAAGACGCGGACCAACCCTAAGGGAATATATATATATATATATATATATATATATATATATATATATATATATATATATATAAATATATATATATATATATATATATATATATATATATATATATATATATATATATATATATATACACAATTTTATTCATTTATTTATAATGTATGTATCACAACATAACCGCCCCACCTGTTATTTAAAATATGTTAATAAATTTTGGTATATAGTTTACTTTTTATATCATAAACCTACGTTCCAAATTTGGTTACCATAGCTTTTTAGTGAATTTTCTTTTTTTTTTAAATCACTCTTTAGGAGATCCCGACTTTTGAATTTTGAAAAAATCTCTTCAAATGAGCGCGAACTAGGCCCCCCCTAGAACCCATATCCAGGGTTAGTTAAAGTTTTTCTTTGCTTATATATATATATATATATATATATATATATATATATATATATATATATATATATATATATATATATATATATATATATATATATATATATATATATATATATTCTAGGGGGGGCCTAGTTCGCGCTCATTTGAAGAGATTTTTTCAAAATTCAAAAGTCGGGATCTCCTAAAGAGTGATTTAAAAAAAAAAGAAAATTCACTAAAAAGCTATGGTAACCAAATTTGGAACGTAGGTTTATGATATAAAAAGTAAACTATATACCAAAATTTATTAACATATTTTAAATAACAGGTGGGGCGGTTATGTTGTGATACATACATTATAAATAAATGAATAAAATTGTTTGCCTGAAATTCTCCCAGAAAACACTTAAGTTCTGCATAGGATGGATTTAAATTCCTTGTTATGAAGCTCTTCTCACAGTTCTTCCATTTTCATAAATAATAAAAATTCTGGACGCAGCAAATGCGTTATGGTAGTGAATTTTCATTAAAATGTTTTTAATAACAAATATGTGTTTTTTTTTTAAAGAAAGCAGGCATCAAATTTGATTACCAGTATAACCTATATAGTAAAAACAATGTGCCATGTTTCATCAAAATAACTTTATTGTGTGAAAATGTACAGAAATTTCCAAAAGTAAACGTAAAGTGTTCCCGAAAAAACACGTTTCTTGGTCAACCTTATAGGTTAATAGCAAATTGAGCTGTTGAAATATGAAACATTTGATCAAAATTCGCTACCATAACGGACTTGCTGCGTCCAGAATTTCTTTTCTTACAAACATGTATTATATTTCGATGTAAAATGCAAAAATGCAATAACATAAGGCGTGTTTAATTTAAAAAAAAAAAAAAAAAAAAAAAAAAAAAAAAAAAAAAAAAAAAAAAAAAAAAAAAAGGAAATTTGTATCACCAACGACTTATGGGCCACCCTGTGATTGTAGAAATATTATTTTAAGATGTAGCTCAAGACACCCTATAATTAATATATACAATTTTTTTTTCATATCTTATATAATAACGGATATATTGAGCTTTATTGATGTTTACGAAAATTCGACAAAAATTATCTACAATTAAACGATAAACTCTATAGCTAAGGCTACTGCCAAACATCAGAGAAAGGGTCTATATTTTAAATGAATTTTCTGCAAATATTTTAGTAAAATGAAGGACAACGACGGTTGAAACTAAGACTTTAGGGTTTGTAAAACATCCTTCTTGAGACATTTTATTTCTATAGCCCGTATTAGATTCAAGTTGTTTGCCTAAATGTTGCCAATTTTGACATTTTAAATCGCCACCTTGACGTTTTGAGAAAAATCCCAATTTATTTTTCTTTAAATGCCTATAACTTTTTTGTTTTTTGACTTACATAGCTAGGTGGGTAACTTACATATAAGGATATAAACCTGCGTACCAAATTTGGTTGCCCTTACTTTGTTAATTCCGGAGATATAATTTTTTTTCGAAAGAAAATACAAAATTTTCCGGGAAAACCTGGGCAGCTTTTCCTGGCTAACGAACTTATCCAAGCCATTTGCAAAAGGAATTTTTTCACCAAATTTAATCAAAATCGGTCCATTTTTTTTTGAGTTATCGGTGTGATACATATATATATATATATATATATATATATATATATATATATATATATATATATATATATATATATATATATATATATATATATATATATATATATATAATAAACATATAAAAATTGAAACTGACCCCGGCTATGTTTTCTGGGGGGCCTAATTAGCGCTCATTTGAGGAAATTTTTTCAAAATTCAAAAGTCGGGATCTCCTCATTAGTGAATTTTTTTTAAGAAAATTCACTATTAATAAACAATGTGTCAAATTGTATGTGCACGTTGCAACTTTTATTTTATTGTCTAGTTTAGACTGCATGTGTTTTTTTGGATTGCTAGTGCTGTGGACATGACACATGGAACATTTATTTGATGTTGTATGTTATGGGTAGAGCGCATGTTGCAATAGCCGCTGCCAATAAATTATAGATTTATTTGTTTAGTATCATAATCTGAAGAAGACTTGATGCCAGTTGAAAGCAAGTGTATATAATCATAAGAAGTATTACTTACTATCGACTGAAGGCCTGTGAGAATCGTCTAGTCCATCGTTTTGAGGTCTATCTGTATCTAAGTCCATATTACTTCTTGGACTTAGATCTGTGTAAGTATCAGATGGACTGATGTTTCCAAATGGTGCAAGAGACATTCCTGGACCAAAGCCTGGATCTAAGCTAAAAAAATACACAAATTTATTACTTAAATACGATTGAATAATGGTTGAAAATGTGTTTAGAACCTATTTTCTAGTTGTACACAAGACGTAAATAATTGTGATCCATCTCACAGAGTATTCAAAAACGAACTTATCAATTCAAATTCAGTGTAATTTGACGATACCCATCAAAACATGGTTGTCAGCCAAGGTTTATAGATTAGATAGGTTGCCTTGTAACTATGAGAGCGAAGAGACGCAAGAGGAGGTTAATACCTCATGTGTATTCCAGATGCAGATATTTCTCATAGTTTTAGATTGTGTTTTGGTGTTTCAAATAACATTTATTAGAAATTTGTTTAGCTTTTAATGTGATTTTCTAATACGATCAGTTAGAGATTTATTTTAATGTTTATTTTGTATGAAATAGCAGCTAAATCGAATTGCCTTAAAGACAATATTTTATTTTTTGAAGTCAAAGAATATAGACCTGTTCTTTGGATCTATACTTTGTTGTTGTGTTGTAAACATAACTGCACAGTGAATCAACGCTTTTACGAATTTGACGTTGTTTATTCAAGATTATTTTTAAATTAAACAATTAAATCGGTGATTCATCATAAGGGTAGATAAGTCGGTGTTTAATGTACCAGAACGCAATAAATAACTTAACCTAAATATCTGTTACAATGCCAGGTGGAGTAGTTTGTAGTGTATTCATGTACAAAAATAATTCTAAAAAGGCCATGGAAAGTGGAGATAAAATGTTCTTCTTTTCTTTTCCAAAAAAAGTAAAAATAAAGTACTGGGTTAATTTGCAGATGAGCTCACGGAGGGCTTTTAGAAAAAAATATATCAGAAACAACCCCCTTCCCCCTGGATGCATAACCCACACAAAAAACTTCATCCAAAAAACCCCCAATAAAATTTTATTCTGGTTTATGCATCGATGAGCGTTGTTGTAGGCATGCAGAAGGCGAAGGAAAACCCTCTTTGGGGGTGTCAGCTGCAATGGGACAAGGGTGGAAGTGGGTTGGGTGCTTCGTACTTGGGGGTTTTCCTTCCCATTCTGCATGCATACAACCACTTTCAAAGCATAAACCACAATAAAAAATTCTTGGGTACAACCCCCAAGAAATAAGTTATGGGACCTGGGGCGAATAGGCGCTCTGTGCAGGAAAAACAAGATTTTAAGGAGGTATAGCTGCAAAATGGAATAAAGGCAGCTTATACAGGTCCGGCTAAGCAGTTTTTTCCACATTATTCTTCTTCTTCCCGTCCCATCACCCCCACTCACTCCTGGTCCAGTTATTTTTTTGGGGGTTGTTTGCAAGCAACTTTTCTTGTGGTTTATGGTTTATGCATCCAAGGGGGTTCTAAGCAGTTTTCTGAAAAAAATTCTAAAAGCCCCCCCATGACCTCATCTGCAAATTTACCAAGAATTATTATACCTCTATTTTAATTTAGTTATTGCGCTAGCACAATTTACTATTATTTTAAAATTAAGTATAAGATGTATGAGTCTTTTGCTTAGAAATTGATTGTAAAAATTATAAACCTATTTTGTATGTGTACAAATTGTAAGCAAGGTGCTTACCTGATTTCATATCTATATTTTTAGTGCAAGAAGTAAATAGAATTACAGGATTGGGTCTCTAAAAAAATTTATGAAAAATCGCCACAACAAATACTTCAAGCGATCATAAATATAATCGGAATATGCATAATTATCTAGGCTGGGCATGTTGAAATTATAAACAATCAACTGCTCAAGTTGCGAGTTCAATTGGGTCACTTGAAACAGATTGGATAGAGGAATGCTGGATTTGCAAGTTTAGGGTTACGGCCTACAACGAGGTCAATTGGTTTCAACAGAGACAAAAATGCAAACCAGGAAATTTGATATGGGTACGGTGGAAAAATATGTGTCTAGAGTTAGTGGAGGCTGGGCAGCCTCAAGAGCCGAGAAATACCCGTGCGACAATAATGTCAAGGATTTTCATTTCGTTATACAATCAGAGAAAATTTAGAAGGGAAGTGAAATTTCAGAGAGTGAATTAGGAGTGTTTTAAAAAGGGCGATTGTCGCAGATGCGCGGGGTTGAACGGCCGATGGAGGGGCTGGTAAAGCAAAATACAGGCGTATTGCCTCAAATTTCTTGGCGAGTCTTTTCCATGTTTAATATTGCTTAAAGTGTTCTTTTTTTATTAAGAAGGGGCCAGCTGTCTCGAGTACCGAAGTCATTTTAAAACTAAGATTGTATAGATATTTTGAACCATATGGGTTGTAAGCTAAATTAGTATAGATGATTGAGCCGTAGGGCCCTGGACTTATAATCAGAGTGAATGAAATCAGATTAAAATTTAGGTGTTGTTTTATGATGGGAGTTTAGTGGATGGGGAAATATTTGTGAAATTTTATAATACGAGGAAGAGATAGGGATTTGAGCCATGAGAGTTTAGCTGGGAGCTATAAGGGGTTGGATAAGTTTGAGAGCTGTAATTAAGCTAAGAGTGAGTTAATTATTGGGCTTAGAAAAATTATACCGGGGACGAGAACAAATGTAGTTTTCACTGGTATCAACTTTGTGTAACATTTAATCCATCCTAAGGTTTGGAAAAACCTCCTACACCCTCCTGTTTAAATAACCTTTAGGATTTATATTATTGCAATTAAGAGGTTTTTTTTGTTTTGTTTAATTTTAATAATATGGAAACCTTTAAAGTTAATGGAGGTATTTAAAATTTATTGTGCTGTTAAAATGTTATCGGTATAAATTTTATTTTTTGTATTAATGTAATTTTAAAAACTAGATGCTGGGTTTCATTATTAGCTTAGGAAGCCCTAAACTAGAGTTCATTTTAACAGTTTCTTATAGGGTGACTTTGATGTGTTTAGGTCACTAGGTATACGCCAAGACTGAATATATAGTAAAATTTTGGGAATTTGACCCCAGATGCTCGGTTTTAGTGTTCCAAATACATTTAGGCAAGACCTTGAAGGTCGTAAAACTTAAATATTAGTTTCAAGGTAATAAGGGGTAGTTTTGGGTACACGTTCTGCCGCTCGAACGTTGCCGATTCTAAAATATAACTAAATGAATAATTACTTAAATTTTAATAATAATAATAATTGGAATTACAGTCATTTAAAATCTTTGTATTAAGGAAAAGCTAAAGGCACATAAAGCCACCCCATTACAAAATACATACCTACCTAAATATTATAAACTTAAGTAATTTACTTATTCGGATTAGTTGCATGTTACTAAATGGGGCATATCCAGTAAAATAGGTGAGTAAAATATTAAAACAACTAAATAGCTAAGTTGTGGTTTATAAGAAAAACATTCTATCCGACCTGAGTCATTATGAATTTATAATTTCATAAATATTATAAGTACAATTTGGAAAACCCAATTCATCACAATACAGTTTTTAGACCTAGGTCTGTATTGTGATGATGACTTGTGTTCTCCAAATTGTACTTATCAGTGCTCATCACAGGTTCAGGTCTCCGCTCATCCATAAATATTAATTAATTTTTTAAATCCTTTTCAAGATAAACCAACTAATTCAAGTCTTTAATTTAAAATCGATTAATATCCTAAAACTTCAATACTCTCTGTTACTATGTAAAATGATGACTTGGGTTCTCCAAATTGTACTTATCAGTGCTCATCACAGGTTCCGGTCTCCGCTCCTCCATAAATATTAATTAATTTTTTTAATTCTTTTCAAGATAAACCAACTAATTGAAGCCTTTAATTTAAAATCGATTAATATCCTAAAACTTCAATACTCTCTGTTACTATGTAAAATCTTAATTACAACTTGTTATTAAATGTTTAATCTTGTTACAAGTTCAAAAAGAACATAACTTTTGAAAAGACAAACATAAAAATGCCGGCTGATTTCAACTAGGTTTCAATTGGGAATACATGTGATGTATCCCGCTTCCACCTTTGATTGGTCGAGAGTTACCATGCAACCTCTTTCATCTATAAACCTTGGCTTGCAGCAGAGTGAAAAGGATGACCAAAATTTTTTTTTAAATAATTTAGAAAAACGGTTGCCTATTTAAAATAATTTTTTTGGAATAGCTAATAAATCTCTATAATTGATAAAAAAAATGTAACAGTGAACTATAAAACTATATTCCGCAATTTAATAGTGATATTAGAAATTGCAAAGCTGGTACAGAAAAAGCAGTTAGGCCGCTACTGAACAAGCATTTATATAAGTCAGGTGCCAGGTAGGAGAAGGAACTTTTAAAGCATGCATAGGGACAGTAAGGCAAATAACTCCTCTCCAAGACCTCCTATGAATGTCACTTCGAAAGCTGATACATGCAAACAGGTAGTCCAGTCTTCATTCTAGAATAACCTTGATCACTAAGGTACAATAACAAATTAGTTTCCCTGCCTGAATATTATGTAAGGGTATCTATGGGAATAGCGGGGGAACGTTAATTATATACATGCTGAACATGTCTCTTATTTAAAACGTTGAATGAAACAGCTTCTCGTCCAGACACCAAAATTTATTTCAGATCTTTTTCTTACACCTGACGCGTTTCGACACTCCAAGAGGTCATCTTCAGGGGACAAATTTGAACAATTCTCAAAGTTCATTAGTTCACATAATGGCCGCCCTTGTTCATGGCTGTTAGAGAATCGCCGATCTTTTGCATTGATTTTTGTACTGGAAGATAATTTTCTGGCATTATACAGATGCAGTGTTGCATGACCCCTGGCACAATGGATGAAGTTGTGACCTTTGAAAACCTTCATGTATAGGTTCGAGTTCAATTTTTTGAGAATTGTTCAAATTTATCCCCTGAAGATGACCTCTTGGAGTGTCGAAACGCGTCAGGTGTAAGAAAAAGATCTGAAATAAATTTTGGTGTCTGGACGAGAAGCTGTTTCATTCAACGTTTTAATTATGGCAATCCCAGACGGTGTGACGTTCAGAAATGAAATGTCTCTTATTTAGCTGAGTCAGGCAATGCCCATACCTACATCACCATACATAAAAATCAATATCAAGAGTTTATGTGTGCACTGAGGGAGACGGGCACAGTATTGGTAAAGGTATTTCAGCTTGAAGAATGCAGACTTACAAAGAGTATTTACATATTTTGAGAATTGATATCAAAAATTAATCCCAGATTTCTAGGATTTTCACTCATATTTAACTTATTTGTACACAGCTTTATTAGGGAGTGCTTTAGAATTCTCTGAATATTATATGGATTACCAATAAACAGGAAGTTACACTTGCTAAGTTTAAAACTAAGACCATTATGCTGTACCCAAGGTAAGACTCCTGGCTGATCTTCATTTAGTTTAGCAACAGAGTTTCTATGTTGGATAAATCAAGCGAAAATACATCTGCATATCATCGGTTAACAGTGAACGGTCATAAATCAAAAAGGATAGGGCCAAGTATAGATCCTGCAGGGAAGCCTCATGTTACCTTACTTAGATCAGAAAAATCAAAATTACTAAGTTTTACCAATTGGAGGCGATCAGTGAAACAGCTCCGAGACCACTGTAATAGATAATGGTTGACATAATCAAAAGTTTTAGTCATGTCAAGCATCACTTACTTTTCCTAGAGCCTGCTGACCAATGATATCGTTGACAACAGACAGAGGGGCAGTTGTTGAACTGTAACTACTTTTATAAGCATACTGTTTAGATGATACAATAGCTTCTGCAAATTCAGTCAGTTACATATTGATGACACTCTGCGATTTTTAAGGAAATAGATGGCAGACTTATATTGTTAAAATCGCACATCTCACACCTTTCCCTGTATTTGATAAGCTGTACGTATAAATCCAAAATTCGGATCTTTTCAAAGAGTTGGGTCACTGGCTACAGATCTTTTTAAAAATCATTTATAATTTTAAGAGTAGCAGATCATTCTGCTCTTTTTAAAGATCTGAATCTTTGAACTGGTTCAGATCTGATCCGGTCATCTCTAACTGTTGGTAACTCTATCATAAGTCACTGTGCATTACTCACACAGGCACTCCAAAATGTTTGAAAACATGTCAGGCTATGTTAACTTGCAATGTAAATGCTAAAAAATCACATTTGAACAAGGGCGTACCCAGCGAGGGGCAGCGGCAGCTGCCTCCCTGGAAGCGAAAAATAAAACCTTATAAAAAAAATGATACCACAAACAAATAGGATAATTATCGTACATCTCGCAAACCTTTACACTGATCTAGAGCCATCTAGCGACTGGTAGCGAAATCTGTCAGCCAGTTAGTGGGATTCACGAAGAGACTGAGAGATCGCTTGAGTCTACAGGCGGCAGCCAATGAGAGAAAAGGAAATCTTCTAGAAAGGTCTCTGCCTTCCCCTTCGATCTAGAGAGTTCCGCATGTCCGCATCACTATATAAACTGACACGCCCGCCGCTACTTGATCAGTATTTGTATGTTAGTTGAACTGTTGGTGTTTACTACTAAGTATTTTTTTTAAACAACCAATTATTATAGTTTATTAGTTTACCTTCTTATTAACGTTTGGAGAACACTGAGGCTGCTTAAATGGATATAAGAAACTGGTTTAAAAAAGGTAAGTTAAGTAATTTCTCAATTTATGTAGAAAATAAAATTTTAAATTAAATTTATCATATAATATAATGAAAATTATTCAAAATGAGATTTACACTTTATCAAAATTATGATTTTCATTAATTAAATGAGTCGCGTAATGTGAAATACCATTATCCAAATCAAAACTTCTTTTGTGCTCTGAAATACAAGTTTAAAAAGTTTTTCCGATATAAAATTTATCGCAACTGCCGCAATTTAGTTGATAGACACCTGATTTATTTTCTTTCAAACTCCTTGCTTTATTGTTCTTAATGTATTTACTGAGATTATTTTTTGTTCTGAACGCAATATTTAAATTAAAATTTGATAAAAATGATTTCAATCTATTGCTGGATTTATTGATCTAGGTTAAAGCAGTGAATTTCGTATTGTCTCCAACTAACGGATAAGCGTGTTTTATTAAAATTTGAATTATGTCAATTTCTATTATTTTCAGGCAGAAAACCTCTCAAACGGAAAAAGGATCATGACAGTAGTGGAAGTGGAAGCAGTGATGGTGATGAAGATGGAACTAAACTGACCGAACCATCAGATTCTGTGTCTATTATGGAACAAGGGTCTAATAATTCTTCACCTCTACACGTAGCTTTTCCTGGGACATCTAAAACGATTGAAGAATACGATGGCTACCATGAAAATGACATTGGTCGTTATGTTGATCATGCCCTTAAGTTGCCATCAGAAAAAAAGGAAGGATTTGCTTACAAATCCCTGGGTTCCACCATCAAATTACGATTTTGGTTCTGATGCCAGCCATTTGAAAAGAAAATTTAACCGCCGCTGGTTAGATGAATATACTCCTTGGTTGGTGTACTCAAGTCGTTTGAAAGGTGCTCTATGTATGCACTGTGTTCTTTTTCCTCCTAGTATTGCTACAGTTAAAGGAGTTTTGGGGTCATTCATGGTAAGGTCATACGTGAAGTTTAAAGATATACATAAAGATTGTAGAAAACACGTCAGCAGTAACAACCACAAAACTTCAACAACTGCTGCAAAAGCGTTCCTTGAGAATGTTCCAGTTGATGTACAGTTGCAAAGTGGTCACCAGAAGATGATTGAAGAAAACAAACAAATATTGTCATCAATTATTTCTTGTATCATATTTTGTGGAACTCATGATTTGCCACTTAGAGGAAAGGAAGGAGATGAGGGGGTTTTCTTTGACCTTTTAAATTTGAGAATTGACTGTGGTGATGTGAAGCTAAATAATCATTTGGATACATGTCGAAGAAATGCAGTCTACACTTCACCAAAAATTCAAAATGAGATTATAAGATTATGTGGTGAAGTTGTCAAAGAAATAATTATTGAAGATTGTAAACAAGCAAAAGCTTACACTGTAATGGCCGATGAAACAGGAGATATCACTGGAAAAGAACAGCTTTCTATCGGATTGCGGTTCTATGATGAAAATCAAGAAAAAATCAGAGAGGAATTTGTAGGCTATGTTGAGCTGAAATCTCAAGATGCCCCTATAATCGCTAGCACAATTCAGAGTTTTTTAGTTGATCAGAATCTTCCAGCAGAGAATTGTGTTGGATTTGGATGTTCTAGATGGTTGGAAAAGAAGGTGGTGTACAGGCCATTTTGAAGAAAAAGTACAATAAATCTTTATTTTTCCATTGCTCAAGCCACAAACTAAATCTTGTGGTCAATGATGCTAGGAAACTACCGGAAATAAGAAACTTAATTGCAACAGTTAAGGATACAATATTCTTCTTTCGTGAGTCGCCATCCCGCAGGAATTCGGCTCCTAATCTATCAAGGCTCAGTGAGACCAGATGGTCTGTGAAATACAAGAGCATTAGAAAGTTTTCAGGCAGCTTCCATGAAATCGTCAATGCGCTAGAACATCTCTCGGTCGAAGGAAACTATGCTACAAGAAATTTGCCTATCAATTGCACTGTGCAGTTACTAAACCAATTTTCATCGTAGGTTTAGTCATGATTGCAAAGTACTCTGCGATTTTGGAACCCGTTGTGAACGTTCTACAAAGTAAAAATATGCATTTGATTATGATGAGGAAACATATTGATGCAATCCTTAATGTCATCAAGAAGGATTGACAAGAAATTGAACATGTTTCTGATGAATTACTTGAAAAATCACATGATATCGCAGAGAAAGTCGGCGTTGAGTTAACAGTCCCACGAATTGTTCAAAAGCAAATACACAGAAGTAATTCGCCATCTGAAACTGTGACTGAATATTGGAGACGGTCGTTGATCATCCCTTATCTTGACTCTTTAACTTTATCATTGAATGTTAGATTCTCACACGAAAATACACCTGCTTTTGCCTTATCCATCCTTCATACATGCTAAAAATGACTTCAAAAGATTTTGAGAAAAATGTAAAATCTTTCATGGAGTTTTATGAGTTGGGTGATATCTGCAGAATTAGATTTGTGGTATAATCTGTGGAAAAAGAAGGATTTAGCAGGAGACAAATTAAAGGATATTGAAGTTGCTGCACTTTTGGAGGAGGCTAATATTTTTTTCCCTGCAACAAGGCATGCACTCCTCATTTTAAGTGCTTTCCCATCAACTACAGCTACTGTTGAACGATCTTTCAGTACCCTCCGAAGGGTAAAGACCTCGCTGAGAAGTACAATGGAAGAAGACAGACTGACTGGGTTGTGTTTGATGAGTGTATTGAACCGAGAGTTTTGAACAAGTTTTGTACAAATCCAAGAAAAATTATACTACTATAAGATATGTAACTAGAATATATTTTTTTTCAAGCAAATAAGTGTAATAACTTAGTTGATAAAGCACTGCTATAATTATACATAATTTTCTTAAAATGTTGGTTTCATTCACCTTTTCCGCAATAAGATGTTACAACCTGAACGACCATGGCTTGCCCCCCCTAGTTTTGATCCTGGGTACGCCCTTGTGGTGATCCTCAAGTAGATGGGTCCCATCTATGCATCAAGAGAGCGGCATTGCCGGACGGTGCTTATGGCCCTAGGGTCCTGCCTGACCTGACCTGCCCTGTAGGTCAGGAAGGCCTCTAGAGCAATAAGCACCATCCGGCAATGCAGCTCTCGCAATGCCTGAAATGACGGGACCCGTCTGCTCGTCTACTTAAGGATCGCCGCTCTCGCAATGCATGAAATGACGGGACTCGTCTGCTTAAGAATCGCCGGTGAGGTACAAACCTTTCTTGCAGATTGCCTCTTCTCCGTTGCCTTAACATTTCCCCTAGTTGACTGTTTGGTAACTGCATTATCTTCTCAGCACATTTGCTTTGATAAGAAAACTTTCCCGCAAAATATCCAATGACTACAGCAACAATAACTTTTGGTGTTGCACCCAATCGGGGATTGGGTTTTAGATAACCTAAGAAACCAACATAGCTTTGGATTTACTTCTAAAAGATACAATTTCAAATATTTCATAACTTCATGAAATAAACATACCATTTTGTACTGCATAATATGTACCGAAACCTAGAAGCCCCGCTATAGGTAAACATCTCTTATAAAAGCTCTCCCGATTGCACTCTTTGAACACTCTAATTTCTTCCTGAGTAAATTTGTACTGAAAAAAAATTATATAGGTATATATTCAAATTTTATATCTGATAATATATATTTACTGGGGATTGATTACGTTCACGACTTGAAAAATTATTAGGAGTTTCCTCTCGATCAAGATCTCTTGGGTTTTGAGGAGGGTTCATGGTTTAATTATTTTCCTACAAAAAAATCTATTTAAAGTACCTACACTTCGGTCTATAAACTTATCTCTCACATTTTCTCACTTTCCTTATCCGGTTTGAGGTTAAAAAAAAACTGACGTGCCGGTATAGCTGACAGCTGATTAGATATTCTTCTTTTCAGTATTTACAACAGAAATATTATATACAAGGTATAACTAACATCTATTTGTAACTCGTCATTTCTACCTACTCGGTATTTAAGTATAGACGATTCCAGAACACGTGACTTTCACAGGTCCGTCCTTTTCTCTGCGTGGCAGACAAATTGATTATTTTATTTGACATTTGTTTTGCATGCGTTTTCGTGTTAGTTTGAGTTTCAAGCAAATTGATGATAAATCATTTGTTGTCCTCGGCAAGGTAAAAAATCATAGTTAATTTGTAATATTTTATTATTTTCAGTATTTATGTATACATTTTTGTTGTGATACATTTGTTTTGACTCAGGTACAAAAACTTGTGTTTATAATTTGACCAGCACCGAGCAGCATTCACAACTTTTGGAGGAGTATCTGGACTTATTGCAAATCTATAAGAGAGATATTTTAAGGGTAACTCTAGCAGGAGTTTCATAAAATTAAGTAGCAACTCTTGAAAAGTGAAACGAGCTCTGTTGAGGCCTGAAGAAATATGTAAAGAAACATAATCGTGTAAAATAGCATGTTTTTGTGTCACCATTTTTAAAGCAATCCTCATGTATATTTATCAATTCAAGTTTTGTTTGCAAGGTGTAAATTTTAAAGCCGTAAATCAAGCATATCGACGTTCAATAGACAGATCATTCAAATAATCACTTCTGTTATTTAATACAGCAGAAAATCGAAAGAATGAGACTTTATCTGGTTCAGCACGCATTGAAAATTTAACGGCGCTACAAACATAAGGCATTTCCAATAAAAGATATGAAGATTAACGTGATTTGATAGTACATAATCTCAATGTTTTGATATACAAATACGCAGTCAAATGGAATTGTATTCCACCCAGAAAATATGACTGGCCTGTCAATGACGTCATTCTAGAATGATCAATTTAATATGTTGTATTAAAAATAAATCTCAATGTACCGTGTCTCCTGTGAGACCGCCACTAGGTTATATTTCTAAATAAGTACACTTTGAAAAAGTCTGGACGCAGCAAGTGCGTTATGGTAGTGAATTTTCGTAAAGATGCTTCTAATGGCAAATATGTCTTGTTCAGTGGCGATTTCTCCTAGTGAGCTAGGTGTGCGCCGCACACCCTAAAATATAATTAAAATGTGCACAGTTAAATATGTTTTATTTCTTTTTCCCTTAGTCTTAATACACTACATATTTTATGACAATCTATTTAATTTACTTATTTGATTTCATAAATAGTCGGTTAATAGTGACTTGGAATGAAGTAGGTACCACGTCTTCATTCAGAGAATATGAGTATGTCAATAGCAACTGGGAATGAATTCGGGTTAGGTGTGCGTTGTTATTTCCGAACAACTTCAGTCGCTAGAGCTGTATTGGTATACAATACAGTCCCCCCACCCATGTGTTTACAATAGTGAGGGAAATACCATTTATTTTAACACTGCAGTGAGCGGTAAAAATACCGCTCAAGACATAGGAATGGAACGCCGATCTAACAAACGTTGTGATATCATTATTTACAAACATTACGACTGCGCTTGCAGAGACCACAGTATTCTAAAATCAAAGACTATAATACATTTTAGTAAATTTTCGTAGAAAAAATTCACTAATGGGGAGATCTCGACTTTTGAAAAATTGTTTGCAAATGAGCGCGAACTAGGACCCCTAGAACCCCGGGTCAGTTTCAATTTTTATATATTTATATATATATATATATATATATATATATATATATATATATATATATATATATATATATATATATATATATATATATATATATATATATATATATATATATATATATAATAATGTTTCTGTTGAAAAAGATGTAGAATTTAATTTGAGTCAAGTTTTAAAATATAGAAATTTGTGATTAAAATGAAGAAACTGATTTCAAGTACCATCCATATTTCTAGAAATTGTAATGATACATAATGAGGTGAGGTTATTTTGGAGATTATAAATCAGATGACAGAACTTTAGAACAATTGATAATTAGATTAAAATTTAGTCAAAATTGCATCACCGATAACTCAAAATATAAACGGCCGTTTTTGATAAAATTTGGCACGTACCTTCCTTCTGTAAATGACTTGGATAAATTTGTTAGTCAGGAAAATCGGACGAGGTTTTCTGGGAAAATGTTGAGTTTTCATTCGAAAAAAATTTGTATCTCAAAAAATAAAAAAGATAAGATAACCAAATTTGGTAGGTAGGTTTACGATATAAAAATTAAACTATACACCAAAATTTTGATTTCTATGTTGCAAGAAAAAAAAGTTATAATAAAATATTTTGTGCCAGATCATTTCTATGAAAATTCACTACCATAACGCACTTGCTGCATCCAGGCTTTTTACACATTTTATTATTTAGTACCGTATTAATATTGAACTATTTTTAATGTTTTCAGTTTTCACCCCGTTCCAGACAGTGCTAACCCTAACACAAATTTGTGTGAAGAAAAGAGCTTGATAATAATTCCATGTTCTTTTCGTGTTTTCAAGTTTTAAGTGACTTTTTAATTTGTTAGTGTTGCAGTGGGAAATTTATTTATTTATCTACGTATTATTATCATATAGGTACAATATATATATATATATATATATATATATATATATATATATATATATATATATATATATATATATATATATATATATATTTTTTTTTTTTTTCTTAAAAAATTGTGGGAAAGCCGTCAGTTGCAAAATAAAACTCTTTATTAAAAGCCGAGCTTTCGGAAAAGTTTATTCCATTCTCAAGGCTACAACATGGAAAGGAAAAAGTTTTCAATTTACTTAGGAAAAATATAAAAGTTTTACAATACTTACATCTAACGTGAGTTTTACTATAACTAATTATGAAAATACAAACATGAAAAAAACCGTTTTTTAAAATTTGACTGAAGTCGGAAAGTGCCAAACTGACATATGAAGCTAACAATTGTCTATTTGAATTTGTTTTTTGTTTTTGTCTAGGAAATATAAATAGGGGTAGTGATTTCTAAAATTATTATCTTTCTTTAAGTTTATTAAATTGTCGTTAAAAGTAATTTCAAATTCTTCTAAACACATTCTTTTATTACTTAAGAAAATAACACTATTACCGTCACGAAAACTTAATAATATATATATATATATATATATATATATATATATATATATATATATATATATATATATATATATATATATATATATATCTGTGTGTGTGTGTGTGGGTGTGTGTGTGTGTACATTTAGTGTTAATAATTTTTAAAACCACCACTAACAGCAACTCGTTACCGCACACCCGAACATTTTGGTCAGGAGACGCCACTGGTCTTGTTTTTAAAAGGACATTTGGTTGGCAGTATAACATATATATTAGTAACAATCGACGATATTTTTTAAAATAGTTTTGTTGTTTCAAAAAGTGCAAACATTTTCCGAAAATAAACCTGAAAAGTTCCAGAAAAAAACGGGTCCGATTTTCCTGGCCAACGAACCTTTTTAAGCTGTTTACACACCTGCCAGGATATAATTATTCACTAACAGCTTTAGGGCCAAAATTGAAAAAAAAAAAATAATGAAAATTTGCAAAAATATCTTTTACAGAAAATCACCATTTTTTTTACAGAAATTGCCTTGGGTAATGTTACACTAAATTACATTTTTCACAAAAATTCGACAACTTTTCTTTTACAATAACTTACTAAACATTTATTATTAATTACCAACATATCACAAAAATCTTACAATAAATAAATTCCACACAAACACTAAAAACATTTCAGCGAAACCTTTTAAAATTCAGCCACTATTTGAGCATGCCCATATACGGCAGCTCGATTTTTTCGACGAGTAATACCAACATAAAGCTCTCTGAATGCGTCATTTCCATGGGCCTCCGCTATCTGTTGATAAAAACGTCGTTTCACAATTTGTGATATGTGTTCGAAATATGTTCAAAAAACGTGAAAGCTTGCAAAACAATTGAAATAACTCAAAAACGATAAACTATATCAATTTTTTTCTTACAAACATGCATTATAAATCGCTGAAAAACACAAAAATGTAATAAAATAAGGGGGTGTTCTATTAAAAAAAGAAAGTGTGTATCACCACACTTATGGGCCAGCCTGTGATTGTCAAAATAGGTTTATAAGATGCAGCTCAAGATACCCTATAATTTACGTATATACTTTTTTGTCATATATTGTATAGTAACTGATATATTGAGCGTTGCCGTATAAAAGCGTCACCCCGTATATGTGTAAACAGACAAAAACTGAAACTGACCCCGTATATGGGTTTTTGGGGTTCTAGTTCGCGCTCATTTGAAGAAATCTTTTTAAAATTCATAAGTCGCGGTCTTCTCCATAACGAATTTTTTCGACGAAAATTTACTAAAATATAGACTATTAAACCATAAACTCTATAGCTGAAACTACTGCCGAAGCATCAGAAAGAGGGTCTATTTGAAATGGATTTTCTGAAAACATTTTAGTAAAATGAAGGACAATGATGGTTGAAGCTGAATGTTAAGGCTTTGTAAAACACACTTCTTATGACATATCGTCTACATAATCCGTATTTGTTCCAAATTCGTTGTCTAAAAATTGCAAATTTTGACGTTTCAAATAGCGACTTTGACGTTTGAAGAAGAAAAATTTTCAAATTTTCAAAAAAATTTTCTGCTACTTCTTGACGTTTTTGCGTCAAGAAAACTTAACCGTTGAATGTAATATTCAATTCCTTTTGTTAATCACACAAAATATTTTGTTCTTGTGCTTTCCTCTGATCACCAGTGGCACCCAAAGTTTTTTTCTTAAAATGCCTATAACTTTTTTTCCTTTCGAATTAGGGATCTGAATTGGCATATAGGGTAAGTTGGACAGTAGAAACGTATGTGCTAAATTTTGTTGTCATAGCGCTGTTATTTTCGGAGATACTAAAGTTTTCCGAGGGAAACCCAAAATTTTTCCGGAAAAACTGGTCCGATTTTCCTGGCTAACGAACTTATCCAAGCCACTTACAAAAGGAAGGGCCTTGCCATATTCGTTAAAATCGGCCCATTATTTTCTTAGTTATCGGTGTATATATATATATATATATATATATATATATATATATATATATATATATATATATATATATATATATATATATATATATATATATATATATAAACATCATTCAGATAACTTTGTTTGGAATTGTACAAAAATTTTCTGAAAATAAACTTAAAATATTTCCGAGAAAACTAGTTTCCTAGCCAACAAACCTTATAGGTTAATGGCAAACTCATTTATTGAAATTAGAAGGATTTAATGAAAAACGCACTTACTGCGTCTCGATTTTTTTTCTTGAAAACATGCATTATATTTCAACAAAAAAAAATATGCAAAAATGCATTAATATAAGGGTGTTCGAAAAAACAATTGTAGGGATCCCAACGACTTATAGCCAGCCTGTGCTTGTCAAAATATTGCAGATGCAACTTAAGACACCCTATAATTAACGTATACAATTTTTTCTCGTATTTTGTATAATAACAATTATATTGAGCTATACCGTACAAATGCGTCACCTTTGTATATAGGCAAACATATAAAAACTAAAAGTAACCCGGATATTGATTCTAGGGGGCCTAGCTTGCACAGATTTGAAGAAACGTTTTTAAAATTGAAAAGTTGCCGTTTCCCCATCAACGATTTTTTTCTACAAAAATTAGCTAAAACTCATAGACCGTTAAACCAGAAACTTAACTAAGCCTACAGCCAAAGCATTAACGTAACCAAACATACAGCCAAAGCATAAGAGAAATGGTCTATTTGAGATGAATTTTCTGTAAATATTTTAGGCAAATGAAGGACAACGGCGGTTGAGCTGAAATTTAAGGGCTTACAGAACACTCTTCTTGCGACATGTTCTTTACCTAATCCGTATTTGTTTCAGGTTATTTGCCCAAATGTTTCAAATTTTGACGTTACAAATTGCGACTTTTGACGTTTTGAGGAAAATCCCAATTTTTTTTTCTTTAAATTCCTATAACTTTTTTGTATTTTAACTCACAGACCTAAAATTAGGCACCTGAGTCACTACTTATAAACACGCGCACTAAATTTGGTTGCCCTTACGTTATTATTTCCCGAGATAGAAATTTTTTAAGAAAGACACACAAAATTTTCCGGGATAACCTGCGCCGATTTTTTTGACTAACGAATTTATACAATCCATTTGCAAAAGGAAGATACTCACCAAATTTGATCAAAATCGGCCCATTATTTTTTAAGTCATCGGTGTGATATATATATATATATATATATATATATATATATATATATATATATATATATATATATATATATATATATATATATATATATATATATGTTTAGTTTTACCGCGCAATTTTAAGTTGTAAGACTGCAGTGTTGTATGTCACAGCAATGGGTTTAGTGGGGATCTCCTGATAAGTAATTTTTTTTAAAGAAAATTCAGAAAGAGTGGAGGCAGCAGTCCATAATGGTAGCGAATTTTCATAGAAATGATCTCTTAATTTTTACGAAAAAATACGTATTACGTATAAATGAAAGTGAACTATATATTATATAGTTCTCTGTTTTATGATTACTTCATTGGGCTCCTTCATAAAAAAACTTTGACACAGCAAGTGCGTTATGGTAAAAAATACAGCAGATATACCTATATAGAATAATGTAGAAGGGGAGAGTGGGGAGATTCGTCGGTGGGGTAGATTTGTCATATACATATGAAACTTATGAAATTTTTAAATTTTGCGCCAAGAAACAATATAAATATGTTGCCTTTGCCTACATGTAACCTAAGTAATGGCAGCGTGTGGAACTACCACGTTGAAATCTTGTGTGCATAAAATTAATTTAAAAAAAACCGTTTTTTTTAGTAACTATAAGGTAAGCCATCAGGCCAGTATTAGCGAATTTTCGTTAAGAAAAATTCGCCAATAGAAAGCGGTAACTTTCGGAAATTTTTCTTTAGATGAACGCGACACGCTGTTAAAAGTACATTAGCGCGTTATGTGTAGTGTAGCACAGGAGCAGATAAGATACGATGTATTAGATTGAATGTTGGAAAGATGGAAAATCTGTGTAAATTGAAATATCCAGAGTTGTCAGCTTCAACAATTTATTGCACAAAATTTGGCATTTTTTCCTCTTTGGTGGAAATTAACGGTAATATTTATTTCTAGAATTGATTTCTTATTAAAAAAGGCTTTATTTTAAATCAGCCCCACTGAGCAAGGTACTATTGCATTAACATTGCAGAATCTTTTCCAAAGCAAGTGTAAGTTTGATAGATTACTTGCAGAAAGCCTTCTGCAAGTTTGTTGCAAATGGCAAATCTTCCCCCCAGTGACTTTACATATGTAAGTGTTTCTTTTGTAACTTTACTGCAAGTTTACTGTATTGAGCTGTTACAAACTCTCTTTATACTTACAAATGTTACCTTACAGCAAGCTTCAATTTTAAAAGGACCTAGCAAAGTTGTAAAATTTAAACTTACATTTGCAACTTATCTGCAATTGTATATATTATACATAGAGTGCAAGTTTGTAACTTGGAATAATTCCAATTAATCTACTTTAGCTTTTTTTTCAAAAATGCTCGGAATCAGATAATATTCTCAGTTACAATCTTTTCAAAAATGTATTATACAATTTGTGTCAAATGTCATTGATAATTTTAGTAAATGACAACCTTAGCTTTTTTTTGACTAAATGAATACCAATTAATTGTTTTTGATATTGTTTTACTAAATAACTCTTAGTTGTCTAGGAAAACGTGTGAAACACCAATAACAAAAACGAAGTCTTCTGCAGCATTAATTATTTTGAGCGGCAAGAATTTGTTTAGCTTTTAAAGTATATTGTAACATATGTGACATAAAATCAAGTCAACATATCAAATACTATTGTGAAAAAAGAAATATCTAAAATGGTGCATTCATTTTGATTTTAGATAAAGTTTCATTAAGCAAACGTAAGAATATGCAATGAATAAATCAAGCGCAGAGAAAAGAATACAACTTTACACTGCGAAAATAGCCTAAATATGGTGACAGTCTCTGAAAGTATTCACGCATGTCTTAACTATCCCTATCGAGTAAGTATAGTACCGTCAATGTCTGTGCACCTTCAGAAACATTGAGTTAAAATAAAGCAAAATTATGACTACAATTACGTATATATAAAAAAAGTCTGTGGATAGTGGAACTTGCATTCCAAAGCTTTTCCCTAACACACACACACACACAGCCACACACACACTACAAAGAATGAATACAAATAGTATGTAACACTATACACATTAGTTTAGAGCACCAATAAATTCCTTCACCTTGGTTTTTGTTTTATAACATCCACTAGTGCCTACTTTAATCTTGTTAGTGGAAACATCTTAATAACATTAGGTAGATAATTGAGGAATTTGATTCCCAAGTAATTAAACATCTGCTCTGTTTCCTCCCTTTTGTGCAACCGTATTTTTAATTCATGCCTGCAGCTGGTATTGATGTTGCGAGCTTCACCATTCACTGGATATTTTGAATACATATACTGGAGAAGAATATGGCTGTAAAGGTACCTCAGTATCCCATTGGTCTTGAATACACCAGGGCAGCTTTTTCTTGGACCTACAGACACAATGTCCTTATTGCTCTTTTTTGCATGATAAACACATGTTCCGCTGCTGACGAATTAACCCATATGAATGTTCCATACGATAGGATATTGCGACAATGTACAAAATAAGCAATCCTGGCAGCTTGGTGGGTATTGTACTGTTCCACTGTTCTTATAATGTCAATTGCTCTGGATAAGCCTCGTGCTTCCATAGGTCAATCATGTTTAACGTTTTAAAATGGATTGGTTTGACCAGGTAAGACATCTCCAGGCTGCTTCTAAGGACATAATAAAATTCGTATTTAGTAATTAGGTTTTCTTTTCGTTGGGTAGATTTCATAAAAAGAAACAAAACTATAATAGGAACAGCCATTTGAGAATAATTTACCAATAGCGACATACCAAAATATTCTTACCTGACATGTTTGTCGATATACTCCATGTTTCATTATCGACACTCCAGACAACGAATTACTTAATTACACCAAAAATCTAACAATTCAAGCTACAATAAGATTGTCCACTCTTTAAAACTTCCAGAAAAATAAATAGAAATAGATCAAATAACAGCATATCATAACTATAAACAACAATCCGCCATTATTCATTATTGCCGGACGCTTTGTCACGAGTCAGTTCGCTGTTGGAGTTGGTGTTGATATGTTCATATTGGACGACGATGACATACGATTGAACATATACGAGCACGAAAACGGGGGGAATTCAAATAAATGTTTACAAATTAAAACAAACTTTCAGAAACATTACAATTGTAACGTTACGTGAGCTTACAAATGGAGAAAAACAACAAGCTTGCAAAGGAGATATTACATTCGAAAGTTATGTTAAAGTTTCATTTGTAAGTTTGCATTGTTTTTTTGGCTGCAAATATTTAGAAATGTTGCAAACTTAACTTGTCTAATGGTAAATTATCTAACGTTGCGGTAAGCATTTGTAAGTTACCATGCTGAGTGGGGCAGCTAAAGAGTTTAGTCCCATTTTAACTTGTGATCCAAACAATAAAAAAAAATCTCAGGACGTAGTAAGTGCGTTATGGTAGTGAATTTTCATTAAATGCTTGAAATTTGAATAACTCAATTTTCTATAAACTTATAAAGTTGAATTTTGGTAAGTAGTAAGGTTGTCTGTTTACCATTTGAACCGCGAGTTACGAGCGGTTTTAATAGAATTTTTAAGAAGACCAATTTACAACATTTTCTACAAAAAATACATTAAAACCTTGCTAGGTAACCCGAAGGATACAGATAAAACCACGAAATTGTCGGGAATCTACGAAATAGGTTGTAAAGAATGTGAACTTAAATATGTTGGGCAAACTAAAAGATCTATTGAAACTAGATTAAAAGATTTAGCGCAACTGAGATATGCAATATTGATAAATCATGTATTGTTCAGCATATTTGGGATAATAATCATGTCGACAAAGAAAATCTCAAATTAATAGCAGTCGCGTCAGTTAGATGCTTACGAAAGTATACATATCGTTAGAAATTTGAAGAAAAATGTTGCGATGAATAGAGTAGGTCCGGTTCTATGTAGTCCATTGTTCGAACTGTGTGTCTTTCTTAGAAGGGATATTTGATAACGACACACATTATTACAAAAGCAGGTATGCAGTTTTAATCACAGGGATTTAAGCCGCAACAGTGGGGGCCTGTCTGTATACCTTCGTAGAGGACGCTGTTCGCAACTGCTTGTTAACTAACATGTAAACAGTAGTTCTCGTCTTTATTCGCTTAGTTTATTAATTCCTCTGAGGACGCTAAATTTGGAATTGGGTTCTCTAAATTGTACTTATCAGTGCTCATCACAGGTTCCAATCTTCATTCATTTCATTTAGAATATCTTCATTACTTTTTGGGAAATACTTTTTCTTCGGACCTGCAATATATAATAATTCTTGTTATTCATAATTTTAGTTTACAGATGCTCCGTAAATACATGAATATGACAGATAGAGCTAATATAGACGAGAATAAAGCGAAACTCGTTATAGAAGATTGCCTGAGAATAGAGATGTCAAAATCAGAGGAATCTAGAGTTTATGGAAGAAAAAGAACAACCATCGATTATCGAATAAAGAATTTTCTTAAAAAAACACCGCTAGAGGACATAGCTAATGACGATTCCGGCAACGAATCATAAGGTGATATCAAATTTAATAGCAAGTATAGCGTTAAACAGCTCTTCAGTAAAGAGCATGAGACCCACCTCGAAGAATATGTACAGAAAATCATCTAATCTAAACTATGGCCTATCATATATGCAAATAAGGAAGATTACATATAAGTTTCCTAACTCCTTACTCATATCTTCAGTCCCAAAAGACTGCCCAGATGATAAGATTGCAGGTTAGTATTTGAATTAGGCTAATTTGAAAGATTTTTTACTGGCCTTCTCATTTCAGGAAAAGATTGGCTATTGGAATTTATGAAAAGACGCAGAGATATGTCACTTAGAAAACCAGCTCTCCATGGCATTTGATAAGGCTGCTGTTGATTATTTCTCAACCAAATATATCTCAGTTTTGAAAAGGTATAAATTTTGTGTGTTCATCACTTCCTCCAGTATTTGTTTTTCCAAGGATCCGAAGCCCGTCTGAATATTTCGCCGAAGGATCCCCAACAGGCTCTCTTGCCCTTGGTAACAAGCCTCGTTGGATGACCTCAGGGATATTTCCTGAAGTCTTGAAACATATTGTGAACCATACACTGTTCTGTGGAAAATAAATTCCTCTTACTTCTGGGCACTCACGAATCACACATTTCTGTTGAAGCTATTCGCTACTGCAAATCCAATGGAATTGTGCTCCTTTCTTTTCCGCCTCATACTACACATAGGTTCTGTTCGAGAAACAACTGGTACGCCCCTGCCTTCTTTTATCTGCTATTGCACTGGCTGTTAATCTCCTACCTGAAGTTACCTCTTTCTAGATTTCACAACCCTTTTTAATTTGTCGGAAACCTTTATGCTCTAGTCGCCTCTCTATATCGATTCTCTTTAGAATATCTATATTTATTTTACGCTTGAGTAATGCCATACAAAGACTAAATATTTACCGTTAGGTTCTTTCTTTAAGTTTAATAGCATTAGCTGTATTTTTACATGTTTCTTAAAATCTTTTAAGAATAAACCTATGACATTTCTTTACTACGGCAATAAATAGTTCTAAATATTTCAATTGGTTGGCCATCCTGTACTACTTACGTTATGTCAACTTATACGTCAACAAGCGCCATCTCGAGCCTCTATAAAAACAGGGTTCTCGTAAAGCATAATTCATTCTAAAAGAGATCTCATCTTCGTAGTTCCTTGTGAGCTAGCCTTGAGCTCCCAATCTTCCAACTTAAACACCGCTCGTGTGTTTAAGTCAGTTCGCCAGTTCGACCAGTTTGATCATCGATCTCATCTTCTTAATTCCTTGGGACCATGCTTTAAGCTCCCAATCTTCAAAATTCGTATGTTTCAAATTATTTCAAATACCGCTCGTGTATTTTGTACGTACCAAGTACAGTGGTACCGCAAAGATTATGTGTTTCTCCTAAATTAGGACAATATACGTAATAAGCTTTCATTATACGCGAGTTAACACATGGCTTCCCACGATATGTCACGTAGATGGCATCAAGTTACATTTACATGCAGCAGTTCCCACCAGCAGATTCTACGAATTATACCGACCGTTGCAGATAGTGCCAGAAGTGCGAGTTCAGAAGAAGATAGATCAGCATGTTCTCGTGAGAACATGCAACGAACGCTTGTCCAATTACTATATAAAGCCATTGTTTTGTGTAATATTTGTTCAGTTATATTTTAGGTAGTAACTATGCTAGTTTGTCGTTAAATAGTTTAAGTAGTTTAATAAATTAAAAAAAAAGCAACCTAACTACAAGTGTTGTTAATTGGCGCAGTCGGTGACGGATCTCCCAGCAACCTAAGGCATCAAAAGAATATTGGTTCCTTGGTTTTTTAAAAAGAAAAAATGGTCATCTGGTTCTTATTATTACTGTAAGTTGCTCTCCTATATTTTCTCTGTCCCTTTGTCATATGTATGTGAATATATGTCGGATATTGATAAATTAATAAGCAGACTTAATCAGTTTAATTTTAGAAATAACTTAGAAGTCATTCCTAAAGAAAATAATTTAGATAATAATATTGTTGAACAGGAAGTTCAGAATAATTTAACTCGTAATAATAATAATATTAGTCTTGTAAAACAAATTGATACTAACTTAATTAGTACCACCGAAAATAGCACAAACATGGCCCAAGCTAACAATATGGCAAACAACTTTAGTGAATTCTATTTAGAGATGATACCTGAGTTCAATGGGGAACCGGCAAATGTTGGTAACTTTCTTAAGGCATGCGATCCCATTATGAACACATTTTATAACGCTGAAGATGAAAGCTTATGTTTAAATCATTTTTTAGTTAATTTTATACAATCAAAATTAACCAGCTAAGCTAGACTTATAATTAGCACAAAAATTATTAATAATTGGCAAGATCTAAGACAGGATATAGTGCAAAACTTTACGGACCAACGAGACGACACTAGTCTTGTGAGCGAACTTTTAACACTTAAGCAGAAACATAATGAGGATGCTTTAACATTTAGTAATAGGTGTAGATACATTGAACAACTTCTGGTCTCTAATTTAATTTGTAATGAAAACAATCAACACATACTAGAAGTGAAAAGAACAATTTACTCTCAATAAACATTAAGAGCGTTTCTCGAGGGACTTAGAAACCCGTTAGGAATGGTAGTAAGAGCCACTGCACCTGCATCTATTTCAACTTCCTTATGTTGAAATCGCCGAACTGCCTGGAAAATTGCTCATAGTTTCGGGAAGCAGTAAAAGTCTTTTGAAACCAGATATTGTTCAAGAAAAATATAAAAATAAAATCTTTCAAAAATTTTTTCACATTAAATCTCAGCTCATGGATTCTCCGTGCACAAATATAGGGCAAATATTTTACTAAATTCAATTACTAATCGTCCACACGAATTTGGTTCTTTAATTTTAATGATAACTACACGGGTTTGATAGGAGCCGATTTTCTCGCTGCAAGTAAAGCTAGGCTAGATTTTAATAATAGGAAATTATACTTAGGTAGGTTAGAAATTGATATAAATTTTCCTTACGAATATACTCTTGAACCAAATACGGAAACTAAAATCAATGTTCCTGTCAATAAGTCCAATGGATATGGACTTGTTAACTAACTGTTAATTAATAATTCATTTACACCCGACTGTTTAGTTAAATTGTCAGATAGTGAGGCCAGTGTTAAAATAATAAACCCAACTTCTACACAAATTAATGTCAGATTTACTAAACCCTTAGAGACTATTGAGTTAAATAATAATGCAATATATAGCAGTTATAATCATAAATATAATAATAGTGTTAACAAAAATTGCTATGATAACTGGGCCTTAAAAGAAATATGTATGGATCACTCGAATTAAGAAGAACGTGAACAACTAATATATTTATGCAAACGTTATTCAGATATATTTTATAAAGAGGACGAAAGGTTAACTTCCACACGTGATAAACCATAGGATTATAACGACTGACGATATACCTGTACATTCGAAATTATATAGTTACCCACAGGTGCATAAAGAAAAGGTACAAAAACATATGGATAAAATGTTACAGCAAAATGAACATAGAAGAATTGCCAACAATGGAACTGGAAAACGTCCCTCTGCACGACGCAAGCAACATCAGGGCTCAGCTGCAGTCTATCAAAAGTATAATTCCCAACAGAATTAGACTCCCGTTGTACCACACAAGTATTTGGACGATCCTACTCTACATCATAGTAATCCTTCTAGCAACAATATTTATTACAATTTTTGTCAAAAGAAGATGTGCCCAGCAGAATGAAAGAAGCAAAGCAGAAGCGGAAAATCCTTTAAGGATTCCAAAACCCAAGGGTTCCGTCCTCTAATGGGGGGAGGAGTTAACACATGGCTTCCCACGATATGTCACGTAGATGGTATCAAGTTACATTTACATGCAGCAGTTCCCACCAGCAGATTCTACGAATTATACCGACCGTTGCAGATAGTGTCAGCAGTGCGAGTTCAGAAAAAGATAGATCAGCATGTTCTCGTGAGAACCTGCAACGAACACTTGTCCGATTACTATATAAAGCCATTGTTTTGTGTAATATTTGTTCAGTTATATTTTAGGCAGTAACTATGCTAGTTTGTTGTTAAATAGTTTAAGTAGTTTAATTTTTTTAAAAGCAACCTAAGTACAAGTGTTGTTAATTCGCGCATTTAAGTAAAGGCAATACAGAAGTAGCTAAAAAACTTGTGAATCATCTGAGTAATCCGCCAACCAAGTGTAAAACCGTAAATTGTAAGCAATAGTTAATGTGAATAATGTAAATAATGTCAAAAAAACACACACATATACATATACATATACATATATATATATATATATATATATATATATATATATATATATATATATATATATATATATATATATATATATATATATATATATATATATATATATATCAAGTGTATCATTGGAATCTCCTGGACCCCGGGGCAACTACAGTTTAAATATACAGTCGACATACAGTCCACACTCTAACATATTCTTCAAACGCTAATTAGCGACGCCGAACAATTAGCGACAGTGCGATCAATCCACCTGGAAATCATTGCGGATAGAAAATAACCTCTTTCTCTCCCAGGCTCCAGTCTATAGATGTTGGAATTTTTTCTCACTTTAAAGTTAACCTATCTCAACAGTTTTTAACCACTTGGCATATCCAGGACAGCTCAATACAATTATAAACATACCTCTTCATAATGCACAGGATAAGCCGAGTGATAGTTCCTTAAATTTCCCAAAAGTTAACCTTTTACCACCAACCTCTAATTCGCCTGAGATGTTCGATAATTTAGAATCATTAGAGAATAACACCAACCTCCATCATCCATCAACTTCCAGTCAAAATATTCGCAACAATTTTGGAAGCTGTAGCTTAAAAATCTATTTCCATACCCCAAAGCAGATATTGCAAAAAGAAATAAAAAGAGCAATTGAAAACGTACTGTTTATACAAACATACCTGACTTGAGGATAAGAGAAAATATAGAATTGGAAAAAAAAAGAAAACAAGAACTAAATAACAACAAGCAGTAATAAGAGATCTCTTCGGGAACAAGAGCAAGCCCTTAATAAATTGACAGGCCAAGGAGTAAAGCTGTTCTGATGCTCCATTAGATGAAGTTGACTCACTTAGCAGTGACAACTTAGAGGACCTCGGAACTTCGTCTAATGAAGAAATTCAAAGTGGAGACTTTGTGGTCGTCAAGTTTAGTACAAAGATTGGTGTATTCGCTACATAGGCCGACAACAGCAAGCTAACTTACCTTCGCTCACCATAAAATTCATGAGATGGAGAGGTAAAAGACAAATGTTTTTATACCCAGATGTTGAAGACATCCTCGATGTTGCTTTTCAGATGCAGATAGATAGATAGATAGATAGATAGATAGATAGATAGATAGGTAGATAGGTGCTTTATTGTCCAAAGATAAAAATCTTATTGACAAGCAAAGTTAACATATAAAAGTAAAAGTTGTCAAAATATAAAAACACAATAATATAAGTTCACAACAAATAGTAGTATAAATGCATAAGTAACTAGTACAACTATATATAAATAACAATATAAAAAAACAATATAAACATAAATACACAGCTAACCAACAATATAATATAAACACACAATATATAGAAAGCAGTCCAAATGAAAACTCCCAAACAACATTAATTGAATCTGTCATAGTGCATCATTACAAAATTCATCTATTGGATAATAACATTTTGCAATTAAAAATTCCTTAAGCTCTTTCCTAAAAATTTCAGTGTCACCAATCCTCCTTAAGTTTAGTGGTATCTGGTTAAATATCTTCTTACTATTATATATTAATGACCTTTTTAACAATGATGTGGACGGTATAGGAAGAGGAATGCAGTTCTTTTGTCTTGTATCACGAGAAGACAGTGAACTGATCTCATCTTTATATTTTTCATGCATGAGGCATACAGTCTACAAAACAAACAGAGACGCTAGGGTCAATATCCGCTCAGAAACAAATAAAGATCTACAAGAGTCACGGACACTAACCCCACACAAATATCTGAGGGCTCTTTTCTGCAGAATAAATACAGAATTGAAAAGATAACCTGCACAAGAGCCCCAGTAACAAATGCTATGCCTTAGATGGGACTCCACAAGTGAGAAGTAAACACTTCTAGATGTACTCTTGTCCAAGCTTTTTGAAACAACTCTTAGTGCGTGACAACCTGATGAAAGCTTCTTACATAGATGATTTATATGTGTTTCACATTTTAACGATTGATCAATGTATAGTCTCAGAAACCTAACACAGCTCTCCTTCCAAAGTTCCTCAGCTGCTAGGGTTACAGCAGGCAGACTACATTTAAAATGCATGTTACTAGTCTTAGAGACATTCAAAGTTAACAGAATTGAAACGAACCAGTTTTATATCATCTTCATATCCTCTGCCACAGTGCGCTCCAGTGCTCCAACACTATCACTACTCCACAAGATGGTTATATCATCAGCATAGATAGTAATATGACCCTTAATTTTCAACATAGACAGGTCATTAATATAAAGTAAAAACAGCAGTGGGCCAAGAACAGACCCATGCGGAACACCATGGTTATATGTTGGTACCCAGAGCTACACAGCATTAATGAAATTCGCTACCATATGGCACTTGCTGCGTCCCAAAATTTTGTAATAAATAATGTGAATTGAATCCCTCTCTCTTTTCTTATTGCAAGTGCCATTACCTATACAAATATAAACGACGAAAACTCACACACTTATTTGTTTTAAGCCTCATGCTTTATTATTAATCTTGTTTAATTAATATGTAGTTGCAAAACTGCATTCACCGTCGCATGCTGGAACCGCCTGAACTGCCTCAACATTTACTTTTAATTATAATTTCAGCACTATAACTGTGAAATAAAAACTTATCACAACTTGTAAAGAGTTATTTTTATTAGTGACCAAAGTACCCCATGTCTATGACAAAACTACCCCACCAGTGTGAATTGTAAGAGATGTCGTGGAACACCTAGGAGAGCTTGGTCGGATGTTGTGGGCGATAGATTACAGCGGAAAGAGCTCAGAAGTTTACGTAATAGAAGAGTGTGTATGCGGAGATGTATGAATGTAGAAGAAGTGAAAATAGCTTGTCAGTACAGAAGTGCATGGATAAATATTGTTGGTAAATAGCATTGGCTTTGTGGTGTGCCTAGCGCTTTATGGGAATAGCGTGACTGGTAATAGTAGTAGGAGTAGAAACAAAGCAGCAATCTATGGAATGAGGAAACACTTTGGTTCTTCCAAGTCCAAGAGGTTTTGTGTTAAAAAATCTGGTGGAATAGTACTTGCTCCAGTGTTTTGGGATTGCCATGGAGTAACCTTGATTGGACAGTTTCGATAAGGTTGGAATAGGAACTGGGAATTAATAATCGAAGTAGCTGGTGACTTTAAGAGGAAAACTGAGGGGAATAACGTAGAAAGCGATCGTACAATGTTTTCTTTGTGCAAGCAATGGTTAGCACACAAATCACATGTTATTAATAAATTCAAAATCCCAAATTCAAATTATCGTCATGTCCCCAAACCAATCAGAATGCCAATCCAATAGTTAAAACCCCAGCGGACCTGGCAACTTCAGTTTCTATTTATGTGCGGATTTTGCTCACCATATTTATGTCTAATCGTTCTATTGGACTTTCCATTTATTATAAATTTTGATTTGTCCTACCTTCTTGTGTTTTCATTATAACCTCTTCGCAACATTAGATTCTTTGCAATTGGTCATCATCGTGTAAGTGGTATGTTAAACATTATCTGTGCGGGTGTAGCTTTTATTTTTCATGTATGCAATTAATGCTAGTATGCGGAATTTCAAAATATTTTGCCATTTCTTGCGTGGATACCGATACATTTTCATTAATAAACAACAACAAAAAGAGTTAAAATTATTTTTAGATAAATTTATATATTCCTGAAAAATTGTACCTAATAGTCATTTGTCCTGCTTCATCTAAAATAAGAACCTATATAAACGCCAGGAGGGTTTGTGTTAACCATATTCATGGAAAATCAAGATGGCGTAAACTTTGGAAGTGACATTTCCACCGGATTATTTGGGGTTGGAATATTTGGAGAGAACAATCATTAATACAAATTATGTTATTTTATATGTACAAGCTAACGCTTTGATATTAAACATATTGTATAATTATAAGTAACCAAGAAATAATAATAATAAATAAATAATAAATAATTTACTTTTAGGATATAATATAAATTTTCCTGGGGCAGCAAGTTGCGATCTCTATGACAACCACGCAAACAACCAATTTTATGCTAACATCTCTGGTTCAGTCGTAGAATGCTCACGTAATCCGCTGGAGACCCGGGTTCTGGTCCCGCCCGATGCATGTAACATTTTGTTTTGTTTCACGAACGCTAATATTTGGTAGAAACAATAGTGTCCAGATTTCGAAGATTAGAACGAGATCTGGTTTTTAGATAAAACGCCTCAATAAATTTGCCACGGTTGAGTCTAAAATTATAAATTTCAGTAGACATTTTTTTATTGTTGATATTATAGTGAGTTTTCATCAAGAAAATTGACTAATAGAAAATTTATTTTTAAAACACTGGTTTTGTGGTTGGAAAAACTGATTCGATTAGGTTGACTAAAACGAAATAGGCGATTAATAGAGACAATACCTGCCACGTTTAAGATTTGGCAGATATGTACATTCCTTTTCTCAAGTTCTCTTCAGGAAAGCTTTGGTCACTTTGAAATTTGTAATTTTTAAAGAGTTTACCAAATTTTAATTTTCTAGCTTCATCGAAAAGTCAGTTTTGGGCATTTAAAATTTTATTATCAAACAGAACTGGAACACAAGGCTAAAATATTTTTTATGATAATAGCGAGATATCGATGGTAACACTTTCGAAAAAATTCTTCAAATGGGCGCGTATTAGAGCCTGTAAAATCGATCTTCAAGGTTTGTTTAAATTTAAAGTATTACTTTTACCAATAAGCCGTACTAATAGTGTACAATTCTTATGAAAATTCACTATTATAACGCACTTGCTGCGTCCCGAATCTTTATTGTTAAAGACAGATATTTGATAGTATGTTCATTCAGTATTTCAAGAATTAAGTAATTAGGTACCGTATCTTGGGGTTACTTTGCCACAATTTTGTCATATATTTTTCAATAACTTCCAAACCAAAGACAATATGTTACAACGCTGACGATATGTGGTATATTTCACTTCAGGCTACTCGTAGACTTATTTACAGTTGTCTGGGCATTCAAAATTATTTTCTATTAATTTTTTTAACGGCCGGGCAAAGTTACCCGTAAGAAGTGTTACTTTGCCCACTGGCAATAAACACGTAGTTACGGGTATTTAACTGTAGTTTAAAGCAAAGTTGTGCCGGTACAAGGATTACTTTGCCCGCCTAGAAGCCACAAAAAATGTCCGCATGAAAGAAGTGCTTGAGATGACCAAAAAACCACAAGTTTATAAATTATTATATTTATTTCAGTGCATCTTGCTTTAGCAAAATAGGTAACAAATAGGTACAATCAATATCAGAACATATAGTCTTACGTACATATGAGTTTTTTAAATGCACAGGCACGTTAAAAAAAGCCACTAAATACTCACTAGGAAAATATTATCATAATTTTAACCAAAATAAATATTGTGAACAAAAAAACTAAAAGGAACATTCTTAGAGATCATTTGTTTCAATAAATATAAAGGACAATACTTTCTGGGATTATATACCTACAGAAAAAAAATTGTTAACAAACCTTTTATTCCCGTTCGAATGTGTACTGAACTTTGTATATTCTAAAATCAGAGCAAAATGTATCAACTTATCCAACTAAAGTTTATAGACACTGAGATCACAACTGAATTTCTGAATTCCTCTTCGATATTAAGTTGGTGCTCCCAAAACCTCAACAATGCCCTGTTCTTTGGTTAGAGAAATATCGTCTACCTGAGGGAATGTAAATAAATTTTCATTTGACTTAAATTTTCTCATAAATTTTATGTTGTATTCATCGTCAAACATAGCTAACACAACTCCAATGTAGTGTTTAAGAGTTTTCTTGGTGACAAATTGGACTACAACAAAATCGTTAATTCTTGGCGTCTGTAGATAGCTTGAAATTCCGTTTTGGTCGCCTACTTCTGTTTGGTCTTCGTCTTCTGAAAGTTCTGGATCTATTGTTTCTATTATATTATCTGACACATTCATGTCATTTTCTGGGTTTTCTCCTGGGAATCATTCTTCAAAGGACACAGACTTTCCAGCAGTAACTTTGAGCATTTTTTTCTTCTTCTAGATGCTATTGTAGAGGACCTGGGACTTCTAATTTCCTTCAAATAATCCAGCACCGCGTTGTCAATTTGATCGTAAACATTTTCTTCCAACTTTTGTTGTGGGATCCTTTTAAGAACTTGTTGAGGATCTAGCGGAATGATTCCTGTTGCCCTAAAAGCACTCTTAATGGTCACTTCTTGATTTATTTGGATTTTCTTCATCAGAATCTTCAACAACGAAGGAAATGATGTTTTATTGACACAGTTCTCTCTTGGATTTCTTGTTTTGTAGTTTGTTATTATATCTCTCCAACAAGTTTTGAGGGATTTGAAATATCCCACATTCAGTGGTTGAGTAAGGTGAGTTGACTGTTAAGGTAGGAAAACGAATCTAATATTATTACGTTGACAGGACCTAAGAACTTCAATATTGAGATGTGATGATAAATTATCCCCCATAATAACTTTGGGACCTGACCTTGTACGACTCCATGAAATCGCTGCCTTCTCAAACCAGTCCAAAAAAACAAACAGAGTCAAACCAATTCGACTTTGTTCTGTTGAATTTAGTACCTTTTGGACCACCAATTAACCATCGGTAATACAACCGTTCAGCTTTGTACACGACATATAGAGGAAGCATTTCACCAGCACCGGTCGCCCAAAACATAATGGAAACTGATGACTTAGAAAAATTCATCATCCGTTCTGGATACTTCATTCCACGACGAAAAATGGACTTCATAGCCCCAGGATCGTCTGTGAGGTTAGTTGCGTCATAATTAAGGATATTCTGAGGTGGAACATCAGCGATACTGTCAGAAAGATTTTGGAAGTAGGTTCTAAGTTCCTCCTCACTTTTTTGAGCACGGACATACTTAATATTTTGGCACGCACGCTGTGATAGTCTAGCGCTGTGTCTGTTGATAAAGGAATGGCACTAATCGTTTCCTGGTGTAGTACCGTCTTCAAACTGTTTTATGCGTTTGCCTTGCTTTTCCAAATAACCTTTGACGATCATTTTCAAATCAAATTTGGTTAGAGGTGCTCCGAACTCAGCACTTGCAGTTAATAAATCGGCAAAATGACGTTCCTCAATTTCGGTGAGCGCTGTTTGTCCACCGACGGATCCCATATGTTTCTGTCGATGCTTATTCCAGACTGTTTTTTTTCCGAACACGAAAATTGTCTGCGGCCTCTTGATAGGATATACCTCGTTTCACAGCTTGAACAGCTTTACCTAAGTCATCTTCTGTGTAATCTTTGCACCTTCTACACCCAACTTTTCTTACATAATTTCCTGTCATAATGAATATATCTGCAATGAAAGAGTGCAGATACAGTAATATCGCCTCAAATAACAAAATTAACAAAAATGTAATTATTTCAAAAATTGTTTCAAAATAAACCGTTGGGTAAAGTCACCCCAAGGTGGAGGCTATTTAACAAAAAAATCATATAACACACAAAGATACAGAAATATCAGCGTAATTTTTGGTACATTGAGGCCCAGGCGTGTAATATCCGACATGGTAGACTTAAAGCGACAAAATAATGTTTCAATTCTCTTCTAGGCCCGTTAACATTTCACCATCATTTAAGTATGCAATTTTAGGTAAATACTTACATGGCTACTGTTACGTTCAGACACGTCACATCAAGCTCGCATCAGCGCTAGTCAACAACTGAAGTATCTCGGTTTACAACTTCACTTCACGCGATTAAATCGGCGTTGACATTGTTGCAAATTTGTTTATTTTAAAATATTTCAGTTGCGTGGGCAAAGTGACCCCCTAGCGCAATGTAACCTCAATACACGGTACTAAGAAATTCAAAATAATTATCAATATGCATTATAACTTGTGACAACTCCAATTTGATTGTTTTGATAATTTATTTTGCTGCAGAGTCATTTGCAAAGTCTACTTGACGTTTCTATTTTACCACATTTTGACGTTTATTTTTTCCTTCTTGAGTGGAAAATGTTTGTGACACATGGTATATAAAGCCTGTCTAAAATTTTGATGCTGTTAAAATATATGCGTATTCCAGTTAAAAGAACGTAAGTTTAGTAAACGTCTCTGTTATGCGACGGTATTCTGTTTTTTTGGGCAGAAATTTGGAATGTAAGGATAAAAGTAAGTTAGTACGACAAAACATATTTTCGGAATCCTTAAATGTAGCCGTATAGATTAGGTGGGCACGATAGTTGATTCAGCCTGTATATTAGGCTGAAAACTTTTTAATATGTCTTCGTATCTACCTACACAATATTTATCTAAAACATGTAAAAAAGTAAATATGTTCAAATTAGTAGCAAGATATAAGTGTACAGTGTGACGATAGGGTTTGGAACATAATTCATATATGCGTTATATAATTTTTCCAAGAAAAACGCTATGATACGTCAATTTTATCTCTGCAATTACGAACTCATGATGCAAAAATTACATTTATGACGTCACCTATTTCTGAATAGTGACGTCATCATAAGTTTTTAAATGAAAACCTTTTTTTCCATATACCTCCTTACTACTTAAATGATGATGAAAAAAAATTGGAACCTGACATAACAATTTTTTTTGAAAAAATATCATTATTTACTTAAAAAAATGGAAACATAAGTTTAATGGAAAAAATTATTGAACCAAGGAAAACAAACAAAATTTAGCGCAAATATTAAAATTGTTCTCGACATACCATTTTGTATTGGCCGATACAATTGTAAACACTGTACATTGCGCTAAAATGTCAGGAATTTGCTCGACTTCAGCGCGAATTCTTTGCTGTAGCTCGTATAAACTATTTGGTCTGTTGAAATAAACTTTCGATTTTAAATAACCTCATAGAAAAAATCCAAGGGAGTCAAGTCTGGGGAACGCGGTGGCCACGCAATTGCTCATCGGCGCTGTATTGATCTTTAAGGAAATGTGGCATCTAGATATTGACAGACGTCTACATCAAACTGAGAAGGCGTCATGTCTTGCTGAAACCAAATATCTTGATGGGGCACATCTACGTCGTCATTATTTGGAAAAATTACTGCTAGAGCTGGCACTAAATTCAATCGCAAGAAATTTAGGTAAAGTGCCGCTGTAAGATTTCCTTGAAAAAGTAGGGCCCTATGAAACGCCGTCCGATTATTCCCATCCATACATTCACTTTGCCATGACGTTGACTGTGGCAGTCTTGAGTCCAACTAGGATGTTCCCGTGACCATTATCTTGCAGCGTAACGTTAATTGTTCACAAAACTATGAATGGCGATCTGAAACATTAACGTTTAACTTGTGTATCAATCGCACTTTGTAAGGATTGCACTTCTCTTCCTTGGATAATTTTACCATGGAACATTTGTCGACGTTGTTATTTAGGGCTAGTTGCCTTATAGAATGATGAGGATTACCTTCAGATTGAAGCAATATATCCAATCTGACTTCTTCACTTACTCGAGGTCGACCTTGTCCGATCTTATGGATCTCGTTTCTGTGAATTTGGCAACCAATCTACTTACTGTGGATCTTGCAATTGCCGGTCTATCAGGATGTTGTTGGTTAAATGCTTGCATGCTTCCTAATGGCTTATAAGCCTGTCGCCATATTCAATTATCATTAAAATCTCTATTCTTTCCCTTTCGGTAAAACGTGGCACTTTTTTTGTTTTTTTATTATTATTAATAGGTGCGTCCACAACAAAAGCCATTGGCACCGACAAAAAGGAAAAATAAATCTGAAACAGAAGTTATAAACACAAACACTCGTCTAACTTAGCATAACATAAATATGCAATCTTAAGTTACGATGTGCTGTAAACATTAGTAGCTTTCAAGAAATAAATTAGTCTCGATAGGTAATTGGTTCCGGACAAACTGAGGATGTCACTGATGTTTTCCTTAAAATCCAGATACGACCGTTGTTCACTATATCCCGGGCACTCAGTCAAAATGTGGTTTACTGTAAGTTGAGTACTACAATGGATGCATAAAAGAGGTTCACTTGTTTCTAGTACGTGTTTGTGTGTAAGAATAGTATGACCAATACTTAACCTTCTGATAATAATAAGTTCTCGTCAATTTAGGTTTGTTATTTTTGTTATCTGAATGGTGGCTTCTATGTTTCTGAGTTTAGTTTGAGCACTAAACCATAAATGTTGCCATTCTTCGTGAATTTTGTGTTTTAAGCGAGTTTAAAGGTTTGTATGTATAATGAACTCATGATCTGGATTAATTTTTCCACAAGCCTTCTTAGCTAAGTTATCTGCCTCTATGTTGCCTCCTATACCAGAGTGAGATGGCACCCATATTATTACTGTCGATTTTCCACACTGGGATATTTCCCGTGCCGTTTTATGTATGTCTGCAACAATAGGATGTTTCTTGTAAAGTGTTCCTATGGCAATGACAGCTGATAATGAGTCGCAGCAGATAATCGATCTGGTATGGGAAGATTTAAGGAGAGTTTGTAGACAGAAGTGTACAGCTGTGAGCTCTGCTGTATACAACACACTGGAAACATCCGAGAGTCGTGGACTCAGTTTTATATCTGCTCCGAAAACCGAGCAACTAGTGGTTAAGCCGCATCTAGATGCATCAGTGTAATATATTGCGTCGTATAGGCACTGGCTGAGAAGCCCATAAAAAGCTGCTCTTAGAGTGGGGGCAGGTGTTGTTCGTTTGTTGTAAATATTCAAGGCTGTGTTGATAATAAGGTGGTTTTCCAACCATAGAGGACCTTGGGCAACCTTCTTTCGGACGTAGTGGATATCTCTTGAGATTAAATTATTGTGTATATCTAGGTATATGTTAGCAAGGCGTGAATAGTTTTGAAATACCCTGTTTATAACAATCGAGTGTGCAGGGTTGCATGTATCCGATGTAATCTTCGCAGTATATGACAGCGATAAATGTTTCCTCCTTAGCCACAAAGGTATCTCTCTAGCTTCCCTTAGTATAATTAAAGTAGGACTGATCCTAAAAGCTCCTGTTGCTAGTCTTAATGCTGTATTTTGGATAACATTTAGTTGCTTAAGAGTTGACTTACTAGCTGATGAAAATAAAATAGAACCATAGTCTTGATCTAATAAGGCATCGGTATATTGTAAGGAGCACAGTTTCGCTAGCTTCCCAATTTTGGTTTGCCAGTACTTTTAGGATATTATTTTTCTTAAGACATTTCATTTTAATATAATTAATATGATATTTACATGTTACTTTGGTATCTAATATCATCCTAAGAAATCTATGTTCATCTTTCATGGCTAGATCACTGTTGTATAGTTGTAGAGGAGGGATGGTGCTGAAGTGCCTTCTTTGAGAGAAGAGCATCACTTCTGATTTTCGACGGAAAAGGTAAAACCAAGTTCTTCTGAGCATTTCTGAATTGAGAGTATGGAATCTTGTAGAAGAATTCTGTTTGAATCTGCATTATTTCCTCTACAAAAAAGTACTGTCGTCGGCAAAAAGGGATATCTTAACTGGTTGTGCTATGTATTTAGTGACACTGTTAATGGCTATTAGGAAAAGAGTGGTACTCAATACAGAACTTTGAGGAACTCCTAGCTCATACTGGGATGAGCTGGCTCCGTTCAATTTGACTCTAAATCGCCTATTTTTTAGGAAGTGTTGTATAAAGTGAAGAATAATTCCCTTTATATAATTATCATGGAGTTCACGAACAACCTTGTGTCTCCATTGTATCGAACGCTCTGTTTATATCTAAGAATACTGCAAGTAATTCTTGTTTGCATGCAAATGCTTCTGTTATTTCAAAGTTTAGTGTTATCAAGCTATCCTTGGTAGACCTGTTTGGTCTAAATCCATTTTGATGTGGGCTTAACATACTTTTGCTCGCGAGAGTCCAAATTAATCTGTTATTAATTATTTTTTCTAAAACCTTGCAAAAACTGCATGTGAGAGATATTGATCTGTATCCAGAGGTTCTATCTTTTGGCTTGCCTATTTTGTGAAGCGGTAGCTCATCAGCTTCTTGCCAGATGGAGGGAAATTGATGACTCGCCCAAATTGGGTTATAAATATCAAGTAGTTTACTTAACGCAATTATAGGTAATTCTTTTAAAAATACTATAGGAATATCGTCTAGACCTGCTGCCGAGCTATTTGCGTTGGCGAGTACTCCACCAAGTTCTTCCATTCTAATGAATAAATTGATTGGAGCTGCGTTATTATCACCAGGATCTATACAAATGTTTGATTCAGGTTCCTGTTTTATTTTGAGAAAATCTGAAGAGTAGTTTTTGAAAAGTTTTTGTCATTAGATTTGCCATATCGACGTTTGAAGTGACTAGGTTGTCTTGACTATCATATAGACCTGGTATATGGTGAAAATTTTGCATTTTTTTAATCCTATTAATTTTGTTCCATACTGCAGAGGAAGGGGTGTTTATAGATAGAGTTCCCACATATTCTTCCCATGATTTTTGTTTGCTTTCTCTAATTATTTTCCGAGCCAATGCCTTAAGTCTATTCAAGTCCAGAAAATTGTGTTGTGTTCTGTGTTTTCTAAACTTATTGAGAGCTCGTTTTGCTTCTTGGACAGCAATTTTGCAACTGTTGTTCCACCAAGGTACTTGCGGTCGTCTGCTGTTAGTAGTACACTTTCCTATGTGATTGGTTGCTGAACTAATGATTATTTTGTTGAAATGGTTTAAATACGCCTCTGGATTCGTGTCCATGTAGAATTCTTTCATCTTTTCAATTATTTCTTCTCTGTAACATTCCCAGTTTTCTGAAAAAATATTCCATTTACTGATGAGGAATGTTGGTTGGGTACCAGCAACAGACTTTTTAATGCAAATAGGAAAGTGGTCACTGTCATAAAGGTCATCATGGGGTTTCCATTCTGTGGACATTGACAAGCTAGGACTGCAAAAACTGAGGTCAATGCAAGTTAAACTTCCAGATCTTGCACAAAAATGTGTAGGTTCGTCTGTGTTTAGAAGTATTAGATTTGAGGATTGTAGGAGTTTCTCAATTTCTCTACCTCTTTGATCCGTTTTTTTGTTGCCCCACGTGTTGCTTCTAGAATTAAAATCTCCTAAAAGGTAAAACGACGAAGGTAGTTGTTTTATAAGCTCATGAATGTCAAGCTCATTTAGTGGTTGGCTATCTGGACAATATAAACTGCATATAGAGAATCTCGTGGGAGTCAATATCTCTACTGCAATTGCTTCGAGGTGGGTGTTCAAAGCTATGCTTTTAACCATAATCTCTGTGGAGGTAAATATAACAGTTCCTCCACTGGCTCTAAGAGACTATTTTCGATTAAAGGGAAAATAATTGTAGTTTTTCAAATTCACTGACTGTTCGTCTTTTAGATTGGTCTCTTGTCCGCAAATGATATTTAGTTTTGAGTATGCAATTAGTGTTTGTAAGAATGGAAGGCGTTGATAGTATCCAGAGCAGTTCCATTGAAGTATATTAATTTGATCTATGAAATCTGTAAAATTAATGATTTGAGTAAGAGCTGTCTACTTCGATAGATGAGATACTCTCTGTTCCGGCGCTTTGCTCAAGGTGCTTACGAAACCTTGTGTTTAATCTAGATATTCAATTCTTGATCGCCTTGTTTGTTATGTTCGGGTAAATTTCGTACATCATTTGTAGTAGCGCAGGTATATTACATCTGCTTGCAAATCTAAGGGCCTCTTCTATGGGATCACAAGAACCAAAGGTATTTTCCAAGAAACTTTTCAGCTGAGCAAAGTTTAAAATATATTGTGATTGGTTTGATGCAATTATCTCTCTAACGTTGCTTAGTGCAGTGTCAAGATCGATGTTAGATTTCTTTTTTTCTTCTTTGGTTGAGTTTCCGGTTGTATAGGTATCAAAAATTCGGTATCAACTACTATAGTTGCTGGCTGATAGTCAACAGGTGCTGCAAGATCAATAAGTGAACCAGTGCTACTAGATGTTGCTGGTCTTTTAACAGACTATATTTGATTTTCCGGAGATGCAAGAGGTTGAGCCTCTTGAGCATCAACATCGCTCATAATATCTTGAGAACTGATTGTGTTTTGTAGTGGATGTGGTATGCTTTCCAGAATAGCTTTGTCATTTGCATCGCGAGTTTCTAAATCCTCGTTTTCTAAACGAGTTGGCATATGTGTGTTGAATTTCTCGCTGTTTTTACAATTAGCAGCAATATGGTCTGCCTGTTTGCATAAAAAGCAAGCCATATCATCTGAGTTTATAAAAATTATGTGCTCCATGCCCCCAAAAACAAGGCATAATGTCGATAATAAGGTTTGATCTGCTGGAAGCGGTGTTATGTAAATCTGTCTTCTAAAACTTAAGATGTGCGCGAACTCGTCCACGACCATTCCCGCTCTCAAGAAAGATGGCTGGCTAACTAAATTTAACCCACACTCTTTAAGTGCGTCAGCAATAATTTCAGGCGGTTTATATGAGCTTGCGTTTGAAATTATAATTCGCTTAGCTGAAGTAACTAAACGTCTGACACTATCATGTTCAACTATTTTTATTGTGCTATGCTCGTTTATCACTAAATCGACTAAGGTGGTTGTGGATAAATAGATGCAAACACGATTATGTGACATTCTAGAAGCAAATAAAATATTTCTCGCACTGGTAATTTTACTGACTGCTTTTAGATACTCAATAAGTTTTGGGCCATCAACTGCATTAATGATAATAGCTTGTTCTTTCTTGGGTATTACTTGAACTGGGCGTGATGCAACAGCCTGAGCATAAGATCTGAGTGTTGAAGCGATTGGGTTTCCTGATCTAGTGGTCATTATATTTTTGGATACAGTAAATTGTTTAACTATTTCTTTAATATTGGGTGTTTGGCTGCTCCTATACATGGAGGCAGCCTCGTTTTGTAGACTTATTTTGTAGCTTTGTAAAGCCGTCGGTCCCGTGTCAATGCGGTGTTGGGCACGTTAAAGATCCCTACCCTCCTTACAGAAACGCAGGAGTTCGCAAAATTTTCAGGATAGTGAGGTGAAACTGCTCCCTGGCGTCGGTGATTGGCCATAGTCGCGGAAATAGGCCGAGGTTAAAGAAACAAAACACACACACACACACACAAGTGTTCTTTACTTTAGAAAAGTGAAGCAAAACCTCATTATTCTAAAAAAAACTCGTCCTACATAAAAACGGTGAGAAATATTTCTTAATTGTTATTAAATTTACGTTTCCATTTTTTAAAGTAAACATTGCAATTAAAAAAAAATATGTCAGGTACTAATTTTTTCATCATCATGGAAAAACAGAAAAAAATGGTTGTCATTAAAAAAAAACTTATGATGACGTCATCATTCAGAAATAGGTGATGTCATAAATGTAATAATCTTTACGACATAAACTGGCAATTGAAAAGATAAAATTAACATGTCCTAGCGTTTTTCTTGAAAACATTAAATAACGCATTTATGAATTATGTTATAAACTTTATCATCACCCTGTAATTAGGATGTGATACACGCATTAGCAATAGTTAAGGAGAATCTTACGCAGCCTTAAAAATTGTAAATGTGTAAGTTTCTGGAAAATATTAAAAAGAAAATAAATAATGCGGTCATCACTGACGTTTGTAAAGTCTAATACCTACTGTACAATACTTGCATTATTTATATTATTATAGTATATTACGTTATTTCATTTATGATTTCTACGAATTCAAATGTATTTACCAGGATTTGCGGAAATTTTACCCGCTGGCCATCAAATACATGAGCTGTGAATACTAAAGATTACATTGACCACAGTTTTGCTTCATTTGTATTATACTAATGAATTGTTGATTTATATCAATGGTAAATTAATAAACAGAGTAGGTTTTTATATTATAATGGCTCTATAAATAACATTTACAATCAGTTTACTAAAAAATTGAACGTATTTACATAATATATTCGGATACATACCAGATACATAATATGCACGTCAAACTAGGTTAATGAATATATTTTGATTCTTTTAACAAAATTTAATAAAAAAAACCGGGTAATTAAACTCGATAATTAAAAATAGTGCTGCAATCATAACTTCCACATAGCTGTGACAATTTAGTATCCCCGGAAAGACATTCTTACGAAATGAATTTAGGATCCATGACTTAACCACAAAGAAAATATTCGTATTTCTGTACCCATAAACTTCTGAAAGGATATATTACTCGATTTTTAATGTTTTGAGACTTTTTGAGCAGTTTTAGCAAAAAAAATTCGAAATTTCTGTCACCGATATTTCACTCCCATACATTCTACCCCTAATTGAATTTCAGCACACAACAAACCCTAAAAGGTTATATGACTCAAGTTTTAACGAAAAAATGTCAATTTTCACCAAATCGCCCAGCATTCATCTCCTATCCCTGGAGCAATTTTACCAAAAAACAACTCGAACCGCTCCTTTGTCGGGCGTTAACTGTATATCAAATTTGAAGGCGATATCTCAATTCGTTCTTAAGTTATAGTGGCTACTAACAGACAGACATACAGACAATTTTTCCCAAATCATGTTTTCTATATGTTCTGACACTTTTAACAACGTTGAAGCATGTTTTTTTTTTGAAATTTCTGTCACCGATACGTCATACTTCCGCACATATTGACGACGTGGGAGTAAAGTTGTGCTGCAAATTGAATCATAACTTCCACATAGCTGTGATTATTTACTCTCATCAGAAAGGCATTGTCATGAAATAAATTTAGGGTCCATGACTCCAGATAGCCAGGGAAAAATTCTGGAGCCATGCGCTTGACATTTTTATCTGTAACTCGAACTTTCAGATTAATCGTGGCAGCTTTTTGTACATGAGCGCTTGACATGCAGATGACTTTGAATGGTCACTTCTTCTGAAGCGATGTTACCCAAAAACAATTCAAAATGTTCCTTTGTCAAATATGTATAACAAATTTGAAGATTATGTTGGAGAAACAAATTGGTACGCCCCTGTCTCTTTACTTTCATTCGGTTGCACTATCATTTAAGTTTCTACCTGGAATTATTTATCTCTGGGTTTTACAATCTTTCCCAATTTGCTGGTAATCTTTATCCTCTAGACGTCTGTATCGCATTAGGTTTACGCATAAACAATGCCATACAAAGAATACTCATATACCGTTAAGTTCTTTATTGTAAATAGCTTTAGCTGTCTTTGACGTATTCTTTAGATGCACCCAGTGGATTTTCTTCACTAGGAATAATGCTTCTACCTAGTTGGCCATTCTGTATTACTGACATTAGGTTATGTCAACTACGTCACCTAGCGTTACGCGAAAGCTCGATAAAAGCAAGCCTTTCGCAAGGTACAAACCAGTTCTACGCAAGATCTCATCTTCTTCGCTTCGTGGAACGTCGAGTTCCTAATTTTCTACTTAAACACCGCTCGCGTGTTTAAGCCACTTCAGTGCTACAGTTCTACGCCAGATCTCATCTTCGCTCCTTCTTCGCTCCTTTGAACCCTGAGTTCCAAATCTTCCACTTAAACATCGCTCGTGTGTTTAAGCCAGTTCAATTCTACAGTGCCGTTCTACAACGAATCTCATCTTCATCGCTTTTGGGACTTCTAAGATCCCGATCTTCTACCTAAACATCGCTAGTGTGATTACGCCACTTCAGTTCAAGCTCCAATCTTCCTACAGAAATTCCGTTCGTACAGTATTACAATGAAAAGTCAGTGTTTTCTTCGAAATTAGAAAGTATACGCGCAGTTAAATGCAATAGCAAGTAGCTAATAAGATTGTGAAATCTCCTGAATAATCCATTAAATCAAGTGTAAAACCGCAAATTGTAAATAAATGTTAAGTTGAAAGTGTATATAGTAACAATACAACATATATAAATATAAAAAACTGTAAACGCAGCAAGTGCGTTATGGTAGTGAATTTTCATTAAAATGTTTTTATTGCAAATATGTGTGTTTTCTTTTTAAGAAAGCAGGCATCAATTTTGGTTACCAGTATAACCTATATGGTAAAAACAATGTGCCATGTTTTATAAAAATAACTTTATTGTGTGAAAATGTATAAAAATTTCCAAAAGTAAACTTAAAATGTTCCCGGAAAAACTCGTTTCTTGGTCAACCTTATAGGTTAATAGCAAATTGGGCTATTCAAATATGAAGCATTTGACAAAATTTGCTACCATAACGCACTTGCTGCATCCAGAATTTATTTTCTTACAAACATGCATTATATTCCGATGGAAAATGCAAAAATGCAATAACATAAGGCGTGTTTGATTAAAAAAAAAGAAAATTTGTATCACCAATGACTTATGGGCCACCCCGTGATTGTAATATATATATATATATATATATATATATATATATATATATATATATATATATATATATATATATATATATATATATATATATATATATATATATATATATATATATATATATATATATATATATATATATATATATATATATATATATATATATATATATATATATATATATATATATAAACATATAAAAATTGAAACTGACCCCGGATATGTGTTCTGGGGGGCCTAATTAGCGCTCATTTGAAGAAAGTTTTTCAAAATTCAAAAGTCGGGATCTTCTCATTAGTGATTTTTTTTAAAGAAAATTCACTAAAAAGTGTATATTGTAATCTTATGGAATCCAGTGCACCTAGAGTTATAAATACAGTCCACATACAGTCCACGTCTTCAACATATTCTTCTTCCAACGCTAATTAGCAAAGCCGACTAGTTAGCGAGGGTGGGATCAATCCACCTGCAAAGCATTGGGGAAAGAAAACAAGCTCTTTCTCCCCCAGATGATATCTCAATTCGTTCGAAAGTTATTGTGGATACTAACAGACAAACGTATAGGCCGACAAACTGAACTACCGACAGACAAACTTTCGTTCCAGAATCAACTTTTCTATATGTTTTGAGACTTTTTACGCAGTTTTCGCAAAAAAAAATTTGAAACTTCTGTCACCGATATTCCACCCTCACACATTCTACCCCTAATTCAATTTTAGCACAGAATACTAGATGTTTGGTGAATTGAAAGTTTTGCAATAAACAAACCCTGAAACGTTATATTACTCGAGTTTTAACGAAAAAATATAAATGTTTACCAAAACCACCCTTCTTTCATCCCCTACCCCTTGTAGCGGTTTTACCGAAAAACAATCCGAACTGTTCATTTGTCGGGTGCTAACTGTATACGAAATTTGAAGACGATATCTCAATTCGTTTTAACATTATCATGGCTACTAACAGACAGACATACAGACCGGCAGACAAAAAATAGTGCTGCAAATGGCATCATAACAAAAACAATCCGAACTGTTCATTTGTCGGGTGCTAACTGTATACGAAATTTGAAGACGATATCTCAATTCGTTTTAACATTATCATGGCTACTAACAGACAGACATACAGACCGGCAGACAAAAAATAGTGCTGCAAATTGCATCATAACTTGATCCATGACTTGACCACAAAGAAAATCTTTGTATTCCTATACCCATAAAATTCTGAAACATTTTATTACTCAAGTTTATTCAAAAAAATGTCAGTTTTGACCAAATCACCGCTCATTTATCTCCTACGCCGTAAAGCGATCTTAATCAAAAACAATTCGAACCGTTCCTTTGTCGGGTGCTAACTGGATACCAAATTTGTATATGATATCTCAATTCGTTCGAAAGTTATTACGCCTACTCACAGACAGACGTACAAGCCGACAGACAGACAAACAAAAAAATCTTCGTTCCAGAAACAAATTTTCTATGTGTTTTAAAACTTTTTACGCCGTTTTAGCAGAAAACAATTTCGAAATTTTGGTCACCGCTATTCCACCCCTAATTTAAATTCGGCACAAAATACCTGATGTTTGATGAAATTGAAAGTTTTCTAGTAAACAAACCCTAAAACGTTTTATTAGTCGTGTTTTAACGAAAAAAATGTCAATTTCCACCAAATCACCGCCTGTTCATCTCCTACGCCCTAAAGCGATTTTACCCAAAAACAGCCCGACGCGTTAGTTTGTCGGGTGCTAACTGTATACCAAATTTGATGCCGATATCTCAATTCGTTCTTAAGTTATCGTGGCTACAAACAGACAGAACAACAGACAAAAGAAAATTTCGTTCCCAAATCATGTTTTCTATATGTTTTAGCACTTTTTACGACGTTTTAGCGAAAAAATTTTTTGAAATTTTTGTCGCCGATGCCATACACGTATTGACGATGTGGAAGTAAAATTTCGTTCCCAAATCATGCTTTGTATATGTTTTGACATTTTTTACGACGTCTAAGCGAAAAAAGTTTTTTGAAATTTCTGCCACCGATGCAATATTTCCACACGCATTGACGATGTGCAAGTAAAATAATTGACTGATATTCATAAAACTGGATAGGTAGCTCGAATAAAAGTGCGTTAGCCAGCCGAATCGAAAACTTTTTCTGGATGCAGGTTCCGCTTTGGATTATTTTTGTATCTCTGAAAATACATTAAGCAAATATTAACAAATTCGCTACCATAACGCCATTACTGTCCTCCCACCTATTGCGTCATTTGTGGATGACTCTTCCTTTTCCTTGTTAGTTGCCCAAAACGTTCAGAATTTAATATAGTCTAGTATATTTTTGGGGGCTATTTTACCTATTTCCTGGGGTGTTAATGTCACCCCTCCAAGGTATTTGAGTCTTTTGCAGAATTAAGCTATGCAGTCACATGGTAAATGATCTGTTGTTTCCGCTGCTTCAGTGCAGTATCTGCACTTTTCACTGTCCACCTTACACATTCTTATAAGGTAATACCTCACTGGCGAGTGCCTTGTTTTCCTCCGGTATGACAGTTGATTTCTTACATGACCTTTTGTTAGTCCACAATAGGGCCCTGGACCATAGAATAGTGTTGTTGCTGCCGTTTTTGCAAAGCTATCTGCTTTCGCATGCCTCAATGCCCTGGTACCTGTTGAAGTTTGTGTTTTCATTGTGTTAATTGCTTTGAACTATAGATGACATTATTCTGTACTTGCTTTCATTCTCTGTGGTTTTTTCAGGCTTACTTATACATATTCATCAATCTGTCAACTTGACTTTTACTGTTTTTCAACTCTGTCAAAATAATAAAATAAATACTCGTTTTGATATTAACTTTTGCAAATATTATTATAGAAAATAAATCAAATTACAACAGGTTATGGGTTCAGTAACTCCAAACTGCGTGGATTAAACGTTAATAAGTCAGGCTGAGTGTATATTTTTAGTTTGTGATTTGTGTGAAGTATCATTTAAATAGCCAGACAATGGATTGGCCAATGTGGAAACGAAAAATGCGTGACATTCTTGATTATCATGAAGGCCCCTTGATGTTATCGACAAGAAACTAGAGAAACCCGCAGAGCTAGCCGCTTCAGCAACTGCAGATGAAAGGAAACAATACAAAGAAGATAGCGAATTATATCTAAAGGCGAATAGTTATGCAAAATCGATGATCACAAGTTCAGTCACTGACGCAGTTTATGAGAAGATAATGGACAAAGAGACTGCCTATGATGCTTGGGAAGCATTAGAAGATCAATTTGAGGCATCATCCAAGGATCAGAAAACCTTTGATGAGCTGACAGTTCAGTTATGTTTATTTGAAAGAAACATGAAGAAATCAGTTGCTAATTGTGAAAAGTTCGCACAAGAGGCTCTAATAGCAAGTTCAGACAAACAAAAACAGGCAAATATCAAGAAACCAAATAAACAAGAGTCTGTTTGTAACTACTGTCATAGAAGGGGTCATTGGGTCAAACAGTGCCGTAAATGGATAGCAGATGGACGGCCACTTAAGAATAAAACTGTTCCAGACAAATTGCATGGCCAAAGCAATGCACTTGATGTTTCAGTAGTTCTTTGTGTTTCTGATAGTCATACACAAGAAAGTGATTCAACAGTTTGGTGGATCGACAATGGCGCAACAAAACACGTAACGAATAGTTTTGATCACTTCATAGATTTTAAAGAGTTTCAAGGTCAGTGTACCATTAAAGCTGCAGGACAAGAAAAACTCAGAGCATTTGGTCAGGGAACTATAAAGATTTTGTCTACAGTTAATGATAAAAATATGGTTCTAACCTTGCAAGATGTGTGGTATGTTCCTGACATATAGAAAAATCTATTTTCCGTATTAGCAGCACAAGATTTGAATAAGGACAGTCAGTTTGAATCTACGCCTACAAAGTGTTGTCTAAAAGTGAATGGCAAAATTGTGCTATGCGGAATACGTGAGGTAGGTGGTATCCTGTTTCATGCTCTCATAAGACCTATAGCTGCTGAGCAAAATGTAAATGTTGCACTTGCATCATTATTACAACTCTATCATGAAAGATTTGGGCATCAAGATAAGCGACACGTTAAAGCTTTACTAGCCAAGGAACTGGGTATTGATGTCACTTTAAATAGTGACCTCTACGAGCCATGTGTCTATGGTAAAGCTCACCGCCTACCTTTTGGCACTAGGAGAGGGGCTCTTGTTCCTGGTGAGTTGATATCAGCTGATGTAGTTGGGCCTTTTCACGAATCGTTTGGCAAGAAGAGATTCTTTGTTGAGTTCAAAGATAACTACACCAAATTCCGCTATGGTTTCATGCTCAAACACAAGTCAGAAGTCAAGGAAGCATTAGTACAAATGCTTGTTCATGCAAAACAACAAGGCCACTCAATCAAGGAATTATTGAGCGATGTAGGTGGTGAATTTGATAACGAAGATGTGAGATCCATTCTGAATGAACATGGTATAACACAGAGACTGACTGCACCGTATACACCTGAGCAAAATGGCTGCAGTGAACGTGACAATCGTACTGTCATAGAAATGGCACGAACTTTCAAATATTCAAATCAAGATATCCATTATCCTGAAGCTATTTGGGCAGAACTAATAAATTCTGCGGTGTATGTTTTAAATAGAACTGGGACAGCACCTGTTGATGGTAAGAGTCCATATGAACTTTGGATGGGAAAGAAACCAAGAATAAAACACTTTCGTGTGATAAGTTCTATTTGTTTTGTCCATATTCCATCTAAAAAACGCAAGAAAATGGATAAAAAAGCAATAAAGGGCTACCTAGTTGGATATGATGGTGATGAGATGTATAGAATTCATATCAAAGAAAACAAGGAAGTTATCGCATCCAGAGATGTAGTTTTTCAAGAAAAGCTAGGAATGTGTCTAAAGAAACTCGACGTGCCTTTGAAAACTTCATTTTCAAATGAGAAAGGTGCTGACGTATCAGTTAAGCTAGATGAAAACTGCGAATCAGAAGACGACTTTAAAGATGCTGAAGAAAAAGAAAAATCCAGTACTACTAAATATTCTGATGGTCAAACACAATCAAGAAGTCTGAGAGATCCCTCAACTTTGAAGATTCCAAACTATCTTAATGATTACATTATGGCTGCTGAAAGCATAATCAATCCATCTGCTGATCCAGAGTCCTATGAAGAAGCCATTAATAGCGAGGCAAAAATGGACTGGAAAAAGGCTATGGACATTGAAATGAATTCTTTAAAGGAAAATCAAACTTGGGTATTAACGAAACTACCACATGGAGCAAGAGTACTGCCATGTAAGTGGGTTTATCGCCTAAAGACAAATCCAGATGGTACAATAGATAAATACAAAGCACGTATGGTTGTAAAGGGATGTGCTCAACGTGAGGTGAAGATTATAATCAAACATTTAGTCCAGTAGCAAGAATGGCAACGATCCGTTCTATCATAAGTATAGCTGCAAGTGAAGATATGCTTTTGATGCAGTTTGATGTGTCGACAGCTTTTCTCTATGGAGAACTAGATGAAATCATATACATCAAGCAACCAGATGGATACAGTGACGGAACTGACAGAGTATGCCAACTGAATAGAAGCTTGTACGGCATTAAACAGGCACCAAGGTGCTGGTACAATCGCTTCGGAAAATTTCTCTTAACACTAGGACTGAAACAAAGTAAAGAAGATCCTTGTCTTTACATACGAATTGTGCATGGAATTCGTTTAATATTAGCTTTATATGTCGATGATGGAATGGTTGCAGGTAATGATGAGAATAAATTAAAAGTCTTTTTAACTAATCTGCAAGCAGAATTCAAGATTATCTCCAAGCCAGCAATTTTCTTTCTAGGACTGCAAATCGAACAGGCCGATGACCTCATTCGAGTCAGTCAAAGTGCACACGCTAAGAAGATTTTAGAACGCTTCAACTTTAATGGGTGTAGACCAGTTTCAACACCAATGTTAAAAGGCACCGAAACATCACAGTCAGGGAAAGTTGACGAAACAGTTCAAAACTTTCCATACAGACAAGCAGTTGGAACTTTAATGTATTTGATGCTTGGTACGAGACCGGATCTAGCTTTTAGCGTTGGTTTTATCTCAAGATCGTTAGAAAATCCTACAAAAGAAGACATTGCAAATGTTAAAAGAGTATTTCGATACATAGCTGGAACAATAGAATACAGCATAAATTATCGACGTAACTTGAACAAAGGGGTTTTAGAGTGCTTCAGCGATGCAGATTTTGGAGGTTGCACTAAAACAGGAAGATCAACTTCAGGAGTCCTAATTGCGTATGGAGGAGGAGCTATCTCATGGCTAAGCAAGAGACAATTTTCAGTAGCTACTTCTACAGCAGAAGCTGAACTAGTAGCAGCCAATGAAGCAACCAAAGAAATCATTTGGCTGAGTAGGCTTTTTAGAGAAATAACAAAACTGTCTCATGTCCCACGACTACAAATTGACAATGAAGCAGCTCTGAAATTGGCTCAGAATCCAGAGTATCACAGTCGAACCAAACATATCGATAGAAATAATTTCTTTATCCGTGAAAAAGAAATCGAAGGAGCGCTAGAGGTTGAATCTGTCTCTACAGAAAATCAGATTGCTGGCATTATGACTAAACCATTGCAAACCACGAGATTGAAGATTTTATGTGTCAAGATGGGACTTTCATAAAATACACATTTTTAATTTACATATGATGATAGTTTTTCAATTCAATTAACAAGGGAAAGTGTTGAAGTTTGTGTTTTCATTGTGTTAATTGCTTTGAACTATAGATGACATTATTCTGTACTTGCTTTCATTCCCTGTGGTTTTTTCAGGCTTACTTATACATATTCATCAATCTGTCAACTTGACTTTTACTGTTTTTCAACTCTGTCAAAATAATAAAATAAATACTCGTTTTGATATTAGCTTTTGCAAATATAATTATAGAAAATAAATCAAATTACAACAGTACCCACAACAAAGTTACTTCAGTCTTTTATTGTTCGTAGCCAGTTGTGCCAAGGATTTTTTGCAGTCCCAGGCCAGTCTAGACTCGGCTTTAAAAGACTGCAAGGTCTTTAGTATTGCCGGACGGTCTGAGAGCACGTTTTGTTTAGTGTCATCTTTTTCTGCCATCATGATAAATCTCCAAAATCATCACTAGTTTACTCGACCATCTAGAAAATCTCGGAACTTCTACTTATTTTATTTAACCCACTACACATTGCGTAGTTTATGTGATTAATAATCTGCACCCCATCTGGAACCCGAGCCTGTTGAAATTCAAATTGCTTATGTACAATTATGTTAAATAAAGCACACAAGTGCGTAGATTTTTGCACCTGGGATCCTAGGTTTAGTAGACAAATCCGGTGCACATTAAGCCATCGCGACCGGTTGTCAAATTTTTGAGAGATTTTTGAGACCTTATTTTAAGAGGTAAATATCAAAGTGTTCAGTGTGTTGCTTGGTGTATATGTCTGTATTTAGCTGTGATTTATGTCTAGTTTTCTCGGTGATTAAGAGCAACCATTTTTACAAAATTTAGTGGGGAAACTTATAAAATTGTCGTAAACAATAATATAAGGCCTTTGCGAAAAGTAACCGGGAAGATATCTACCGTTTACCGAATTGTACGCAGCTGACTTTATGGTAAATGGATCCGGTGCAGTAATTTTCGAACGCTTTTAAATGCGCGGTAACTAAATGACAAACGCCAAACTGTGAAATGTTCGTCTTTGTTGTTTGAAGATATTTTCGCTTTGAACTTTGAAGTAGTAATATTAATATATCAGTATGGATATTGAAAAAATGCTTTAGTTAATGTTGTATCTGAAATATTAGACAGCGATATCGACGAAGAGTTATTAACAGGAGTTACGACTTATTATACATTAAAAAATTCCAAAAAGAAGCGCCGCGCCATTGAAAATTATGTATCGGATGTTGCACACTTTACACTTTTACGCTAACTACTATTAACATCCACTAAATGCTAATACAACACCTTCACCTTCCTTCAAGTACGATTGAGAAATGAGCTAATGAAAATCAAAAACCTTAGGGCCCTTAGGGTATTGGTATTATTATTTATTTACAACCAGTTTATAGGTCAGACTTAAGACACTGTGTATAGCGAATTAGGTTTGTTCTCTATATAACTCAATTTACCGACTGTTTGGTTCGGTACACAAATCCTGCACCAGGTTGATGCACCGGGTAGATACCGTATAATATTCGAACGATGGACAGTTACCAATTAAATTTTCGAACGCTTGCGGTGTAACCCATATCTAACGTTGTATTGATTATTAGTTTATTTAAAATAGAAAACGATTCATATAGTCTGATTTAAAACAGAGAAAGTATTGTAAGCAACAAAAACTCGGCAATCGCAGTGTATAAATTGCTTATCGCTAAACAGGAGCCCCAAAGCGGACCTTGCATATGAGTTCTAGAGGCCCTAATTCGTGCTCATTTGAAAAAATTTCCGAAAGTCTCACCATCGTTACTTCTTTATTAGTGAATTAGGAAAATTAGAAAAAGAAAGTATTTGCCAAATTATAAATATGGCCATATATTAATCGCCTGGATGATTTGGTTTTAGTCAACCTATTTGAACGAGTTTTTCCAACGACAAAAGAAGGTTAAAAAGAAACAAATTCTCATCAACTTATCAACAATAAATAAAGTTCTGGACGCAGCAAGTGTGCTATGGTAGCGAATTTTCATTAAATGTTTCAAATTTGAATCACTCAATTTTTATAAACCTAGAAAGTTGAATTTTGGTATATAGTAAGGTCTTCCCCAAGGCAAATATATCTACCAAATTTGATCAAAATAGCTTTGTAACTTTCGGATATAATTTTTTTTTCTGAGAAAAAACTAACAATTTTCCCGAAAAACCTGGTACAATTGTCCTTGCTAACGAACTCATCCAAGCTATTAATAAAAGGAAGTCACTTGATGAGCTTCATCAAACTCGGTTAATTACCTTTTGAGTTATCGGTTGGATCGGTTGGTTTATATATATATATATATATATATATATATATATATATATATATATATATATATATATATATATATATATATATATATTATACAGGTAGGTCAAATTCGAGCTTCACGATTGGGTTCTTCTAGACCGTAAGAGATACGAGGAGGAACAACGCAAAGTTGCGTGTTTCTGTGGTGATCAATTATCTAAAAGAAAATTTGAGGTGACATTTCTAGTTTAATTATTCGAAAAAAAAGGAAATTTTCAATTTTAGTTTTTTTCGTTTTCAAGCGAATATCGAAAGAACTAGACTTTTTTAACTATGACATTGTTAGGAAACTTTTTTATGGGAATACCACAGACACAATGTACAGAAATGCTATAAACATCAATGTTCGGCTAATATTTAGATCGCTAAACAAATTAATGGCGTCCCTCCCAAAGCACTCTTCGCAGAAACGATTTTTCCAAATTTTATAAATCAGGTAAGAAATGATCATATCGCGTGATATACGCTTGTAATCAGAAAAAAAAAGACTTTTTAAAAATGCAAAAATCCAATATGGCGCCCATAAGAAAAATCAAAGTTAAGTATTGTAACTTTTGCATCAAGAACGCTTTGGAAAATATGATGACATATTTAGATTGCCCATAAACAAGTGTACTAACAAGGTCATAGTTAAAAAAGTTTACTTTTTTCGGTATTAGCTTGAAAACAAAAATAAATAAAATTTCCGTTTTTTAAAAATAATTCAAAAACTAAAGAATATCATTTCAAATTTTCTTTCAGATAATTGATCAGCACCAAAACCCGCAACTTTGCCCCAATTTAACCATCCTCGTATGTCTTACGGTTTACAAGATCCCAATAATGAGGCTCGAATTGGAACTATCCTATATATATATATATATATATATATATATATATATATATATATATATATATATATATATATATATATATATATATATATATATATATATATATATAGGATAGTTCCATATATATATATATATACAAACATATAAAAATTGAAACTGACTCCGGATATGGGTTCTAGGGGAACTAGTTCACGCTTGTTTGAAAAAATGTTTGCAAAGTCTTATCATCTATACCTCTCTATTAGTGAATTTTTTAAAATAAAAATTCACTACAAAGTCTGCTGAAAATTATAATTTTAGACAAAAGGTAACAAAGTTATTCAGGCGTTTTAAATAAAAGTTAAATCTTGGGCCAAACTAATGAAAGCTGGACATTATTGTTTTTACCTGTTATTACAGTTAGTGAAACAAAACAAAACGTTACATGTGCATCGCGCAGGAATAGAACCCGGGTAGGCTGCGTATTAGGCGAATAAACTTTGCTTACGCTATATTATATTCTAAGAGTAAATTAGGTAAACAGCTGACTACAGAATTAATAAACCGTTTAAAATCATCTTTATAGACGCGTGGGTATATTTTGTTTCTAATATTTAGTTTATTTATTCGTACCTTCTCATATTTCTTTTATAATATGAAGCTTTTAAATAATAGTTTGGAAAAAACATTATATTTTCTTTATAAAAACAATAGTTCCGTAAAAAAATTCTTTATTACCTTCTTTAAACCTTGATCTATATGCTATATTTTCAGTCTGAAACTTTTTTAGGGCCGTTTATCAAGCTACAAATATGGCTTATTTTTAAAATGTTTTGAATCTCCCACTTAAAAAACAAAAAAATTATATGCCGATTTTGATAAAATTTGGCATGTACCTTCACTTTGTAAATGACTTGGATAAGTTCGTTACTCAGGAAAATCGGTAGAGGTTTTCCGGAAAAATTTTGAGTTTTCATTCGAAAAAATTTTTTATCTCAAAAAATAAAAAAGCTATGATAACCAAATTTTGTATGTAGGTTTACGATATAAAAATTAAACTATACACCAAAATTTAGATTTATATGTTACAAGAAAAAAAGTTATAATAAAATATTTTGTACCAGATCATTTCTATGAAAATTCACTACCATAACGCACTTGCTGCGTCCAGGCTTTTTTTTTCGTTTTGTTTTATTATTTTTATCGATGTATTTTAAGAACTGTTGGCTGGATTATGAAGATTTTTGTTCTTGTCTACGATTCATTATGTTAGGTAGGCGTTTGGTTTAGTTGTCAAGAGCCTGCAAAATGTGTTCACAATTTTGGGATGAGAATTGGTCACAGACAAGTTTAATTTAAGAGATTACAAATTCCTATGTTTATCTTGTAACACTTTAGATTAGAGCAATTATATGCTGATTTTTGTATCTATATTTATGACGTGAATAAATGTTGGTATTATATTATTATATTTCAGGTTCCAGCCACAGTGTCCAGTGAGTCTCCAACGTCGATCTTTTACGCATTAGGAATAACACTTCTCGTAAATTTGTATGGTTGCATAACTAATAGAGAACTAATCATTTTGTTAAACAGTATTTAAAGCGTTACCCTATTTAATTAATTAGTTACGTTTATAAAATTTGATTCATTACAGGCCACAATCAGTTATTTACTGAAACCTTGATGACGAGACAAATGAAACTACGGAAGTATGGTTATTCAGTGTCAACGTAGGTGAGGTTATTACAAAGAAGGTATAGGCTGAATGCTGCTTTGCATGAACTATGTCAATTACCTTGATATAATTCAAGTTAATTTTGCGATAAAGTATTTAACATACTGTGCATCATTTGTGCTAGTTATATTTGATTTTATTGTATTTAAAGGATCGATAAAATATATGTATTGTTAATGATACAAATAGCTAATCAGTGGTCATTATTGTTTTAAACACACACACACACAGATATATATATATATATATATATATATATATATATATATATATATATATATATATATATATATATATATATATATATATATATACCTATGCATATGTATATCTATACAAATAAAAATTAAATGTTGTTCGTTGGTAAGTGCATCACTTGAGAACGACTGGACCGATTTGGCTCATTTTATTTTAAAAATATTCATAATAGTTCGATAGTTTCGGTAAGGTTTTTATCGAAAGAAAAATTTCAAAAGTTGCCCGGAAATTTGTAAAATTGGCAAAAAATTGAATCTGCTTTTTTCTTCGATTTTATATATATATATATATATATATATATATATATATATATATATATATATATATATATATATATATATATATATATATATACCTATGCCCAGACAGCACATACACATTCTGAGAATATACCAGGAATGTTTGGAAAGAATATTCAAACATCCCCAGAACATTCTCACAAGGTAGAATATACATTCATAGAACATTCTATGAACATGAGAATTGGACAGATTATGTCATACTAATAAGGTTCTTAGAATGTTATTAATATTATTCATAGGAGCTCCCAGTATCTTCTGAAAATGTTCCACGAACATTCAATGAATCTTCTCAAAATGTTCATACATATACTCATGGGAACATTGTGTTTTTAAAAAAGATATACAGGGTGTTTCGCATAAGAAACGACACAGAGCAGGGACATGTAGGGGAACCTAAAAGATGATGATTTAACGCAACTTACTCCTATACTATGGTGCATCCCTGAGAAGTTATAGGCCTTCAAAGTGGGGTTTTAAATTGCGAAAAAAATCACTATCTCAGTAATACTTCAACTTAAAAAACCAAATTTGGTACACGTTTTGGGTGTACCAAGAGCATTATTCGTTGGTGAGTAGAGTTAAATCGAAGCATTTCAAAGGGTTGAATAGTGGTGATGCACCCATAAAATGTGACAGAATTTCTAAACCTATTGGCGGATCTAAAAAATTATCATTTCATTTTATGAGGAAGTAAATTATAAAACTTTTTTACTCATGTTATTTTTCAAAAAACTTTTGTCGTTTTCAAGAAAAACTCGAATAACTAAAGACACATATATTATTAATGTTACTTAAAATCATCAAAAATTCAATAGATGCCTGTGAAATTATCATGTTGAAGAATTTCTACAACTTATCGATAGCAATTTTTTTATTTCTGTTGTTAGAGTTGTCTGTTTTCTAATAAATTATACTTATTCACAAATTTTTCCTGATTGTCATAAGTTGATTGGCAAATATTTAATTTTCGATGATTTTTAGTAAGATTGATAAAACATGTTTCTTTACTTATTCGTGTTTTTCTTCAAAACAACAAAGTTTTTTGAAATTAACAGGAGTGCCAAAGTTTTAGAGTTAAATTCGTCGTAATGAAATATTTTCTTAAATACACCAATCTGTTAAAAAAATGTGACTTTTTAAGGGTGCATCGCCCCTAATCAACCCTTTCAAATGCCTTAATTGAACTATACTTACCATTGATTAATGCTCTTGGTACACTCAAAACGGGTACTAAACTTGGTTTTTCTAAGTTAAAGTATTACAAAGATATTGATTTTTTTTCAAAATTTGAAACCCCACTGAAGGCCTATAACTTATCAGGGGTGCAACTGAATATCGGGGTAAGTTGTGTTAAATCACCATATTTTACGTTTACCTACATGCCCCTGCCCTGTGTTGGTTCTTATGCGAAACACCCTGTATACATTTTTAGAATGATACAGAAATTAAGAAAATGCAAAGATATGAAATTTTGCATTTCTTTTCAAAATGTACTCATTTTCCACCATTTAACTGGACTTTTATATATTTTCGTATAAGCAAGCCCAACAGGCTAGAATTTGAACTTCAATCACTTACCCTTGTTTAGGTTACCATATTGTTCCAGTGGCTACACACACCTGTAAACTCAAGTTCAGATACATGTTAAGTCAACAATTCGAGTATTGCACATTTATTCAGATTAAGTATGTACTTATAATAAATACAAAGAAATGTCTGAATAAAATATTAATAAAACAAAATTTCAATAACATAAAAATCAAATAAATAAAGATACATTTCTTGGAGTTGCCGGAAAATGTAATAGCCAAATACAAAGTTTCCGAGATGAATAATCACGGTTATCCCCACTGAAGTAACTTGAAATTTGGCTAGACAATTGATCCTACAGGCTTTCAATGTGGCATTAAAGGAATTGCATTACACAATAGTACTTACACAACTAAATTCGACAGAACATACCACAAAATCACACTAACTTCCACTCACACAAAACTACAACTGAAAGTCATCAATCAGACCTTTTGACCCTTCCCTTGTATGGTTGCTTTCTGCTCTCCTTTCGCGGACTTAATTTTGACTACTAAAGCTATTTCAATATCCCAATGCCCAATGTTTGTCACCAACAGCATGGATATTCTGGTTGTAAAGGCATACTTTGGAAAAGTGATTCTGTATCTGATAAATTGCAAGTTTTATTGTACATTCATCTTCCTACCATATGTTGAGGTCCACATTTTCTGCACTATATAGTGATACTTCTTACAGCAGTAACTTCTTCCACAGTAGTAAAAAGCCTGAGATGTTGCTTAGACAATTCTATAGATTTGCAGTATTCTTGCACTTTTCCAGTCCATCCACATCAAACTGTGATGGTGGTGGTTTATATTGCATGACTTAGGTACTATTGAACATAACATAATTTATTTTTAAATTATATATTATACAATGTAGGTGTACCTAATTAGTAAGATGATCCAGTCTCAAGCAAAATTGACGAACCCATCGTGAGTGTGATCTGCAGGAGATGCTTTAAAACTTGTTTTTTTGCTAAATGTATCTTAATCCTTGATAACCTCACACCATGTTTTAGTTGCTTCTGTACTCTTGATCTTTGTTTGCAATTACACACTGTTCACGTCACATTATTATTTTTAATTAATTATATTAGAACATAACCTTATACAACTTTGACCACAGACCATTCATTTTGACATTACTTTTTATTTACGTCTAGCGGCCATCTTGCCCTTCCCGGCGGCATCCGGCATGGACATGCGCTCCATGCCCCAAGAAAGGATTGCCTAAATATACAATTTCAGATGTGTGTACCATAGACAGGTAATAGAATCAAACATGCAAAATAGTTACTATTATAATTCTCACCACTATACCGTAACCATCATCTATCTATTTCATGAAATTTTAAAGTTATATAATATTATAAGGACATCTCAAGCACATTCTGAGCGAATATTCGGTATAATAATCTATTCAAATATTCTGAGTACATTAATGAAGAATTTTCTTAGGTTTTAGTAGATTGAATGAATGTACTCAGAATATTCAAGATTGAAGTTTGAAATCCCATAAATGTTATTAGAACATTCCGAAACAAATATTATGAAAAAAGAATGTTCTCACATTGAAAATCTGAATCACCAACGACTTATGGGCCACTCTGTAATTGTAGGAATAGTTTTTTAAGATGTAGCTCAAGACACCCTATAATTAATGTATACAATTGTTTTCGTATCTTGTATAATAACGGATATATTGAGCTTTATTGATTTTTTATGAAAATTCGACAAAAATTATATACCATTAAACGATAAACTCTATAGCTAAGACTACTGCCAAGGCATCAGAGAAAGGGTCTATTAGAAATGAATTTTCTGGAAATATTTTAGTAAAACGAAGGAGAATGGCGATGGAAACTAAGACTTCAAGCTTTGTAAAAGATTCTTCTTGATACATTTTCTTTCCATAGGTCATATTAGTTTCAGGTTCTTTACCTAAATATTACCAATTTTGACGTTTTAAATCGCGACTTTGAGGAAAACCCCCATTTATTTTTCTTTAAATGCCTATAACTTTCTTGTATTTTAACCTACAGTTGTAGGTAACTTACCTATAATGATACAAACCAGCATACCAAATTTGGTTGCCCTTACTTTGTTAATTCCGGAGATATAATTTTTTTTCGAAAGAAAACAAAATATTTCGGGGAAACCTCGGCGGATTTTCCTGGCTAACGAACATTATATATATATATATATATATATATATATATATATATATATATATATATATATATATATATATATAAACTTATAAAATTAAAACTGACCCCGGATATGTGTTCTAGGGGGCCTAATTAGCGCTCATTTGGAGACATTTTTTGAACATTCAAAAGTCGGAATCTCCTCATTAGTGATTGTTTAAAAAGAAAATTCACTAAAAGCTGAAGTTTACTGAAAAAGAACGCATCATAGTATCAAATATGATTGGTATTGGTAACTGAAGACGTATTAAGCAAGGTATAGTGCAATTATTCCTTATCGTGATCGCCCAACAATTTCTAAAAGCACGGTGAGCAAAATTGAAAATAGATTGGGGAATTCGGACGTATCCGAGAATGGCCTAAATCTGGAAGACCCTGAGAAATAGATGTTTTATTGTCGTAGCAAGATAATCCACCTTCTTCGCTTAAAGAGATTTAATCAACGTATGACCTATCAAAATCGACGGCGCATCGAATTGTGCATAAGCAAAGGTAAATATCACGCGTAAGAAGTTTGCTCGGTACAAGAATTATCTGAGAACAACTTCGGTCTCCAAAATCAATTTTGTAAACGAATACAGCAATGTGTATTACAATTCTACTAAATAAATAATTTGTTAGATGAATAAACTTTTACCTTAACGGTACAGTTACTAGACAAAACTGGCAATAGATAGAAAATCCCAGGCCGAGTGTAAACGTACACATTCAGCATCCTTTAAAAACGAATTTCTGGTAGGAGGTAGTGAATTATCAAATCGTAGGTCCTTACTTTTTGATCAGACTTCAACGGACACATTTAATTTTTTTCAGGTAGACGAAACTCCGCACTCGGCAGCCACCACATACCCAGACTAAACACGATCCTCGAGCTAATCACCTATTTCTATACCTCTGGACTATGTAGCACTCGTCCGGATTTACTGAGACCAGTTGTCTCCGAACAGGTAGATTGGAAAAAGAGTGGCCACTAAGTTCTCCTGATATCACCCACGTGAATTTTTATAGGGATATCTACAATCCAAAGCTTACAAGAACAAGTCAAATATTTTACACCATCTAATGGAAATAAATTGCTAAGAAACAGCAACTGTACCTCCAGAAGCCATTGACAACTAACGACAAATTCGTATTCCCTACTTTTAAAACGTCCTGTATATTAGATGATTTTTGTTTACAGCATAAGGAAATATATTTAACATGCAATGTAAGCGTGTTTGTATTTTACGTGTATTGTATACCATTTATGCAACTATTTAGTTAATTATGGAGAAATATTAATAATTTATTATCGCAAATTGTAGAATTTATTAATACATATTCATTTCTCGTTTCAGCGTAATTGTCAGATAAGACAAATGGTATTGTAATTTAAAATTATCTTGATATTTATGCAAAAATCGGTACACGAGAATTTAAGGGGTGAAAAACATTTTGTCATAATATTCGCAAAACTATAACTAATTATAAAATTGAGTCAGCTAAAATATTAAAAAGTAAGAAAATAGACTGTATTGCAAGTTATCAGTCTTCAAATTATTTACTAATTTTTTTTCCTCTATTCCCTTTATTAACAATAAACGTTTGTGAAATGAGAGCAGCTTTAAAATAAATAAACATTGGCAAGATGCCAGAAGGCTCGTGGTACTCGTGAAATAATGATAAACAAAAAGGAAGTTCTGGAGAAAGCACCAACAATCTCACTGAACAAGAGCCTCGAGCAATAGAAACAGTAATATTTTTTTTTAAATAAGAAAAATAAAAAAACAAGAAAGTATTTTGGAGATGATGTGGCTGTTTCTTTAAATTTTGGTTTTTACACTAGCATGTACTATATTTACAAAAAAAAGGCACTCAGCTCAAACTTTTCAAAAAATTACCATGTTTGGAAAATTGCTATAGATAAATTACCTAGCCACCATTTTAAAATAGTTCAGTTAGGTAAAAAAAAATAGATTTGAGATTGAGTGAACAACATGGGAAAATCACTTAAAAATTGTGGATTTAGCAAAAGTCACAAGGAAGTTTACATTTTAGCACATACTTTATAATGACAATACAGGACACTCCGGCTGATTTCGTGTTTTAAGAATATCAGCGCCCCTAGCGGATAGTACTGATGTTACGTTCGAGAACGTTTAACACTAACAATTGCTGGTGTTTAAATGTGTATGATTAAGTTTAAGCTGTGTTTTTTACAATTAATGTTAGTGGTTGGGTGTGTGCAATCTATACTTGTTCGAATTATAACGTGCAAAATCTATCAAAGACATTTCATAGGTTTCCAAAGGATGGCGAAACGTGAATATGATTTGAAGCAGAAGACAAATTCAGAATCACTTTTATGCCAATATGTACAGTTCGCAGAAGATAATTTATTGTGTAGTATTTACCATAATGTACCTATTTATAGATAAACTTCGTAAACTGGTGGTTAAAAGGCTTCAATCATAACTTGTCTTCCAGTGCATCAAAAAAAAAAGAGAAATATGAAGGCAAAAAAAGTTTTGCATTAATAATAAATGGTATAAGAAAACTGTTTTGATATATTCTTCTATGTCATTTTTTATTTCAGTATAGCATAAATTGTCACATTTTTTCACGTTTAAAATTATTTTACTTGGTAAAGGCTTTTAATTATCTTCCGAAGGCAAGTTTTTAAAGAGACAAGTAGAAATAGCAGATTCAGCCCTATAATAGATTTATTGACGGAAGTAAGAGTTAGTCTCACCTTTCATCTGCACAATTTCTCAATTATGTATGTTATGTTAATAATTATGTAAGTATATCAGTTACATATTTTAAAATATTAGATTAATAAGACAGTTTTCATGTAGAGATATAGCAAATTGAGTACTGTGCTACCATTTATACCTAGAAGAATTATTTATAGGTAAGTACAGATTGTAACTTAATATCCTCAGAAACCGCTTTCAGTATATTCCAATACCTACCCTTGAAATATTAGTTTAACGACGGTTTCAAGGTAGTACTTTAAATTATGATGAAATAAGATTATGGGTAAGAGAAATTTGAAGAATTGTTTATGCTGAATTCATTTAGGTTTCAAGCTGATTGTTGTTACAAATTCTATTTATAACTATAAATTCAGAAAATTTTAACTGTTTTGTCATGTACAAGTTTTTATATCCATCTATAATAAACCAATTGTCTAAATTAAGAATATGCAGGTAAATATACAATTCAAATTACCCGCTCAGTTGTGAGTACTTCACGCGAGGTGGCGCTAGTGTACTTGTCACAAGTATCACCAATGCTAAAGCATATGAGTGTCCCGTATTGTGATTATATAGTATTTGATTTTAGTTTTTAGTGAGATTTCGTAGGAAAAATTCACTAATGAAGAGTTCACCACTTTTGAATTTTGAAACAATTGGATGGCCCATTGAAAACGAACTGGCAAGCCATAACTGCCAGGAAAAGATTTTGTCGAAAAAAACCTGAAACACGTCAAGTTTGCTGATGAGGGGGACAACAACAAATTGACGCAAAAAGAATAGCCTAAAGTTTATCCTGCTAAGCGGGGGTGTCATCCTTCAATTTTTTTTCAAATGGGAATATGGATCATGTGATAGCTCGTTGAAAAGAGCTTTTGATTCCCTATCTCTATCTTTGAAATTCGGTCTATTCGTTTAGAAGATAAGGAGTTTTCAGATATCACTAATGAATTTCCCGAGAAATTAAATAACTAAATCGTTTCACTTAAAAACTTAGCATAGTATTGATGTAAATGTTGAAAATCATTAGGGCCAATCATAATATCAAACCAACAAACCAACATACCAACGAATTAAAGTTTATTCCAATAAATGTGCAAATTGAGCACCACCAACTTCCATACAATTGTATTAATTTTGTTCAAAGTTTTGCATAACATTTTTTCACGCACCTTAATCTAAATGACTTTTTATTACTTACTCAAACTTTTCACAACATTTTTCTATTGTAATGGACGCTGGTGAGGCCCAATTCAAGCATTAAGAATTTATCGTAAAATTCATTGATGATATTTCAAAAATCCATATCTTCTAAACGACTAGGCCGAATTTCAAAAATAAAAAGCAATGTATAGAGAAACAAAAGATCTTTTCAACGAGCTATTACATGACCCCTATTCCCATTTGAAAACATTTGAATGGATGACACCCCCGCTTAGGAGGGTAAAGTTTAGGCTATACTTTTTACGGCAAAAGTTGCCCCGTCACAAACAAATTTGACGCGTTTCAGGTTTTTTTCTACAAAGTTGTTACCTGGCAGTCATGGCTGCCAGCTCATTTTCAATCGGCCACCCTGTATATACGTATATATATATATATATATATATATATATATATATATATATATATATATATATATATATATATATATATATATATATATATATATATATATATATATATATATATATATATATACATATTTATATTGGGTATCACACCGATAACTCAGAAAATAATCGGTCGATTGTGATCAAATTTGGTGAGTGCGTTTCCTCTCCAAGTGGCTTGGATAAGATCGTTAGCTAGGAAGATCAGAACAGTTTTTCCAGGAAATTTTGTAGCCCAGGAAATGACAAAAGTATAGCTAGTCAATTTGATATGCAGGTTTATACTATAAAGTCTAGACGCAGCAAGTGCGTTATGGTAGTGAATTTTCATAAAAATCTTTTTAATAACAAATACGTGTGTTTTTTTTAAGAAAGCAGGCATCAAATTTGGTTACCAGTATAACGTATATAGTGAAAACAATGTGCCATGTTTCATCAACATAACTTTATTGTCTGAAAATGTACAAAAATTTCCGAAAGTAAACCTAAAGTGCTCCCGGAAAAACTCGTTTTTTGGTCAACCTTATAGGTTAATAGCAAACTGAGCTATTCAAATATGAAGCATTTAATCAAAATTCGTTACCATACCGCACTTGCTGCGTCCAGAATTTCTTTTCTTACAAACATGCATTATACACACACACACACACACACACACACACACACACACACATATATATATATATATATATATATATATATATATATATATATATATATATATATATATATATATATATATATATATATATATATATATATATATATATATATATATAGATATCACCAATGACTTATAGGCCACCCTGTGATTGTAGAAATATTTTTTAAGTTGTAGCTCAAGACGCCCTATAATTAATGTATACATTTTTTTTTCATGTCTTGTATAATAACGGATATATTGAGCTTTATTCATTTTTTACGAAAATTCGACAAAAATTATATACCATTAAATGATAAACTCTATAGGCTAAGACTACTGCCAAGCATCAGAGAAAGGGTCTATTTGAAATGAATTTTCTGGAAATATTTTAGTAAAAAGAAGGACAATGACGGTTAAAAGTATGAGTTCAGGGTTTGTAAAACCTTCTTCTTGAGACATTTTCTTTCCATAGCCCGTATTAGATTCAGAACTTTTGCCTAAATGTTGCAAATTTGGTCGTTTTAAATCGCGACTTTGACGTTTTGAGGAATTTTTTTTTAAATGCCTATAACTTTTTTGTCTTTTTACTTATAGAGCTAAATTTCGGTACATAATTTAAGTATAACGATGTAAACGCGTGTGCAAAATTTGATTGCCATTGATGTGTTATTTCCGGCAATATAATTTTTTTTCGCAAGAGATCACAAAATTTTCCGGGAAAACCTAGTCCGCTTTTCCTGGCTAACAAACTTATCCAAGCCACTCGAAAAAGGAAGGCACCTACCAAATTTAGTCAAAATCGGCTATTTATTTTTTGAGTTATTAATGTTTTACATATGTATATATATATATATATATATATATATATATATATATATATATATATATATATATATATATATATATATATATATATATATATATATATATATATATATATAAACATATAAAAATCGAAACTGATCCCGGATATGTGTTCCAGAGGGCCTAATTAGCGCTCATGTGAAGACATTTTTTCAAAATTCAAAAGGCGGGATCTCCTCATTAGTGATTTTTTAAAAAGAAAATTCACTACAAGTGTACTACGTACTAAAATTGAGATGTCCAGTGTGAAATAAAGAAGTTAAAGGCATTTACAGAAAAAAAACTGGATGTTTGTAAGAAAACATTCGGGACGCAGCAAGTGCGTGTCGGTAGGTAATCTTCATTAAATGCTTCAAATTTCAATAACTCAAATTGCTATTAACCTAAAGTTTGTTGGTTAGGAAACCAGTTTTTTCGGGGATATTTTAAGTTTATTTTCCGAAAATGTCTGTACTCTTTCCAACAATAAAGTTATTCTGATGAAATATGATACATTATTTCTATTATATAGGTTGGTACTGGTAACCAGATTTGATGCCTGCTTTCAAGAAAAACATTTTAATGAAAATTCACTACCATAACGCACTGGCTGCGTCCAGTCTTTTTAAATTCATCACAATTTTCTTTCAGTTTTAAAAGTAAGGAATAAATCATATTCTCTATAACTAGTAATCTTTAGAGGAAATGCCGAAAGGGGCCAACTTTGATTTTTTAAATGTCACTCTTTTAATTAAAAGTCTTCCTATTCACCCTAACCCCATTTGGAAAGGGTTACCTTCACGAAATTTTTAAATGGAATATGAGATCGTGTGATACCCATCTTTAAATAAAAATTAATTATCTATTCAGCGCTATCAAAATATTCAATTTTACTCAATGGTGCTCGAAAAAATTAATAATTTTCAAAAAGCAAAGAATACATTACTTTCAGTTGTTAATATTTTATTACAAACCATCATATAAGTTGCCATTTTTATAATTAAACATTAGGTTTAATATCACATTTCAAAAACTGAAGTTGTCCTGCTCAGATATTTTATTCTTGTGTAATATTTAATACATTCTCTTTACCATATACAATATTTTGGTTTTGTGCTCTACTAGTACTTCCATTGGCACTAGCAATTTTTTCATTAAATGCTTATATGTTTCTTCTTTTATATTAGAGTTCTAGATTTTGGTATATAATACGCTTTTTATAATATATACATACGCACCAAATTTGATTACCATAATTTAGTAATTTTAAGAGTAAGAGGTAAAAAATTGTCTAATCGAAATCCCAAAATGTTTTCAGAAAAAGCTAGTCGTATTTTTCTGCCTAACGAACCCATCCAAACCACTTATAAAGAAATGTATTTAGAGCGATGTGCTTAAATGTGCTCTACAACCGTTGTATCAAGCTGCAGCATCATAGACCAAATTACGCATAGTGATGGGCAACGTTTCTTGCCAGACCGGCAAAAGAGAAACGGGCGTGGAGTTAAGAAATGCTAACGATCTGCTGGTCTTAGCTCTTGCTAACTCCTCAATAATTGTCCCACGTTCCAGGTGCGCAATAGTGTATTCCAGATAAAGTCCGTGCGATATCTGTTGATATGGAATTCCAACAAAAGAATAAACTAATAAATTTCTGTTATCAGGGGCGTTCCTTAAAATTTTCCGTGTTGTTTTTAGAACATTAGAATATGCATTAATACATATGTACATATATAAAGTAGATACACGCTGGTAAAAAAACAAAGAAGCATGTATTTAGGTAACATACTACAGCCTCTAATCTGAACGCCACACCGCCGATGTCTTTTGTTCCACTTTCGGGTGACGAATGCGGTTAATTTTAAGAAAGGAACGCCATGTTTTCTTGGAATTCTGTCTCAAGAAATGACGCACCGACCGTACCTACGACAAGGAAAACATCGATTTACAACATACACTTGGAGAACCCAAATCACCACAACACATTTTTAAAAGACCAGACGATCGTTTCACTAACAAAGGTAGCGTTACCAGAGTATGAAAAAACAGAATTTTTCATCCTCTGATGCACTGATTTCGTCGACTTTTTTTCTAGCAGCTCCTTTTTGGAGGGTAACAACCCTTTAATTTCAAAAAAGCAACATGGGTCATGCGCCTCGTTTTTGGAAAGCGTATTAAGCGTACTTTTAGAGGGTAGATATACATTATTTTCAAGTTCACAGGGATGAAGATTTGAACCCACAATTAAAATAAATAAAATTTCGTTGTTTTCATTTTGAGTGTGTAGCTGCTAAGTTATGATATGATAAGTTAACTATCATTATTCTAACTGTATACATTGGAGATAATAATATTTTTATTAAGATGCTGGGTCTTGCTCTGAACTTTTTAAACAGTAAATACAGTGGTTTTGATATTGTTGTCTGTGATGATTTCAATTACCTGTTCTTAAGATCTAGTCGCGAACTGAGTATTTTAATGGATCTTGTCAATTTTTATAATTTGCAGCCCATTATCAATGAGCCTACGAGGCTAGAAAATTGCCTTGATAATATTTTTATCTGTGCGTTCTCTTCCACGTAAAGCTGGAGTCATCCATAATCATATGTCTGATCACGATGGTTAATTTTTGTCTCAATATTGTGAGTGTAAGCAAAATTAAAAAGCCATTCCCTCAGTTGAGCAATGTGACAAACATATCGGTTTTTAAAAGCCTCCTAGACTTGGGAAGATGTGCTTGGGGAAACGGGCGATGTTGATACACAGTACGCAATTTTCCATTATTTGATTGCAGAATTTTTCACCTTTCCCTACAAAGCACAAGTACACTAGATATAGCACTTTAGCAGTACCTTGGACTGCATTAGGCATTAAAACATTTAGTAGAAAACTAAAAGATTTATACATTCTTAATCAACAATCTAACGGTATCTTTTTGATTATTACAAGAAATACAATAAAGCTTACAGGTGTGTTCTTATGGCCGCTAAAAAGTTGTACAAATAAAAAACTTAATCAGAACTCCACAAATAAAAATTGAGCATTCTGGAGTGTTATTGGTAGTGGAAAGAAAAATGTCAGCACAAGAGACAGAATAGAATTGTCGGTAAATTATATCATTTTTAGTGATACACTGATATGTGCAAATGCATTTAATTGTTTTTTGGCTCAATCCAGGACATGCATGGTACCGCTGGCTATCCTTAAGTTTTGAGATCTTTTTCATCTAACAGTTCATCTATGTTCTTTGTTCCTGTAACTGGAAATGAGGTTCTCGATGAAATATTGGGGTTGAGAGCCACGTTTTCTTCTGGTTTCGATGGCATCAATTCCATGCTCCTCAAGTAGTGTGCAGCTGAGATTTGTATCACTTTAGCCATCTTAATAAACAAATCCCTTAGCTCTAGATTGTTTTCTTCACAGCTGAAATCATCAAAAGGTATACTACTGCATAAAAGTGGTTCTACTTCCGTTTAAGAAACTATAGACTTCTGCCTACAGATTTTCTTATTGGTTTCAATCTTTTTAATAAACATAAGCATCAGGAAGGGATATTCTACAGCAACCGCGATCATTGAGTGAAACTTTGTATCTAGGAAGTTAGTATAACTATTTGTTTTTACGTAGAATAATAAATCAATATAAATACTTGTTTTTATGCCGAATTTTAGTTGACTTATATATCCTTTGATAAAGTTAACATTGTAAGGTAAACATTCGTTTTTTTAAAAGATAAGCTGCTGTTATTGGTCTGTTCGCCAGATGTGCTTCTCGGCGCTCTTCATGGGCTCCAATATTCACATATTGAAATCTTTGGATCAAAAAGAACATGTAGCTTCCTTAAATATCTCGGTACCTTTCATTTTAAGCCCATTATCTCTAAATTAGATAAAAGCTCATAAATTTGTCAACCAGGAGATTAAAGTAGTTCTTCGACCTCGCCCGTTCAGTATTGACACAATAGACAAACTATGGGTCGCCCACTACAATTTTTACTTCGGATTAGGTTGTCTGTCTAGGTGCGATATAAATACACGGTAGCTGTTGATTTGATTTTAGAATTTTTTATCCTCTGATGACGCTGCCGTTGTCGGCGAAACGATTGTAAGGTCTCTAAAATATGTGTTGTGGTGATTTGGGATCTCCAAGTGCACTTATTATTAAACTAAGTAGCTAGGGAATTAGTTATATACCGCTGCAGTGGTTTCAGAGTTTCCTTTCTTTGCGACTGTTGAGCTTGAGGGTGTTTAATATTCACCACTGACATTATTTGGGGGAGTTCCCACGGTTGTGTTTTGGGTCCGTTACTGTATATTATTTATACAAGTCAGATTCCTGGGGATGAACTCGTCATGTACGCTGACGACGCTACTTTCATTGTACATGTCGCCAATCCTGATGAGCTTTCGGTGTCTGCAACTAGACGGTTTAATCAGCTAGTACAATATTTTGGAGACAATGATCTGTTTGTAAATAGTCAAAAATGATCGGATTCAATACAACAAGAATTGAAAGTGATTCTACAAGTGATTACAATTGAGAGCAAGCTGATATGGGACCATCATGTGAATGGGCTTTGCGACAAGTGTTCATATTATTGTTATGCGATTGGAAGACTGGGGAGTACTGTGAGTTCGGAGACTGTTTGCACATATTATTTTTCTTATTTGCAGTCTGCATTGAGCTATGGTATAGAGGTGTGGGGTACCTGTTTTGAGATGCATAGATTATCAGTTCTTCAAAACATGGCTATTAGATTGTTGTTAAACGCACGGCTCAGATCTCTTCTCATATCCAGGGCTTACTATAGTTTTGGTAAATATTTTTGTGACAGCTTGTGAATTTTGTGTTTTATGATAAGTAAGGCGTCATTTCGTTGTTTTTGTATTACCTTTTGAATTTTTCTTTTTGAACATTAGTTTTATAAATTTTATTAATTATTGTATTGTGTGTGACTACCCTTTTGTATTTATGATGACTTACTCATGCAGTTTTGATTGCCGATTAGCTTAATAAATAAATCCAAATCTAAATCTAGATCTAAATCTTACATTTGGCAAGAAGGAAAACAATCGACTTCTCGTAAAATTTATTTGGATAATCATCCTACTTTATTGAAGAACACGCTCAAATTGAGCCCCTTGAACTTCTTGACAATACTAAAGCCTCTTGTTGAACTGATAAGTCGAGTTTTGCAGTGATCTGTTACGCACTTGTTGAACGTCCACCACCATTAGATCTCACAACTGTTACAAACTCGCAGGCCGATCTTCCTAAACAACGCTTTCTAAACGATCTCAGAAAAAATCTAGTGGAGACAAATCCGGATACTTAGCTGGCCACTCAATGGGTCCTCTTCTGCCTTCATTTGTTAGGAAATGTCACATAAAGGTATTTTTTTACCTATCGACTGGAATGAGTCAAGGCGCACTCTTGTTGGAAGCAGATATTGGGGAAACGATTTTGAAACAATTTTATACTAATAATTTCTGGTAATAATCTAATATAGCGCATATCTGTTAAAGTCCCTTCAAAGACAAAGGATCCAATTACATTATGACTAACAATTCCGGCTCATACCTTCAGTTTTTCAGGATATTGGATACCAATTTTTTTCATCCAATGGGGGTTACTATCAGACCAATATCGACAATTGTGTTTGGTTACACTACCATTAAGGTAAAAAGCAGCTTTATCAGAGAAAACGTAGTTTAAAAATCTGTTAACTTTGTTAAATTATCTGAACCATTTGATCACAAAATTCGATCCTACGATCAAAATTCTCTGCAAAAACGTCCAAAGATCTAATTCGTTCTAGCAAGATCCAATGCAGCAGTTTTGGAAGTTTCTTGTACAGCAAGCAATACATTCAGCGTCTTTTTGTCCGAAGTAGCAGCTACAGGGCGGCCGGACTTTGGGCGATCTTTTAAGCTCCCTGTTTCAGTAAATTTGTGGGGAAGTCTGCTACCCTAGACCTCTTAAGTGATGAACCTCACTGCATAAATGACAAACGTCATCATATGTCCTTTTATGATCACCATAACCGATCGTCATTAAAACTTCGATACGCTCTTGTTCACTTAGATCAGCCATATCACAAAAAAGTAAATGAAGTAAATTAAAAATAAAACACTGATGTTGTAAATAATAAGCTAAAACACTTGCTACTGTGGAAAATCAGGCCAATAATTTTGACAAGACTAATTTTCTGGGTGAAATTATTAAACTGTGATCTGTATTATGGCTTTAAAAAATGCCATGTCTGATAAGGCCATGTAATTGTTGCTTCTTTGGACTAAGACAAAAATACTTGAATACTCTTTATTTTACTTCATTTATTTTTACGAAAAGGCGATTGTATTCACTCTTGTCAAAAGCAACTTAAAAATAATTAAAATTAAAAAGTCCGCTGGATCCGCTTTCCAAAAATGTGTCAAGTTTCATGTTTCCATTTAATAAATTAAAGAATTTTCACACTCCAAAAAGGGGGTTCGTCAAGAATGTCGATAATGTCACCAAATAGTCGCAAATGTTGTTATGAAATCCTACCAATTTTTAGCCCGCTACCATTCTCAGTTATGGACTTGTTGCCTTAGTTATGCGCACCTGTACAGTAGAGGTCTGAGGCGGATTATAAGGATCCGCCCTCGTATCAAATCACCAAATAATATCGTGATCATAAGCCAATAAGGTCTCTAGTTTAGGATATGGGGAGTAGGTTTAATCACAATATTTGTCTAAGTGTAGGGGAAGTATATACAAACTGCTCATCTCCTTAATATCGTTATTATTTTACAGTTTCTTTAAAACATGTATTGGTCCTTTCATTTTCTGCTTTTTATTAGGAAATATACTTTTATTTTAGTAAAATCTTAGCGTTTTGATTACCACACCGAAACTTTATCATTTTAGTGAGAAAAAAATATAATATATTCATAAAAAATTTACGTATATTTGTGCCCATGTGGTGGTACAATTACTTGGAGAAGCTTTTTGTTTACGAAGAACAACTTTACATATATTATAAAACAGTAGACAACATCACATATTTAATAAGTTAACACTCAAAACACTGCTGGTTTTTACAAGCAATTAAATTTTAGATATCCTCTCATTTGGAGAAACAAATTGTATGTAATGGTTTTGGTTTTCACAGTGTCTATCAAATCACTCGAAATTGTAAGGGTTTCGGTTTAATTAATACTGTTACCTAAACAATTGGTATTTACATGCAACAAAGTTCAGTTTATACACGGTGTTTCAAAAAACAAACAAAGTTATGTAGGCTGTTTAACGCCTGCTATAAGTTACCTCTTGATATTTTGTCAGTTTCAATCTCTTTAATGGGATAAATGCAATTATGTTGTGTTATGTAGTGTATTGAATTTTTAGTGAATTTTCTTCGAAAATTTCACTAATGAGGAGATCCCGACTTTTGAATTATGAAAAAATTTCTTCAAATGAGCGCTAATTAGGCCCCCTAGAACATATATCCGGGGGTCAGTTTCAATTTATATGTATATAGACATAGACATAGACACATAGACACATTTATTTGACCACTTTTTACACTTAAAAATGTAATAATTGTGGCAAGTCGAAATACACTAGCAAAATATCCAAGTTTTAAAAGTACAAAGCAAAATACACACACATATAAATTAGTTAAAATTAACTATACAATAAGTGAACCTTGTAAAATACAAATTACTACATGTGCGAGATACAAAGACTATAGCACTATGGAGGCATCCATGTACTCACGGACTGAATAATAAGCGTTTTGCTTAAAGTAATGCTTTATAGCATTTTTAAATTTCCCATAATCTAAGCACTTTATGTGAACTGGTAGCTTATTATATAAGGCGATATGCAAAGAATTATTTACAGATTTTTGTAGTCTAAATCTCTGCGGTCGTATCAAACCAGCCGATCTTGTACTATAGTTATGCTATGCAGAATTTAGCTGATAATCAAATTTATCCCTGTGTATATTTAATAACTGACTAAAGATGTATATCGTGGGAAGAGTCATAATTCCCACACTAATAAAGTACGGCTTACAGTGTTCACGGCAGCCAACTCCAGCAATCAACCTAACCACTTTTTTTTGTAGCCTGAAGATTTCTATAGAATTTGATGAATTTCCCACCACAAATGTGTGCCATACGATAGGTGGCCGTGAAACAGGGAGAAATAGGCTGACAGAAGTGAACTTCTGTCAACCGAATTCCTCAATCTCCTGATCACAAAAATTGGGACTGACAACTTACTCTTCAACAGAGAAATATGAGCATCCCACTTAAGGGCTCCATCTATAGTAATGCCAAGAAGATTAGCATTATTTTTCGCCGATACCTCCGAAGTTGTGGAAAATATTACCGTAACAGTTTTTTCTGTGTTTAATTTTAAGTTGTTCTATGTAAACCGCAGTTCTGCCAACTTCCCGGTAGATATCATTTCAACGTTCAGCTTTTCTGGGTCGCAGCTTTGGCAAATAAGCGACGTGTTATCAGCGTAACAGACGCAGCGACTCCGTGACATAAAACCGAATAAATCGTTTAGGTAGACTATGAAAAGTAGCGGCCCCAAGGCAGAACCCTGCGGCACCCCACTTCCCACAGCCCCAAGATTCGATATTTTTTCGTTAAAAAACACGCGCTGCTTTCTCATATGTAAGTATGAACTTATTAACTTTAACGGCGGACCCCTAACACCATATCTGAACAATTTCTCAATCAGCAGGTCATGGGAGACACAGTCAAAGTCCTTGCTTAGGTCACAAAGCGTGAGGCCAACATGATTACCCACCTCAAGACCCGCAACTATATCCCCAACAACCTTTCTGACTGCCTGCACAGTCGATCGCCGCCTTCTGAAACCGAACTGACAGTCACTCAACAATTCCCCACTTTCAAAATACTGGCCGAGTCGTTTGTGAATTATTACCTCAAATATTTTTCCAAACAGCGGTACAATAGAAACAGGGCGGTAATTATCCAAGCAATTTACATCCCCCTTTTTTAGCAAAGATGTTACCCTGGAAATTTTAAAACAATCCGGAAATGTCCCCTGAGATACGCAAAGGTTAAATATATGTGTCAACGGCGACACCAAATATTCCTTTACTTCGTTGACAATAATGCTATTAATGTTATATATATCAAAAGCATTTGACCTTTTAAGATAATTAATGGCGTCCAAGACTTCACTTTCTACAATCGGCAGCATAACAAAAGAACTACAGGCCATCGGAATGCCAGAAATTAGCTGTCTTTGTAGCTCCAAGTTTACTGGTAGAGTTTTTACAATGTTAGCTGCCACCGATACAAAAATTCATTCATCTTATCAGCTGTTAGTTTGGTATCCAATTTTGACGCTCTGTCAAAGTTTCGTTCATAATTTATGACCTTTCAAACGTCCCTTGCTTTATTTTATGAAGTGGCTATAAAGTTACTAAATGCCTGTTTTTTGTTAATACTATGGCATCTCTATAGTTCTTCAATAACAGCTTGTATACTTCCCTATCCGAAGAGTCAGCAGTTACATCAGCTATCACCTTAACACCTGAAACACATGTTCTCATATCTCTCAATTCCTGAGTAAACCAATGCACAGGCGGTTTACCAGAATTTAAATGTTTCAGGGGAAAATTGTGAAGTATGAAACTTTGACAAATATTGGTTATACCTGTGGCCAAATATTCAATATTGTATGACTCATAAAAAAGAGACCAATCGATGCCCTCAAGATAATCTTGGAAGTCCTGAATCCCCCGACAAGTTATCTTTCTAACCTTTCGTTGTGGCCGTTTACTATTCACATCGACTTTTACTTTAATAACCGGTCCGTAATGGTCAGAGAGGCATGGATCAACCACTGCGGCAGTAAAGCAACGCTCATCGATATCTGTCAATATATTGTCAATACAACTACCAGACCCATTAAAGACCCTAGTGAAACCCGAGATTGTAGCTGCTATACCATAACTTTCAATAATGTAGGTTAGATCTGCTACAGCTCTAGAAAAACCGTCAAAATTTATATTGAAATCTCCTAAAATTATAATTTGCTTATACTTGTCGTTAAAATCATACAATAACTTATCTAACATATTTAAGAAAATCTCAACGTCACCCAGGCAAGATCTGTACAAACATATCACCATTATTTTTTGGCTAACCAATTTAACTGCACTAAATTCACAGTCGATCTCCCTTGAGTAGCGTTCAACGTTAAGTACTTTACAATTCACGTCAGCCCGCGCATATACACACACACCTCCATGTACATGATTTATTCTAGAAAATGCAGTCATCAACTTATATTTACTTACATTTAAGCATTTTAAGTCATTTGTCTTGCACCAATGTTCACTTATACAAACAAGTGCATAGTCACAATCGCTAAGGTAAAATGATAACCCATCAGTTTTATTACTTAAACCCTGTATATTAATGTGAAACAGACTCAAAAAAACTTACATTATCATCACATTTGCTCACCCCACATTTTGAGTTTTCTTTCTGATATGAAAAAACCTTCCCACTCTAACATTTTGTGGCCAAATAGAAGAGTCCAAGAGTTTATCACCACTCTCCCTAAGGACCCCAACCTTGAAAGACGAATAAATATATATATATATATATATATATATATATATATAAATAATAGGCCGATTTTGATTAAGTTTGCGAGCGGCTTGAATAAGTTCGTTAGCCAGGAAAATCGGCCCAGGTTTTCCCGGAAAATGTTGTGTTTTCTTTCGAAAAAAATTATATCTCCGGAAATAACAAAGTAAGTAAAGCTAAATTTTATGCGGGGGGTTACGTCATTATGAGTAAATTACGTATCAAAATTTAGCTTTGTAAGTTAAAAGGTTAGATGCATGTAAATATAAACAAACTGGGGTTTTCCTCAAAACGTCAAAGTCGCGACTTAAAACGTCAAAATGGAAAGAAAATGTCTCAAGAATAATGTTTTACAAACCCTGAAGTCTTAGCTTCAACCGTTATTGTCCTTCATTTTACAAACATGTGTCCAGAAAATTCATTTCCAATAGACCCTTTCTCTGATGCTTTGGCAATAGTCTTAGCTGTAGAGTTTATCGTTTAATGGTATATAATTTTTGTCAAATTTTCGCAAAAAATCAATAAAGCTTAATATATCCGTTATTATACAAGGTACGAAAAAAATGTATACATTAATTATATGGTGTCTTGAGCTACATCTTGAAAAGTTTTTTCTACAATCACATGGTGGCCTATAAATCGTTGCTGATACAAATTTTCTTTTTTTTTTTAATCGAACACGATTTATATTACTTCATTTTTGCATTTCACATCGAAATATAATGCATGTTTGTAAGAAAAAGACATTCAGGACGCAGCAAGTGCATTATGGTGGCGAATTTTCATTAAATGCTTCAAATTTGGATAGCTCACTTTGCTATTAACGTATAAGGTTGACCAAGAAATCAGTTTTTTCGGGAACACACTAGAAATTACTTTCGGAAATTTTTGTACATTTTCAAATAATAAAGTTATTTTAATAAATAATAGCACATTGTTTCTACTATATAGGTTATACTGGTAACCAAATTTGATGCCTGCTTTCTTAAAAAAAACACACATATTTGCTATTAAAAACATTTTAATGAAAATTCACTACCATAACGCATTTGTTGCGTCCAAATATTTTTTTAACATTTTTAAGGTCCTCAATTTAAACTATCTACTAGTTAAAAGTAGCTGAATAAAATCATAGCACCTGTTGAAAATGGCCACCTGCAGATTCATTATAAACCCCCAATGGTCGGTGCAAAGATATTAGTCTGGCACGACCGCGAGGATTTTGCCGAAGTCTTATAAATACTAGTTCTATGCGCTGTAAAAGTTCTTCAAATATTTGTACTGGTGTCTTGTGAACAAGCTCTTTTATGTGCCTCCATAGGTAAAAGCTCAAAATTGAAATCAGGCGATCTTAGTGACCATGATATTGGACCGCCACCACCAATCCATCGATGACCATATGTTTACGAGAATTACTCCCCAACATCAATAGCAAAATGCACCGGTGCATCATCGTGTTGGAACCACATCTATTTCTCATCAAAACAGGTAATAGTTCGGACAGATCATTCATCAGAAAATTTAAATATGACACTTGATCCAGTCTATGTGGCAGAATAATTGGACCAATAAATCCATTTTCAATAATACTAACCCAAATATTCACACAAATTAATACTGTGCATTGAGAACTGACTCTTCAACTTGAACAGTTTGTCGGTATCTTCTGCGTCCAGAATTAGATCTTAAAGATCTTAAGGCACCGTTTTTCCTCAAACGTCTGCACATATGTTCAAAAATATTTTTACTGGGTGCTATTCGTCTGGAAAACCTGTCATGATAATTTTTCGCTGCTTCTCTTCGATTGTGTTTTGCTTCACCATAGAATAATAACATATGAGTTAGATCAGGCAAGGTATAATTAAAAAGGGGCATTATAGCAATAAATAGCACCTGCCACTTTGACAAGTAAATAACAATAACAGCATGATTTTTTTTGGTTCAGCCCAGGACATATTCAATACACTACATAATACAACATAAATGCATTTATCTCATAAAAAAGATCGAAATCGACGCACAGATTTTGTTTAGAACAAGTGATAGTACATACGCACGGTTCTGGTGAAGCTGTCCACACTTTTTTAATAGTAAAATATGTATTACGTTAAATAACTTTCACCCTCCAAATTTAATCCAGATTGCTACAGAGAAATTTGGAATCAACCAAAAAAATAATTTTCTAACCTCCTGTAGCTACGACACGAAGCAGAATCGGACCTATATTAATAGAACCTCGGTGGTTCAGGGGTAAGAACATGTGCCTCTGAACCGAAGGGTACTGGGTTCGATCCCAGGGTACTCCTTTCACTTTTACAGTACAAACTGTAACATTAACACCAACCGAGGTTCTGGCATGGTATTTGAGCAAGTTGAATGTCTGCACGTTGCGCCCTTCGGAGGGGGCGTAAAGCCGTCGGACACGTGCCCATACCATGTTGCGGACGTTAAAGATGGTGAGGTGAAACTGCTCCCTGGGGTCGGTGATTGGCCATAGTAGCGGAAATAGGCCGACGTTAAAGAAACAAAAACACACACACACATATACTAATATGCAAATGTCTTATTTTTACGTGAGGAATCTAACCAAGAGCTACGGCAGATGTTTTATGAAACACCTTGTATACTGGTAGTATATTAAATCATCAGTCTTAGCTTAATTATTTTTCGTTTTACTTAAAAAATGCACAAAATATTAATCTCATAATCATCACGAAATTTTAAATCAGACATAATCTAAATTATCTGAATGATGCATTCTTTAAACTGCGTGAGTGACAAGGAGCTCTTGAATTTCCTTTACAAAAACAACTATTATTTGATTGATTTAGGCATTACGTCAATAGTGTCAATATGCGATTAAATTATTCAGTTGTTTTATAGACTGTAAGTTGCCTGGCAGCTTATGCAATCAGACATAAACATTGTTATCACCTTAAACCCGCTCTTAATGTATTAGCTTAAGTAAATTAAATAATATGTTCAATCAACAACAAAACATTATATAGAATAAGAAAAGGTTAATAAATTGACTTCCGTTGTCACAAGGTATTAAACATTTCACGTTCAGTAATCAAATGTTTAGACGCAGAAAGTGCGTTATGGTAGCGAATTTTCATAGAAATAATTTTGACGAAAAATAATTTTTAAAAACAGGCCGACAAGCAAAAACTGCAGATTTCGGAGATGATTTGATGACGATTTGCGTAAATCTTCTTATTGAAAAATGGTTCCTAACGGAGACAGAGCCCTTTCAAGATGGCGCTTCAACATCAAGTTTTCGCTGAACAATTTAAAACATAAGAAATACAACACAAGCTTTAGCCTACTTGCGTAATACATTGTATAATTCATTCTCTGTTTATGTATATAAAGTCTAGGACAGAATTTTGGTGACAAGGCATAAATAATCTTAAGGAAGTTCGATAGTGGAAACGTATATGCCAAAGTTGGTTGTCATAGCTCTGTTATTTTCGGAGATACAAAAATTTTCCGAATGAAAACCCAAAATTTTCCCGGAAAAACTAAAACTATTTTCCTGGCTAACGAAACTAAGCCACTTACATAAGGAAGGTAGGTCCCAAATTTTATTAAAATCGGCCCATTATTTTTTGAGTTATCGATATATATATATATATATATATATATATATATATATATATATATATATATATATATATATATATATATATATATATATATATATATATATATATTAATTTCAACAACACACCACGAGGGCTTACGGCCTAAATACTATCGTACCGTGGGTGTTGACAAGGAGGAAAGAGGCAGCTTGTTAATTCTGGACTTGAAGGTTTGGAGGTTCGGAGGAGAAGGAAAACATGTGCCGGCAAGGAATTCCACAACTTGGAAGTCCTCGGGACAAAAGAGCCAGCATAACAAGATGTTCTAAGTCTGGTGACCTGGACAGTAAAAAAGTGCATTCGCTCTGTTCCCCTGGTAGATCTGTTGGGGGCAGCAGGTGGAGGAACTATGGAAGAAAGCTCCTCTGAGCAGTGCCCATTCAGATATCTATAAAAGAGAGAGAGGTCACCAACGGCACGTCGGTGGACAAGGGATGGCAGCCTTTGGGTGAGGGTAGGGTCACCGATGAGACGTATAGCTCTCTTTTGAATGGAGTCCAGGATAGCGAGTGTAGAAGCGGCAGCGGCACCCCAGATGTGGGAGCAGTATTCGAGGTTTGGCCTTATTTGTGAAGTATATAAGGTATAGAGATTAGCTGGCGAAAAGTATTTGCGAGCCCGGAAGAGGAAACCTAATTTCTTAGCAGCCGCTTCTGTAATTGATGTGACATGTTGGTGCCAATTAAGATTTCGATCCACAGAAATTCCAACAAGAGAAAGGGACTCATTACTTTGAATAACTTGGTTGTTCATTGTGATGGGTCTAGGGCTGGTGTATCTCTTGTGAGAAAGAAAGCAAGACTTAGTTTTGGTGGGGTTAAATTGTACAAGATTTCTACTTCCCCAGTCTAATATTTTTTGGAGATCCACGGAGACAGAACCCTCCATGAGTCTGCGATCCTCATCTAATTGGGATAAAGAGACAGGCTTAGAATATTGTATATTTGAATGGAGGGTGCTGTCGTCCGCGTAGCTGTGAACTGGGTGTGCTAGAGAGGAGGTCATTGATATGGAGAAGAAACAAAGTAGGGGCTAAAGCTGAACCTTGAGGAACTCCTGCATTAATTGGATACAGTTTAGAAGAATGGCCATCCACAACAACAGATATGCTCCTGTTGGAGAGAAAATTTGCTGTCCAGGTACAAAGTTTTGGTGGTAGGCCATAGGCCGGAAGTTTATTAAGCAGCGCTGCTTGCCAGACCTGGTCGAATGCTTTGGATATGTCTAGAGCAACAATCTGGGATTCACCGTGTTGTTCCATAGACTTGTTCCAAGAATGGGTGACAAAGGAAAGGAGGTCGGCAGTCGATCTGCGCTGACGGAATCCATACTGCATGTCGTGGATTAGACTGTGTTTTTCGAGAAATTTTAGTAATTTGGTGTTTATATACTTTTCCATCATTTTAGAGACGACTGAAAGGAGAGAAATAGGCCTGTAGTTGCTAGGAAGCGCTTTGGATCCTTTCTTGGGGGTGGGTTGTACTCGAGCAGTTTTACAGTCACTAGGGAATATGCCTTTATTATAAGATATCTGAAACAGACGAGTCAGGACAGGAGCAAGCTCTGGTGCGCATTTTTTGAGAACAATTGCTGGGATCTCGTCAATGCCAGAAGCTTTCCTGGTATTAAGAGAAGAGAGCATCTTTCGTACCTTTTTAGTTTTGAAAATGATATCCGTCATTTTATGCGCGACATTGGGGACTGTTGGTGGTTGAACATTTGGAGGTGGGTTAAGAGTAGAATTGCCGGCGAACAACGAAGCAAAAAGTTCAGCCTTGCCCAGGGCGGTAGAAACAATTTCGTCCCCTGAGACAAGAGGTGGAAACGTGCTTTTGCAGAAATTATTCCCAATAGATTTAGCAAGAGTCCAGAAGGGTTTGCCGCCATTGGAGCTTAAGATGACTCTCTTTTTGATGTGGTTATTAAACGAGTTTTTTGCCTCAGAAAGAATGTGGACATAGCAGTTTCTTGCGTCGTTAAATGCTTGACGATTTTCTTGACTGGGATTGTGTAGAAGCGTTTTGTGAGCTTTGACCTTTTCAAGTCTGGCCTTCTCACAGGATTTAGAGAACCAGGGCTTTTGAGAGGCTGAAGAGGTTTTCTGTGTACGTGGGATAAATAATTCCATGCCAGCTTGGATAATTTCGGTGAGGTTTTGTGAGATATCAGAGGGGTCAGGATGAGAGAAGCAGACAGACGCCCATGGAAATGAGGAAAAGCAATCCCGCATTTCGTCCCAGTTTGCGGAGTTGTAGTGCCAAACGATACGTGGGTGTGATGACTGTGTGACCTCGGGTTGCATTGCGCAGGAAGCAGTGATCATGCCGTGGTCTGAGCGACCAAGGGGGGCGGTGACTGATATCTTATAGCATTCAGGTTGTGTAGTAAGAAGGAGATCCAAGGGATTTGAGCTGTGTGTTGGGATACGAGGAAAGTAAGTAGGTTGCTGAACCATATTGGCTAAAGAATTGCTGACTACAAAGGCCTTCGCTGCTCTCCCTTGCGGATCGGTTTTTGAAGATCCTAGCCATTCCTTATTATGGACATTGAAGTCACCAAGAATAGTGACCTCGGAGGAAAGATATTCAGAAATCAGATAGTCGGTTTTTTCAGAAAGGTAGAATTTAGTTGCAGCCCTGAGAGGGAGTTTTATCCATAGTATGTCTTTTCTTCCAGCTTCTAAATTGGGGAGTCTGGTGCAGGGTAGATTGCTACGGACGTATGCGCACACGCCTCCATAAAATCTAAAGGAAGTAAGAAGCTCATACCCCGGGAAATTAAGGTGATTAGTGGCTGTTTTGGCACTGATTTGGGTTTCGGTGAGGAGGAGGAGTTGGGGCCTGTTAGTCTGGAGAAAATGGTGGACGGAGTTCAGGTTAGAATTTAGGCCACATATATTCGAAAAGGATATGTTAAATCTTGATGTTGGCGCCCCTGTACACCCCTTTCCCGGAGATCCGAATGGAGGGGTATTTTGCCTCCGGAATATTTTGTACAAGGAGGAGCCATAATCATTTTTGCTTATAAGGGAAACCGACTCATACACCAGAACTGGAAACGTCCGTTGGGACTTCACTGTATGGGGTGGTACCTCATCAGGCGTGAAAGAATCATTATATATATATATATATATATATATATATATATATATATATATATATATATATATATATATATATATATATATAAACACAGATCTCCTCGTTAGTGAATTTTTAGTTTTACGAAGAATTCGCTAAAATACTGACATTTTCGCTATAAGAAGTTGGAAACATATGTTTAGTCAGTACAATTTAAATTAAAACAGACAACTTGGAAAAGTTTTAGATGAAAGTGTATAGAAAATTGACTTAAACTTAAACAATAATCTTAAAATTTGAGTTTTAAGAAAAATGAAAAAAAATTGCAATTTAGCAACACTAATTTGACAGATTGAAAGGACTCTTTTTACAAAAATATAAACTAAATTTTCTCCCTGATATAGAAGCGATGAGCTTTATCTTCCTTATAAAGTGTGGATCATCTATTATTTTGCTTATATACAATGTCACGCGGTCTTAGTAAATTTTATGTTTTACAGTTTTTATTCTGATAAGCACACTTGGAGAATCCACATCACCACAACACATTAAAAAACCTGACATCGTTTGTCTAACCAAGTTAGCGTCATCAGAGGATGAATACTCGACGCTAACTTGGTCAGTGAAACGATCGTCAGGTTCTTTAAAATGTGTTGTGGTGATTTGGGTTCTTCAAGTGTGCTTATCAATGCTCATCACAGGTTCCAATCTTCACTTAGTTTTTATTCTTATAAATGTTGCGGTGATTTGCGAAATCTTAATGTTTACTTTTTTTGCAAAAAAACTTTAAAATCAACAAACTACGTACGGTTTCCAGTTTGTCTTTGTCCTGCAAAGATAACAGGTAGTCGCATGGTAACAAAAATAAATAAGATAAACCAATAGATATTCCACAATTGTTTTTCCAATAACAATAAAACATCACGAAATACTTGAAACTTATAGTTGGTCGGTAATTTTAATAATAAAATAGTATCGTATATATTTCTTATAATTATTTATCCATCTTAATTATACATTGTAACTAAAAATTAACTTTAGCTTGTGCTTGTAAAACACAATTTTTAAGAAATCCAAAATAAAGAAAAGGTCAAGACCCAGCAAGTGCGTTATGATAGTGAACTAGAAATAATCTGGCACCAAACACTTTTTAAATGAAATGCTTATAACTTTTTTTACTTCTAACATAGAGATTTAAGTTTTGGCACATAGTTTCCATTTTATAACAAAAATTTGGCTACCATATCTTTGTTATGTTCGGAAAAAATTTACGGAAAAAACCCAAAATTTTTCAGGAAAACCTGGTCCCGCTTTCCTAGCTAAGGAACCTATTTAAGCCACTTACAGCAGGAAAGTATTTGTCAAGTGCGTTATGGTAGTGAATTTTCATAGGAACGATCTGGCACCAAATATTTTTTAAATTAAATGCTTATAAAACGTACCTCATTGAGCTAACGTGTTGGTTACATAGGTATAGCCTTCTTCAGAGCATATTGTCTTCTTATGTCTTCAAGGAAAACGTTAGCCGAATTAGGTACGTGTCTTAATCTAAGATCCTCACATATTCTAAGGACAAGAATAAGAAAATCAGCACACATATTCGACCTCACCAATGTCATGGATTTTTTTGAAGATATAAGAAGACAATATGATCTAAAGAAGGCAATACCTATGTAGCCGAAACGTTAGTCAAATGAGGTACTTGTTTTATTGAAGCCCTAGTTCCTGGAATAATCTTAGGTACTCACATAATTTAAAGACAAGAATAAGAAAATCAGCACATATATTCGACCTCACCAGTGTCATAGGTGTCCTTGAAGACATAAGAAGACAATATGCTCTGAAGAAGGCTATACCTAGCCGAAACATTAGCTGAATGGTGTACGTGTTTTATTGAAGTGCTACTTCCTGGAATAATCTAAGGTACACACACACACACACACACACACACACACACACACACACACACACACACACACACACACACACACACACACACACACACATATATATATATATATATATATATATATATATATATATATATATATATATATATATATATATATATATATATATATATATATATATATATATATATATATATATATATATATATATATATATATATATATATATATATATATATATATTGATATAAGAAAATGTTTTAAATAATACTTACAGTGTGTACGAAATGTGTGTATGATCATTTTTGTAAATTATATTTCATGACTACAAATATTCAAAACCATCCCAATATAAATTATCCATATTACACAATAACAATACAATTAAACCATTATATATTATTTGTTATTGTTATTTAGTACAGGATGGATGATATCAATAAGTTGAAAGGAAATACTGCACTTAAATAATAGATCAAAATTAATATAAGCTATATAATGGGAACAATAAATAGTAAAGGGTAATTAAGCCACATACCTAACGAGTATGTATAGCCTGATGTTTAAAAAGGGGTTAAATTTAAAAACTAAAGATATATTGTCAAATAATTTTTACTCACAATTTTGAAAAAAAAAATGTATTTAAAACACTCTATATATTCATAAATAGTAAAAAGAACATTTGTGATGTTACTAAAGAACTTCCCAAGCAAGAGATAACAATTAAAAGTGTTTTTGGTTGTGTTAAAAATCATTGTTTACGATTGAATAAGTAAGGTTAGTTAAATGTCATATTTAGTTTTAAAGAATTTCTGTTTGTAGATGACATTAAAGTGAAATATTTCAATTTGGCGGGTATAAAAATTCGACTTGCCTGTCAAATAGAAAAACAAGGATTATTTCCATACGCTATACTGGCTGACTAAGTATATCCAGCTCAAGAACGAAAGAAAGGAGTATAATAATGTTAAAAACAATTTCCAGGCAGCTAGCAATGGCTTTAAACAGGAAGTTAAGTGGGTTCGAAATTTTTGGGGACGATTTGCGTTTCCGGAGGAAAATATGGAGGAGGTTGTTGATGAACTCCGAGAAAGTGCCGGCGTTATATTCCACTGTTCATATATAAAATGAAATTTTAAGTAAATTGTCCGCAAAGAGGTGTTCAATGTGTCTAGGAAGTCAACAAACACCCAGTAGATGATTCAAACCATACGTTCACGAAGGCAAACCAATGTATCGGTAATAAACAGCAAGTATTACCAGTATCAACGATCAGTAGGCTCCATAAGGTGCCATATTAATTCACCATTAACACAAACCTTAACAAAAGCAAGTTTCATCTTTGCAGAAATCTAATTAAATGATCCATCGATTATTGGAATATAAATGATTAAAGCAGAAAGCAGATATCATTAATTTGACAGAAATTTAAATATAACTCCCGTCGTATTTCATAAGAAAATTCATATAGGGCGCATCGGGTGTAAAATCCAGAACTGCAGAAACAAATAGCCATTTTATAAAATTCAAACAATTGCTAAAATCCTATCACTTAAAAATTTTAAATAAATTTGTTAATAATTTTAACAATAGAGGATTCAGTAGTAAGGGAATTCTAGAATTTCAATTTCAATTTAAACTTTAAAACAATCGTTAATAAAAATCCTTGTTAAATTTGAAAAGTTCTTTGACATATATTATTCGAAATATTTATTAAATATAGGAATTATTGATATTTAATATCATTTAGCAACTAGAACTGACTAACTGGGAAAGAAAGTCAATATTGCTGAGCAGCTGAGAATAAGCAAAGCTGAGAATAAGTAAAGGGGAAGTATAATTATATATATATATATATATATATATATATATATATATATATATATATATATATATATATATATATATATATATATATATATATACAGCGTGGAACAGCCAAATGGAATAAATTCGATAACGGATAAATGAGGGCGTGTTGGGAAAAACGCTTGGACACGTCGATTTGTATTTTTAACTGCGCATCTTTTTCAAGAAAAAAAAATTATATAGGGTGCGTCATGTGACAGTGGCCAATACCAACTTTCTTATTTTAAATACAAGCCCCTGTATATTATAAATTTTTTGGATTCTTCAGAAAATTCTAGACATAATTCATGTACAATGTTCTATACCTATCTTCAACTGTTTCGGAAATATTAAGTATTTTCAGATTTATTACAAAAATTAACATTAAAAATAGAAAATTATTTTATTTCACAAATTCGCTACATTGCATTCAATACTTATTTCCCATTCAGCTCTTGATAATGAGAAAGTAAACAAAAACCATTCCTGCGTTTCTTTTTACTGATATGAAATGAAACAAAAACAAAAACAGTTTTCTTTCTGTTCGTATAAAACTCGTAGCCTTAGCAACTTGTTGTCTGCCTGCATGACAGTAGTGATTAGTGTCAGTGCTATTGTCGTTTGAATTTCGTTAACTGTACGTAATAATATCAGAAAAATGGTTCATTTAACAGAAATGCACAAAATAACCATTCTACAAATGATTGGTTATGGAGATAACACACGGACACAGATGGAAGTGTCTCGCTTATTTCACGAAAAATTTCCAAATTTGCCGCCTGTATCCCAAGGAACAATTAGCAAAATAGAAAAGCAGTTTCGCGAGCTTGGTCATGTGAGACAGATAAAAAAAGTAGCTGCCAATGCAGTAAGTGATGATACGAAATTGGATATTACGCTTGAGTTTCAAGAAAACCCACATACTTCTGGTCGACAAGCAGCCCAACTATTCAACGTTAGCCACACAGCAATTTTTCGAACATTAAAGGAAAGTAAAATGCATCCCTATAAAATGATACCAACTCAGGAGCTCATGGAGGACGATTTCGATAGGAGAACGTATTTTTGTGAACAAATGATGGCAATGTTAGATAACAATGTGATCCAATTAGAAGATGTTTTGTTTTCTGATGAGAGCACATTTACACTTCACGGTCATGTTAATCGTCAAAATTGCCGCTATTGGTCTAATGAGAATCCTCATTGGATGAGAGAGGAACATACGCAATATCCTGAAAAAGTTAATGTTTGGGCAGGAATTGTTGGAAATCATATCGTAGGTCCCTTTTTCATTGATGGCAACTTGAATGGGGATAAATATTTAGAACTGCTCCAAAATAATGTCGTGCCAACTTTGACAAACTTATATCCAGATCCAGCAAACCCACAAGTTCCTGCCAATAAAATATGGTTTCAGCAAGATGGAGCACCGCCCCATTACCAAATCAATGTCCGGCAGTACCTGAACCAAATTTTTCCAAATCGGTGGATAGGGAGGCGCGGATCGATAGAATGGCCAGCACGATCTCCTGATCTGTCGCTATTAGACTACTTTTTGTGGGGATATGTCAAAAGTATTGTATACAAAACTAAGCCCCTCAACTTAGATGACTTAAAAAGACGAATCACGCTTGCGATTAGATCAGTCACGCCTGAGATGTTGAGTAATGTTAGAAGACATTTCTATACCAGATTAGCATGTTGCCAAGATGTTCGTGGCGAGCATTTTGAACATTTACTACATTGACATTAATTTTTTTTTGTTTTTTTAAATTATTAAGAAATAATCAGTATTTCTTATTAGAATTTGTGAAATAAAATAATTTTCTATTTTTAATGTTAATTTTTGTAATAAATCTGAAAATACTTAATATTTCCGAAACAGTTGAAGATAGGTATAGGACATTGTACATGAATTATGTCTAGAATTTTCTGAAGAATCCAAAAAATTAATAATATACAGGGGCTTGTATTTAAAATAAGAAAGTTGGTATTGGCCACTGTCACATGACGCACCCTAAATAATTTTTTTTTCTTGAAAAAGATGCGCAGTTAAAAATACAAATCGACGTGTCCAAGCGTTTTTCCCAACACGTCCTCATTTATCCGTTATCGAATTTATTCCATTTGGCTGTTCCACACTGTATATATATATATATATATATATATATATATATATATATATATATATATATATATATATATATATGTATATATCTGTGTTTATTACTGCTATAACAGTGGCAAATAATACCAAAAACAATACATATCATTATACAAAATCAAATACAAGATTTACATAGTTGAGCATAGATATTGAGGGCAAGCTATAAATATTATTCTTAAAGTCAAATTAAATTATTATATACATATAAAACAAGCTAGAAATCTAAAACAAACATATTCACATTTTAAAATTCTTAATAATCTAGTAATTATATATATATATATATATATATATATATATATATATATATATATATATATATATATATATATACATATACATATACAAATTTTAATGGACATTGGTTTCGGGTTATAAGGGCCCCAATTTGTGCTCATTTGAAAATTTGAAAAATCTCACAATCGATACCTCTCAATTATAAAAATTCGCTAAAAAATAGTGAATGGAGTCATTGACCTGTTACAGCCAAATTATTTACGAAAGGTAATGATATACGACGGACAAAAAGAGGTAATTGTCGCACAGTCGTTTTGTACAATAGAACTACATTTTAGAAGTCATCTGAAGTCATTAATTAATTAAATTGTTTTGTTCAATTTGTTTAGAAGATTTACCTGCTCTAGTGATCTCGCGTCTTAGCTACCTTACAAACACAACATCTGTGACATCATTGTTGAAAAATGGTAAAATCACAGCTTATGCTTCGTTGCACACTAAAAATGTACGTATGACTAAAAGAGTAAAGTCCTTGAATCTCGTTAAATAATTACTAGGTAAAGGTATTCCAAATTAAGTCCAATTATGCATAGGCTTGTTTTAATTAAGTACAAGTAGGTATTATAACTAACGTCTTAATATAAAGCAGAGCTGTGCGACTATGGGTAGATCTGTCTAAATAACAGACTTCTGAATTTTATAAAAAAAGTGCAGCAAGTTGAATCATAACTTCTACATAGCTGTCATAATTTTCTATCATCAGAAAAATATTCTCATGAAATGAATTTAGGGTCCATGACTTGACCACAGATAAAAGATTCGTATTCCTGTACACATAAACTTCTGAAACGATATAGGAGTTACTCGTTTTTTAATGTTTTGAGACTTTTTACGCCGTTTTACCAAAAACGAATTTCGAAATTTCTGTCACCGATATTCCACCCTCACACATTCTACACCTAATTTAATTTCAGCACAGAATACCAGATGTTTGATGAAACTTCATGTTCTCTCATAAACAAACCCTAAAACGTTGTATTACTGAGTTTTGAGGAAAAAATGTCAATTTTCACCAATCCACCCACCATTCACCCCCTAACTCCTGGAGCGATTTTACCCTAAAACAATCCGAACCGTTCATTTGTCACGTACCAACCATATACCAAATTTGAAGACGATATCTCAATTCGTTCTGAGGTTATCGTGGCTACTAACAGACAGGTATACAAATCGACAGACAAAATAATTTTTCGTTCCCAAATCATGTTTTCTATATGTTTTGACACTTTTTAAAACGTCTAAGCGAATTTTTTTGTGGATATTTCTGTCACCGATACCATACTTCCACACGTATTACTTCTACATCGGCAGAGCCTCGGTGGTCCAGTGGTAAGAACGTGTGCCTCTGAACCGAAGGATACTGAGTTCGATCCCAATCTCCTTTCACCCTTTTAGTACATACTGTACAATTAACATTAACCGAGGTTGTGGCATTGTATTTGAGCAAGTTGAATGTCTGCACGTAACGCCCTTCGGAGGGGGCGTAAAGCCGTCGATCCCGTGTCCATGCCATGTAGGACACGTTAAAGATCCCTTCCCTCTTTACAGAAGGGCAGGGGTTCGGCAAAATTTCCAGGATAGTGATGTGAAACTGCCCCCTGGCGTCGGTGATAGGCCATACTCACGGAAATAGACCGACGTTAAACAAACAAACACACAAAGACACACACATAGCCATACACTTCCACATCGTCAATACGTGTGAAAGTATGGCATGGGCTACAAAAGTTAAAAAAATTTTTTCGCTTAACGTCGTAAAAAGTGTCAAAACATATAAAAAACATGATTTGGGAACGAATTTTTTTGTCTGGTGGTCTGTCGGTCGGTATGTATGTCTGTTTGAATCCACGATAACTTTAGAACGAGTTGATTTATCGTCTTTATATTTCGTATACAGTTAGCACCCGGTAAACAAACGGTTCTGATTGTTTTTGGGTAAAATCGCTCCAAAGGGTAGGGGTGAATAGGGGGGATTTGGTGAAAATTTACATTTTTTCTTTATAAATCGAGTAACATAACATTTTAGGGTTTGTTTATTATAAAACTTTCAATTTCATCAAACAGCTGGTATTCTGTGCTGAAACTAAATTAGGGGTTAAATGTGTGGGGGTGATATATCGGTGACAGAAATTTCGAATTTTTTGTTAAAATGGCATAGAAAGTATGAAAACGTATAGGAAGCTTGATTCTGGATCGAATTTTCTTTATCAAATGCATGTATGACTAAACAAATTTTGTTATTTAGTAAGAAATATAAAATAATAGACATAACATTTTTTTGTTCTTTCAAATTATATAAGTTTTAAATAATTTTAGTATTGATCAGAAGCAACATCTCTTAATTTAAGCGTAATTTGTATGGTATATATGTATATATAGTAACTTCTTGGATCTTTTGAATGTTATTCTGTTTGGCAGAGGACTATGAACATATGATCAATTAGTAAATACTCTCTCCAAGTGTGCAGACGATGCAGGAATATTAAGCAACTTATCCGCAAGGTTACTTAAGGTTGGATGCTAGTGTTTAGCAAGGTTCCAAAAAGCATTTGGATTCTTAACACATTTGTTTATAAGTAAACGGAATATGTTGTCTTCAGTTGTATTTGTATTATTAAACTTGGATTGCAATCAAGTTTATCAAACAAATTAATATTTAAATTTACTTAAAGTTACTACCAGTGCTCATCAAAAATGGAGCAATTTTACCTATTTATGAAAAATTTTCGTTTTAACTTCTGATTTTTGGTAAACTAACTAAACTAACTATCAATAAAGTGGCCCATACAACAGTTTTAGAGGAATAAATTCTGCGTTAGATCAGATTGAAGGCGAATTTTTTGACCACCCGTTTCCGTAAAGTTCCACCTTAAAATCTGAATAACTCACATTTATTGCCTAGGTTGTGGGGAAGAGTAGGTAATTTTTTTGTTCCCGCCTGTTTCGCATTGAAGTTGCATCCCTGTTTGTTTATAAGTTATGTCAGCTGATGATGGCAGGCTACTGATATCTTACACGTAATTTGTATTATTTACTATGATAATCTTAGGAAAATGTTTACAGTTTTTAAATGTAATACTAAAGAATGGCCGCAACTAATTTCCAGCCAAGGGCTTAACCTTGCAAAACTGAATACACACAGTTGTATTGAAAAGGACTGGACGGTTGTATCAAGTCCTATTTAGCCTAACGGAAAATGCATTTTCTTTTTGATTGTCAGCACCTTGAAGAGGCGTCTACCTCAACAAGTCCCTTGGAAGCCCTTAATCATAAAACTTTGAAGCAGATGTTGACACAGAAACTTGAAGAACTGGAGCTAAATAGTCCCACTGACAAGTTATGAATTAATTTCAGCCAGTACTCTGGCCTGACCTGACCATGACAACTGTTACTATAGTGACTCAGCTGGTTGGAGAGTTTTGTGGGATATCACTCGGTACCTCGGAGCGACAATATTGATGAGAGGGGTGCTAGAGTGCAGCGTGAAAATGTAGATCTTTAGAAGTTTATTAAGTGGTTTCAATACCAGCAATGAATCGTCGAAGACGATTCAATCAACTGCCACATAGATTTTGAAATTGGAAATTCCTCAATGCTTGACCTGGTTGGTCAAACCTTAGACCTTTGACAGGACCAAGTTTGTCCGAAAAAACCAAGTGTTAGGTGTATATAAGGATTCAAAGCTAAAGTAACTATTGACGGAATCCTGAAACCATATTCTACCAAATAGCACTCCTCAAGAAATCCGATGAACAGCTAAATGAATTCTACCATTATGACCTGGCACCCTATCCCCCTCTCTGTTCGATGCAATTGGAATGAGGAAGATTTCCAAGTCAGTGTTGTGTGACTTGTTCACACCACTGAATGAGGTAAACCTGGAATAAGCAGCTTTTGTCATCGATGCTGTATTTCTTTTCCACCGGGTTGTACGGAAGAACGGTAAAACATTCCAATTAATCCTAACCAAATACGCCGACAACCTAAAAAGACACTACAACCGAAGTGCACAAGTGTGGTGCTAGATGCCTACCAAGAAGACCGGTCTACCAAGAGCATCAAATATGCAAAGCGCCTTCGGCGAAGAAGAGGATACGCTACTTCTGAGGTAATTTGTACCGAGTTAATGGTTGTCCCATGACTCAGGAGCAATTCCTTTCCAACGACAGAAATGAAGCGCGTGTCATTACCTTGCTTACTGAGAGGTGAAGGTGAAGGCTTCTTAGTGAAGCAAGGTAATGATGACGCAGAACACCTGATTGTTGCCACGGCCCTTGAGGTATAACAGTAACATGAGAAGGTTATGGTAGTTGGTGACGATGCGGACCTTCTTATCATACTCAATGCCCTAGCCACACCGCCAGCAAACATATATTTCTCAAAACCTGGAAGAGGCCCCATCAAAAGTATCTGGTCCCAATATAGTCAAACTGGCAGGCAACATCAGAATCCCACTTATGTTTCTCTACGTCATAAGTGGATGTGACACAATTTCAGCACTCTTCAAGCAGGACAAGAAAAAGGTGGTCAACCTGTTGGTCAAAAATTAATGCCTTCTCGAAGAAATCAAACGTTTCTTCGAGCACGACACTTAAGTTGAAGCTATTGCCGAAGGTGGCCTACGATCTTTAAAAGCCCTCTACGCAGGTAGGGTTAAAGATACTGCAGACGAACTGCAATTTGACCTGTTTTCCAAAGCCTTCGTGAAATCCAAATTCAACCCAGCATCCATACCACCAACATCCGAAGCAGCGTGCCAACATTGCTTGAGAACTTACCTACAAGTACAAATATAGATGCGCTCTTCTGAGGATGGCAGGTCTCAAAGTTTGTTTTTCACCCCGTTCCTACATCCAAGGAACCGGCTCCACAGTCTCTCTGTCCACAATTGTCTGCAAGTTCAACAAGGGGTGTGCTGGTGTTTGTGGGTGTCGAAAGGCTGGGATTAAGTGCTCATTGATTGGTTCCAACTGCAAGGGGAACTCCTATATTAACTCCCTCCAAGCAGATGAAATTGACGAACCAGATGTTGACGAAGACCCGCGCATATATGGGGCGACGGAAATTACAGACTTTGAGGATCCGAGTGCCCCAACGACGGTTAAACGTCGACGACTGTGAAATTTGTGTACCTACCTATTTTCCCCTTTTCATCTTCATACCTAACTAAAATTTTTCTTATTATGAGATATAATCATCACTAATTGATTTCAAGAATTGTGTTTTTTATCATACGTCCATCTTTACCTCAGTTGAATGGTAACTGAAGTTTAAACAGTCTTCATGGATGATGAGAAATAGTCCAACTTTAAGGTGCAATTATACGGAAACAGGTGGTCCCAAAAATTGACTTCTGGTCTCAGCAAACGCAGAATTTATTTTTCTATAACCTCTCTATGAACCACCTTATTTATAGATGGGTTAGTTTAGAGGATATTACCAAAGAGTAGAAGATAACACGAAAATGTTTCATAAATATTTAAAATTTGTCCAACGTTGATGAGCACTAGTATAGAAATGAGTGCTCCAAAAATATGCGTGCAGCCTTATTCGATGCAGAATTTAATGCCGCACAACTTTTAATAGAAATATACTTTTAGCGAATTTTATTTTAAAACAAATCGCTAATAGAGAGGTATCGATGGTGAGACTTCGCAAAAAAAAATTTCAAATGAGTGTGAACCCGAAACCAAGGTCCAATTGGATTTATATATATATATATATATATATATATATATATATATATATATATATATATATATATATATATATATATATAGGTATCTGCCCAATAACTTAAAAAGTTATTAACCGATTTTGATCAAACTCAGCAAGAATCTTTCTTTTATTAATGGCTTCGATGTGTTCGTTAGCCAGCCATGTCGAAATTTTATTTAAAAAAAAATCCAAAAAAAAAATTCGTATCTCAAAAAAATAACAAATCTATTTTGATGAAATTTGGTCGCTATGTACCCCTCGTAAATAACTTACCACATACCAAAACTCAAGTTTCTAGGTTTTTAGAAATTTGAATAATGCAAATTTGAAACATTTTATGGAAATTTGCTACCATAACGCACTTGCTGCGTCCCGAGATTTTTTATATTCTGCGTCCTTTACGAGATATAACCGTAAAACCGCAAAAATACCCCTTTTGGGAGTGCATTTTTATCCCCCACCACTTAAACACAACTCGGCGGGGGAAAATCCTAGGATAGTAATAGTGGGCAACAAATAAAGCCATTAAAACAATAAAATCTTTTGTAGCAATTATTTCCGATTTGAATTTTAAGCCTACTGGCCTATTAGGCGAAAATGTTCTTTCTTAAAAGAGTAAACAAATAAAAATGTTTTATTAGTGAATTTTCTTAAAAAAAATTCACTAATGATGAGATCCCGACTTTTGAATTTTGAAAAAATTTCTTCAAATGAGCGCTAATTAGGCCCCCTAGAATACATATCCGGGGTCAGTTTCGATTTTTATATGTTTATATATATATATATATATATATATATATATATATATATATATATATATATATATATATATATATATATATATATATATATATATATATATATATATATATATATATATATATATATATATATATATATCACACCGATAACTCAAAAAATAATGGGCCGATTTTGACAAAATTTGGTGAATACCTTTCTTTTGTAAGTGGCTTGGATAAGTTCGTTATCCAGGAAAATCAGCCGAGGTTTTCCCGGAAAATTTTGTGTTTTCTTTAGAAAAAAATTCATATCTCCGGAAGTAACAAAGTAAGGGCAACCAATTTTGGCATATTGTTTTGTATTGATATCGGTAAACTACCTACCAAAATTCTGCGCTGTAGGTCGAAAGACAAAAAAGTTATGGTCATTTAAAGAAAAATAAATTGGGAAAACTTCAAAGTGACAATTTAAAATGTCAAAATTCGCAACATTTCGGCAAAGAACTTGAATCTAATACGGACTATGGAAAAAATGTCTCAAGAAGAATGTTTTACAAACCCTGAGGTCTTAGTTTCAACCGTCATTGTCCTTAATTTTACTAAAATGTTTCCAGAAAATTCATTTCAAATAGACCCTTTTTCTGATGCTTCGCAGTAGTCTTAGCTATAGAGTTTATCATTTAATGGTATATAACTTTTAGCGAATTTTCGTAAAAAATCAATAAAGTTCAATATATCCGTTATTCTACAAGATATGAAAAAAAAATGTATACATTAATTATAGGGTGTCTTGAGCTACATTTAAAAAAATATTTGTACAATTACAGGGTGGCCCATAAGTCGTTGGTGACACACATATATTTTTTTAAAATCGAAAACGCCTTGTGTTTTTGCATTTTCCATTGAAATATAATGCATGTTTATAAGTAAAAAAATTCTGGACGCAACAAGTGCGTTATGGTAGCGAATTTTGATTAAATGCTTCATATTTGAAAAGCTCAATTTGCTATTAACCTATAAGGTTGGCCCAGAAACGGATTTTTTCGGTTACACTTTAAGTTTACTTTCGGAAATTTTTGTACGTTTTCAAACAATAAAGTTATTTTGATGAAACATGGCACATTGTTTTTACTATATATGTTATACTGGTAATCGAATTTGATGCCTGCTTTCTGAAAAAAAAATACACATATTTGCTATTAAAAACATTTTAATGAAAATTCACTACCATAACGCACTTGCTGCGTCCGGAATTTTTTATTTGTTCAAAATGTTTTATTTTATTTGTTGAAAAGATGGACAAAGTTTCATATTTTTAGTGTTTTAAATGAAAAATAATAGTAGATCACGTAATTTGATTCAAAGACGAACAAAATCGGACCCCTGGTTCGGTGCTATGCTCAAAACTCAAAAATCCAAGATGTCAGCGGTATTTGCAAAATAGCGGGATTTTTTGGGACTTTCAGGATTTCAAAAAGGACATCATTTTTAACATATCTGGCGATTTTCAGCTTTTTATTTAAAATGTTCTGCTCAATGTCTTATTTGACTGGACTACTATTAAACTGTGGGATGTCAAACTTTGACAGTTTATTTACAAAACATTGCAGTTTTTACCATACAAAAAACAAAACAAAAACAATTTTGCTTACTGAAAAGCTTCCAGGCTAATTAGACATCAATACACCTCCTATAATGAACCCACAGGATAACTGTCTTGTAAGAATAATATAAAATTTAGATAAGAGTAACATGACCTAGAAGGTCAATTCTGAAATGTGCCGACATAACAAACCACAGCAACAGTTGCACAAAACAATAACATTTCAACAAGCGACAAACAATTTTCAGAATTATTTCAATTTTCTTCATCACGACGTAATTCAATAAATTGTTATGTTTGTTTTCTATATATTTAATACTTTCTCCAGGAGTACGTTTAATTCTAGATATTTAACTAAAAGGCAGAATGTACTGCTTTTAAGTTTAAATGGTACATGCATTTATTATTAGAGAATTTTTATTTTAAAAAAATCACTAATAGAGATGGTGAGACTTTGCAAAAAATTTTTCAAATGAGCGCGAACTAGGACCCCTAGAACCCATATCCGGGGTCAGTTTCAAGTTTATATGCTTGGATGAGTTCGTTAGCCAGGAAAATGGGACGAGGTTTTCCGGTCAAATATTGAGTTTTCTTTAAAAAAAAAATTTTCTCCGAAAATAAGAAAGCTGCTCCAATGAAATTTACTATGTATGTTGCCTTGGGAGAGGCCTTACTAGGTACCAAAATTCAACTTTCTAAGTTTATAGAAAATTGAGTTATTCAAATTTAAAATTTTCTTTTTAAAAAAAATTTTTTCTCCGAAAATTACAAAGTTATTTTAATGAAATTTGGTGGATATTTTGCCCTAGCAAAGACCTTACTACGTACCAAAATTAAAAATTCTAAGTTTATAAAAAATTGAGTTATTCAAATTTGAAGCATTTAATAAAAATTCACTACCATAACGCACTTGCTGCGTCCCGAGATTTTTTTAACTACCTAGTCATATAAGAACTTATTGCAAATCAGATAATTTTAGATGTATCCGGAACTGATCTATTGATTAAAATAGCATGGATTTGCGAACACGGCATCTAAAGGAAAAACCACTCATCAATGAAATCACAACAATTAACAACCTTCGGGTTAATCAATAAACAGAATTAAGTGTAATTTAAGTACGAAATAGAATACATATACAGTTATTCTTGGCCCGGTTTTTTAAAAAGTAAATTGCAATAAAATCAGTTTAATGCTTCTCACCTCAATGGATATTGGAAGAATGCTTCAAAAAAATTGTTCAGAAAATTCAGATAAATAAAATTTCGAGACGCAGCAAGTGCGTTATAGTTGTGAACTTTCATAAGAATTGTATGAATTAGTACGGCATATTACTAAAATTAATACTTTAAATTTAAATAGACCTTGGAGATCCGTTTTAGAGTTCCTAATACGCGCTCAACTAAATAATTTTTTTGAAAGTGTTACGTTAGGATTTCTCTGTATTATTAAAAAAATATTTTGATTTTGTGTGCTAACTTCTTTTGAGAAAAATGCCCAAAATTAAACTTTCTATGAAATGAGTAGAGTAAAATTTAGCATATCTAGGTACTGTAGGTCTCTTTGAAATAAACTTGTATTACAAATTCAATTAAAGTTATAAAAGCTTGCTATTTATCTATCTTTTAGACTGTTGGCCAATCTGAGAATAAATTTAATGTGTTCATAGGATCTTTACGCATCACATTTTAGCTTTTTATTTAATCTTGTTTAAACCTTTTAATTACTCAGCCATCTACTTACATATTTAAATAAAGATCCACTCACACAACCGCGAGCTTACACTCATATTCATATAAGTACACATAGTGTACAGAGCTATATTTACAATTTGAGTATTTGATATAAGACAATTTTGCTCTAGCCACTTTTCTAAGCGGTTTTTTTAATAGTTGCTCAAAAACCTTTAACATACAGGAACCTAGGGAGATTCCCTTATAGAATTCGCATTTTAGTGAATCCTTGAAGGGTTTTAAGAAAGCAATGATAATGTATATCTTCCACTGTTCTGTACAGTTGTACCATTCCCTGTCTATGTCATACTTCTCCATGTAGTTATTATTCTCTTCATAACGCGGTGAGCTGGAAATAGCTCATATTGCAAATATGTTGACTTTACAAGACGAATAAAAGCTCGTTGAACTATAAAATGTAAACTCTTCGTGCATTTTTTTAGAAATAATTTTAAATAATTTGTAATTTTTGAGGAATATTATTTTGGCTTCATTTTTTAAATGATATATTAAGTAAAATGTAACTTGGTCGTGACCAAAGACAGTAATGTTTATTAAACGTTCTTTAGCGAACTTGCGTAGAAAAAATACGCTTATGAACTAATTACAACTTTGATACTTTCGAAAAATTTCTTCAGTAAAGCGCTAACTAAGACGACTAGACACCAATGCTAGACCAGTAGTTTCAATAATTTAAGAAGTTTACCTATTTATTTTTTTAGAAATAATTTTAAATAATTTGTAATTTTTGAGAAATATTATTTTGGCTTCATTTTTTTAATGATATATTAAGTAAAATGTAACTTGGTCGTGACCAAAGACAGTAATGTTTATTAAACGTTCTTCAGAAAAAATACGCTTATGAACTAATTACAACTTTGATACTTTCGAAAAATTTCTTCAGTAAAGTGCCAACTAACTTTAACTTCCGTTAAAAATTTTGTAGTCCATGTCCATAAAAATTCGCAACCATAACGCACTTGCTGCGTCTAGACTTGTTATACGTTATTTTAAAATCAGGTTTTTGCTTTTAGAAAAAAATTACTCGGCATGACAAATGGGTCTACACCAGGTGTGGCCAACTTTTGTATACATAAGATCTACTTTTCATAACAAAAATGTGTCGCGATTGACTGGTTAGTGTGAAACACATACTATGTCTATACACTGTGCTTCAGTACTAGATGCTATGGGTAGATAAGCAACATATATATATATATATATATATATATATATATATATATATATATATATATATATATATATATATATATATATATATATATATATATATATATATATATATATATATATATATATATATATATATATATATATAACTGTTTTTTATTTGATAAATCACTTAAGTTTTAGAAATATAGCCTCAGAAAGAAAATAAATTTACGAGTTCATATCGTAAAAGCGGTACCTAAAAAATTCAATTTTCGACACTTTTTCAATCTAAAAAGAGATTTTTGTATCAATATTAATAATAATAATAATAATAATAATAATAATAATAATAATAATAATGATAATAATAATGATGCTGATGACGATGGTGGTGGTGGTGATGATGATGATGACGATGATGATGATGATGATGATGATGATGATGATGATGATGATGATGATGATGGTGATGATGATGATGATGATGATGATAATGATGATGATGATGATGATGATAATAATGATGATGATGATTTATTGTACCTAAATAAAGTTGCATAAAAAAGAACGCAATAACGATTTCGCAGTTTATAACCTAACGTAAAAAACTTTAGAAAATTTACTTTAACGTTACTCACAAACAATACAGTAAACCGTAAAACAGTGTGCAGTAAGTTCTTTGGCATCAAATAACTCAAAAAAGCCAATGATTGTCCTCGTAGTCATTTGACGGCCTTTGTGTGTTGTGTGTTTTTTGTTTCTTTAACGTCGGCCTATTTCCGCGACTATGGCCAATCACCGACGCCAGGGAGCAGTTTCACCTCACTATCCTGGAAATTTTGCCAAACCCCTGCCTTTCTGTAAGAAGGGTAGGGATCTTTAACGTGCCCAACATCGCATGGACACGGGACAGACGGCTTTACGCCCCCTCCGATGGGCGGAACGTGCAGACATTCAACTTGCTCAAATACAATGCCAGAACCTCGGTTGATGTTAATTTTACAGTTTGTACTGAAAAAGTGAAAGGAGTACCCTGGGATCGAACCCAGTACCCTTCGGTTCAGAGGCACACGTTCTTACCCCTGAACCACCGAGGTTCTTTGATGGCCTTTCAGATTATAATTTAGATCTGATTACAATTGTTCTTATATGTCTAATAAATACACGCCAATAAAACAAATTCACTTCACAGCACGTTGCTCAATAATTTAACCAATTAATCAACCAATCATTACAATTAAATAAAATGCGATAAATGCATAACACAAACCATGATAAAACAAATCAAATACAAATCAGGATTAAATCAAATTTAAAATTATATCAAAACTAAAAGCAAAATTAATCATTATATCTACGTAATGTCGAACAAACCACGTATTCTCGCCTTATCCACGGTACGTAAATATTCCTTGACTTTTTTTTAAATCGTACTGGGTTATTATGTTTCTGATTTCAGGTAGTAAAAAAATGTAACGCCGTGGAGACAAGTGAACATAACTTCTCTGGCACATAGACCTCGAAAAGTATGAAACTTTAGAATCATTCCGACTTCTGAATCTGGTTTGTTGATCATGTCTAACGTATGGCAATACATGTTGACGATTGTAGTCGTAGACAACAAGAGATCTAAAATACAGCAATCTTACATCAAGAGTATCTCTTTCCTCATTGAGAAGGCCAGATGGATACCTATGATCTTTAAAATATATTATATTTAAAAAACCTCTCTCAATTTTTGTGAAGTGAGTATCCACTGCACCACCACATATCAAAAGTCCATAATTAATTCGTGGCTCTATTACAGACTTGTATATAACTTTCAACTGTGTTGCGTTCAAAACGTTTCTGAGGTATTTAATTTTAGATAAAAAAATGTCTGCAATAAACCAACTATACTGTTTATATGTACATCCCATTTTAAGCACATATCAATGATTATTCCCAAGTGTTTAATTTCATCTTTTCTCTGAATAGTGTAGCAAGCAAAAGTTTGCATCTGAAACAGTTAAATAATCAAAATCAGAATCCCTAGCAAGAGAACGAAACAATCTACATTCACTATTAACTTCCTTCAGTGAACGCCCTGAAAAATAGTTTTAAGATCCTGTTTGGCAATGTATTTAAGTGAGTTCCACGATATGGCTCTATAGTAAACAGCGGTATTGTCAGCGAAACTTATTAATTGTCCATTACTTTTTATATGTCGTATGCTATTAATATACATTAGAAATATCACTGGTCCGAAAACCGTCTGTTCCATATGGAACACCATATTCAATAACCCGCTATTCACTCGTAGTACTGCCAATCGTAACTATATGGATTCTCTGACTAAGGTAGATGATATGAGATCCTAGGCCTTTCCTCTCACTCACATGTCATGCAACGAGTTTAATAGCTCACGGTGACAAAGAGTATCGAATGCCTTAAAGAAGTCTAAGAAAACTGCCAGGCCAACTTTCCCCTTATCATAAGGGTCTTTATTTTTTCTGTAGGTGCCGCTGCAGCATCGGTAGTACCTTTTCCCTGTCGAAATCCATATTGGAAAGGGCACATTAATCTATGTTCGTCTAAATAATTACTAACCTATTCCTGATTGTCACTTCAAACACCTTAGCGACTGCTGACATCAACGCTATTGGTCTACCATTCAATATGTCATTTCTATCACCCCTCTTATACAATATTTTCATATTTTCACTATAGCTACCGTAAATTCATTTGGACATATTCCACATGATATTATTTTATTAAATCAAGATGCAGCTATATCGCAGTGTATAGGTTGTGATATTATTTGTTAATAAATATGAAAAAATTGTTATAAAAATGTACAGCATGGTTGATCATTTGCTTTTAAGATTTAAATTTTCCAATTTCTTTTCGGGTGAGGTTAATTTTGTGATAGAAGAATGATATGAGACTTTTAGGCTAATTCTGTGTTAATCTATTAATAGCTCGTGAAAGTAAACTTCGTACTAAAACACCCTGTGTATCTACCTACGTGAAAAACAACATAGTTATTTAAGGGGACAAAAACCACAGGTCCAGGTGAATGAAAACTATGCGAGTAATAATTAAAAATATTTATTAATTCAAATTAACTATGAAGATAGATTTATAATTTATTTTATTAGCTTAAAATTAATGAGAGAACTGAGTTTGCATGTTCTTAACTAAGGAATCAAAATTAGGTGGGTACCCTAACGAAAATAATAATAACGAGGTTAAGTAAGGATCGGAATCTGCGATGTGCCCTGATCAGTACAGTTGGAGAGCCCAAATCACCACAACACCTCTTTTAAACATCGGACGATCGTTTGACTAATGAGTTAACACCATCAGAGGATCAAAAATTCTAAACTATGTACTTAACTACTACACATTATATATATGTGTTAGCTAAAAGACGATGCATAGAGGGACGAATCGTAGGCAAATTTTCTGAAATCTGTATTTTAATTTCCGGACTTCCTTTCTAGAATCCCGCTACAACTGCACCTGCCGAGTTTCGAAATATCTTTTATCACAGCATAATGAACATTCTTTCTTAGGATGTGCTTTTGAATCAAAGAGGCAGCGTGAACAGCGTACTATTAATCAGTGGTGGATATCGCTTTGGCAAAGTTTTGCTGTTGATGGCGTTGGAGATATAAATACTCTTATAGGCGTCTAATTTCACCACGCATGACTTCTCTATACTACCGTACCTAAGCTGTGTCAGCTTAGCTGAAACCAGATTTAAGGAACATCTGGCACAGCTGAGATACGACAGTATAGACAAGTCACGCACTGCGTTGTTACAATTATTGTTAAATAAAGACATCGCGAGCGATCGACCTGTTAACCACCCCTGATTTACACTATAAGGCATGTGCGTACCTTATGGACTGTAATTATTACGCATTTGCTTTGTTTCCTGTTGCCTTTTCTTTTAGTTCCTTTATTTAATTTTCTATAAATAAATGAAACAAATTTGGCGATAATAGGCATCCTAGCCCTACACCTCTTCCTAATTAATGCTCGATTAAAATCTGTTAATATCTATTATGGTACTTTGATTGTTGTATAGATTGAGAAGAGTACCCTTATCTTTTTCGATTCAGCTTTCTCTATTATATGAAACACTATTTTCCAATCCACATTATTGAATTATTTTTTAGGTCTACAAAAGCAATAAACGTATCTCTGGGTTTTTTCAAGTTACCTTTTTCTTATTGTTTCAAGTGTCTATCACTAGTTTTCTAGTTCCTCGGCCGAACTAATCTTCACCCAGACAACTTTCAATTTTTAGTTTTTTTTTCAAAATGATCAGCATAACCCTTTATACATGACGCTGTTCACTTATTATCCTCCCATGTATTATTTAATTAAGTAAATAAATAATCATTAATAAGTCATTAGTGAATCAACAATTATTTGTTACATAACATATTTATTATTGTAAAATAAATATTTAATATCTTTGAATAATACTCAATCAAGATTAAAACTTTTTAAGTCTCTGGCGTAAAAAGGTTCTAATCACTAAATTAATTTGTCATTAACGCCTAGAAACTTTTTGGTACCTGGTTTTATAAAGGCTACTTTACCAAATAATATTAAAGCAGCTGAATGATTTGTGGAGATACAAAATTTTAAGGCAGACAACCTAAACTTTACCTGGTTGGATTAGGCTAGTCAAGGAGAGACCTAATTTTTTCTAAAGGGAAAACGAAGATTACTAACTTACTGAAATGCTTGTATTGTACTACAAACAAAAAACTACCTATCTAAAAAAGCTAAACGCAGGAACTGTGTTATAGTAGCGAATTTTCATAAAAATTGTAATACACGACGCAACTTCTCTTATTTCCTAAGCCTATCAACGAAACTTTTTCAACTTATTTATGCTAAGCTTAGTTGTTCGCTGATGAATAACCTTCCAATCCCATCCATTTCTCTGCACACACAACATGTTAAATTTAGTTGGATTATTTTTATAAACACTTTACTCCAAAGCATCTAATTTTTTTTCTACCAATTCAATATGAAAAGTCAAATAGTGTGACATTCTGTTGGTTAGATACCATTTAATATATTCATCTTTGTTTATTCTTTTTAACTTTATACGGCACAGTAATGTCCTTTTCTAACAACTGAGTAGAGTTAGTGGCATTTTCCAAATTCTGTTAAATTTAACTCCGGAAAAACTTGGATTACAATTATTCAACCAAACTGAAGTTTGGTACCGTACATCTGTAGTTTGATGGCAATAATAAGTTAAATCTCTTAAACATTAATCAACCTCCAAAACTGCCCAATAAACTTAGCACCAGGAACAAATTTTCCAGTGTAAAGAAAAAACCCGGAACTCTCTGGGTGGCTTGTACACATAATCACAATCTAAGGGAAATGTTGCCCTGTCGTCGAACCAATGTCTCTCTGTCTACAACAGCTGTCTTTATTTCATTATAACTTCCACAGATCATCAATTATGCCAGGTTTTCTAAAAGTTTTTTCCTTCATCTATCTCGCTCCTTTTTTCCAAGTATGTGTTCTTCAAATAATGCTGTATATATACATTAATACAATCTAAGGGCGATGTTGCCCTGTCGCCACAATCATGCCTCTCTGCCTGCAACAGCTCTCTTTATTTCATTATAACTTTCACACTTCATCAATTGTTCCAGATTTTCCAGAAGTTTTTTCCTTGGCCTATCTCTTCTCTTCTTTTCGAGTAGGTGTCCTTTAAGTAATACTGGCAGAAATTTAATAAAAGTTAACTCTCTCGAAATAACTGACAAATGGTGATCATTTAATCGAAGCATTAAGTGTCGGAAATGAAACCACTACACTTATAGATGAGTAAAGATTGGAATCTGTGATAAGCACTGATATGTACAATTTAGAGAACTCAATTCATCACAATACAGTTTTTAGACTTGATGATCGTTTTGCTAACAAAGTTAGCTTCATCAGAATGATAAATAAAGCGAATAAAGACTAGGATTACCATTTATATGTTAGTTGCTAAGCAGTTGAGAACAGCGTCCTCTAGAAATTTATCCAGACAGACCCAAATTGTTGAGACTTAAATCCCTATAATTAAAACTGCATACCTGCTCTTGTAACATTTTGTATCGTATAATATATTCTATTCATCGAAACATTTTTGTTCAAATTTCTAACGATATATATATATATATATATATATATATATATATATATATATATATATATATATATATATATATATATATATATATATATATATATACTTTCGTAAACATCTAACTGACGCGACTGTCTGACATTTTTGTTGACTTCAGATTTTCTTTACCTACATGATGATTATTATTACAAATATGCCAAGAAATACAGGATTTATCTTTAAATCTAGTTTCAATAGTTCTTTAATTTGCTCAACATATTTAGATTCACAAGTCCTATAACCTATTTCATAGATTACTGACACTTCTCTGGTTTTTGATAAATGCTATCGTAATTCAAGGTTCAGATGGTAAGCAAACAACGGTTTTGTCTGGTTTATCTTCTGTGAACGTCGTAAATTCCGCTAACATTTTCTTTGTTTTATAGTTATTGACAAATTTTTCCACTAAGCTGACAGAGTAACAACTATACTTAGCTACATTTTTAATATATTCAAGTTCTCTGTTGTATATTTCTTGATTTAGGGGAGACTGTATTAATCTACGAACCAGAAAATTCACGCCAGCTGTTTTTTGTAGAGAACTATAGTATGAGTCAATTTAAATGTAACTCACAGTAATGGTTTCCTTTCTGTGGATGTCAAATTCTAAAGTGTCTCAATTTTTAGTGACTAATACATCAAGAAAAGGTAATTTGTTATTAATTTCTATTTTATGCGTGAATTTAATGGAGTCCAAATGATACTCTAGGAAAATAGTCATTTTCATTTGCTAGATCTGTTTTAAATTTACTCATGAAAAGGTCTGTAATGAATGGTGAAAGGGGGTTGCCCATTGCTGTGCCATGGATTTGTTCAAAAAGCTCATTTAAAATTGAAAAATATTCTGATTCATGCAAAGATTTGTTAAGCAGACCTCTTCATCTATGTTGTGCATTTATAACAAATGGTCCTAATATGTTGAAAGAAGGAGCAAAACACATGGAGTCACAACAGGCAGCCAGTGCACATTTGCAGCTTCGTTTGGAGGACCCCAAATTCGAGGGCACTAACCAAAATCGTCACGGAGGCAACAGATTGTTGCCCTGGAATTACGGGTCTTCCAAATGAAGCTGCAAATGTGCACTGGTTGCCTGTTGTGACTCCATGTGATTTTGTTCCTGCTTCCAGAGTGTTTCCATCTTCACCTGGGTATACCGCACTGATGAGGTTAGAAGCTTGAAACACGTGTATGTGGTTGTCTCCTTGAGGCGATGCCCTTAATCTTTCTCCTTGTATATAATATACACCTGGCCGCGTTATATAAACAATCATGTTATTACCATAACTACTGGGCTCCAGATGCCACGCAGGTGATTTCTGTTGCCTACGTGGCGATTTTGGTTGTTGCCCCCTGAATTGGGGACCTTCCAAATGAAGCTGCAAATGTGCGCTGGGTGCCTGTTGCTACTCCGTGTGTTTTTGTTCCTTCTTCCAGAGTGTTTCCATCTTCACCTGGCTATACCGCACTGATGAGAGCTAATAAGCTTGAAACACGTGCATGCGGTTGTCTCCTTGAGCCTATGCCCTTAAGCTTTCTCGTTATATATATATATATATATATATATATATATATATATATATATATATATATATATATATATATATATATATATATATATATATATATATATATATATATATATATATATATATAAATGTCACACCGATAATTCAAAAGTCCGAACGCAGCAAGTGCGTTATGGAAGTGAGTTTTCATAAAAATGGTTTTAATGGCAAATATGTCTCCTAATGCAAGCAGGAATCAATCCGGTTACCGGTATAACCTATATAGCAGTAACAATGTACCATCCATATATTATCAAAATAACTTATTGTTGAAAATCTACAAAAAATTTCCGAAAATAAACTTACAATGTTTCCGAGAAAACTGGTTTCCTAGCCAACAAACCTTAGGTCAATAGCAAATTGAGTTATTGAAATTTGAAGCATTTAATGAAAATTCGCTACCAAAACGCACTTACTGCGTATCGATTTTATTTTCTTACAAACGCATCATATTTCGATCAAAAATTAAAAAATGCACAAAAATGTGTTCGAAAAAAAATCTGTAAGTATCACCAACAACTTAGGGGCCAGAATGTGATTGTCAAAATAATTTTATAAGATGCAGCTTAAGACACCTTACAATTAACGTGTAAAATTTTTTCTCGTATCTTGTACAGTAACATTTATGTTAAGCTTTTCCTTAGAAATTCGTCATCCTGTATATATGTAAACAGATAAAAACTGAAACTAAACCCGGATATGGATTCTAGGAGGCCTAGTTTGCGCTCATTTGGAATTATTTTTTTTTAATTCAAAAGTCGCAATCTCCTCATTAACGAATTTTTAATACCAAAATTAGCTAAAAAGTGTAGACCGTTAAACCATAAATTTAACTGAAACTACCACCAAAGCATCAGAGAAAGGGTCTATTTAAAATGAATTTTCAGTAAATATTTTAGTAAAATGAAGGACAATGACGGCTGAAGCTGAAACTTAAGGGTTTATAGAATACTCTTCATGCGATGTTTTCTTTACATAATCCGTATTTGTTTCAGGTTCTTTTCCTTGATGTTGCCAATTTTGACGTTTCAAATCGTGGCTTTGACGTTTTGAGGAAAACCCCAAATTTTTTTTTAAATGCCCATAACTTTTTTGTCTTTAAACTTACCGATCCAAATTGGTAAATGGTTCACCATTTATGATGATGATTCATATGCACCAGTGGGTATCGTGATGGTTCTCCAAGTAGCTCCTTCCTTGAGATATAATTTGTTTTTACCTTAATATATGTTAGGTATGTTGTATGTGTAAAAGCCTATCAAAGCAACAGCATAACTACCATCCGGATCCAATTGAATTGGTGGATCGTAGTCTGTTGACAGATGGGAGCTGCGATCTTTCAACGTGAAGGTTTGCGACATGACTGAAACTCAGTGGCTACTGTTTGAGTCTTTTATTTTAAAATTCTAAACATAACTAACCACAATTATGAGTAGGTTAGTTAGTGAAGGCTTAATACCACCAATCACAGATTCAATATATTTGGTTGTCATGGCATAAACCCAATTCATAGTCTGTGATTGGTCGTATAAAGCCTTGATCAACTAACCGTCTGTTAATTATTTAACCGTGCTTTGTAAAACTGGGCATAAGTCATTTTGGCGCAAAAAGGTCAAGAAATGCAAGAAACTGAAAATTTTACAGTTTTTACGCTCAAAACGTAGAAGTCGCGATTTTAAACGTCACAATTGGCAACTTTTTGGCAAAGAACCTGAAACAATAACGGGTTATGTAGAGAAAATATCGCAAGAAGTGTGTTTTACAAACCCTAAAGTTTTAGCTTCAATTGCCATTGTCCTTCACTTTATTGAAATATTTTCAGAAAATTCATTACCAAATAGATCCTTCTTTAATGCTTTGGCAGTAGTTTTAGCTAGAGAGTTCATGGTTTAATACTCTATAATATTTAGCGAATCTTCGTAGAAAATAATTAATATGGAAGAGATCGCGACTTTTGTATTTTGAAAAGATTTCTTTAAATGAGCGCGACCTAGGACCACTAGAACCCACATGCGGTCTTGGCTCCAGTTTTTATCTATTTACATATATACAGGGTGACTCATTTCTACGGTAAAGCTCAATATATCGGTTATTATACAATATACTAGAATTGTATACGTTAATTATAGGATGTCTTGAGTTACATCTTATAAAATTATTTCGACAATCACAGGAAGACCCATAAGTCGTTGGTGTTACAGCTTTTCATTTTTTAAATCGAAACCTCGTATATTATAGCATTTTTCGCGCTTCAGCGAAAAACTTGTTTGCAAATTTTCATGAAATTATATATATTATAGGTTATACTGGTAACCAAATTTGATACCTGCTTTCATTAAAAAAAGGCATATTTCCTATTAAAAGCATTTTTATGAAAATTCACCACCATAACGCACTTGCTGTATCCAGATTTATATAGGCATTGCCTGTCTTGAGGCCTACTTGTTAGAGCGCAGGTATGGCATACTGAGGAGTCTAAAAAGGACCAAACTAGTTTGTGTCTCCTGCTCTATACACACAAACACGCACATCCATATTACATACATACATATATATATATATATATATATATATATATATATATATATATATATATATATATATATATATATATATATATATATATATATATATATATATATATATGTTGTTATGCAAAGCAATGTCTTTATGGTTATAGGGCACTCGTTCTCGTTACCTATTGATACGAAATAAGATATAAGGGCTGGGTAGACCTTCAAAATCCTTTGTATTGCGGTACCCAATGAAAGCCACCTTATTGGTACATGTTTGTTGAGCTCAGTCTACTCCAGTTCCTCAAAAGCTACAAATTCCTTTAGATTTTCCCTTCTTAACGCAGAAGATGAAAAGTGGCTGTAGATTTTTAAGACGACAGTCTCCGCGTCTACTTCCAACTTGTTTATGACATGCTTAAATGTATTTCTTTTTATATTTTAACAACACACAACGAGGGCTTAGAGCATAAATACTATCGTACCGTGGGTCGATAAGAAGGAAAGAGGCAACTTGTTAATTCTGGACTTGAAGGTTCGGAGGAGAAGTAAAAACATGTGCCGGCAAGGAATTACAGAACTTGGAAGTCCTCGGGACAAAATAGCGGGCATAACAAGATGTTCTATGTCTGGTGACCTGGACAGTAAAAGGGTGCATTCGCTTTCTTCCCCTGGTAGATCTGTTGGGTGCAGCAGGTGGAGGAACTATGGAAGAAAGCTCCTTTGAGCAGTGCCCGTGCAGATATCTATAAAAGAGAGAGGTTACCAACGGCACGTCGGTGGGCAAGGGATGGCAGCCTTTGGGTGAGGGTAGGGCCACCAATGAGACGTATAGCTCTCTTCTGAATGGAGTCCAGGATAGCGAGTGTAGAAGCGGCTGCGGCACCCCAGATGTGGGAGCCGTATTCGAGGTTTGGCCTTATTTGTGAAGTATACGAGGTATAGAGATTAGCTGGTGAAAAGTATTTGAGAGCCCGGAAGAGGAAACCTAATTTCTTAGCAGCCGCTTCACCAATTGATGTGACATGTTGGTGCCATTTGAGATTTCGATCCACAGAAATGCCAACAAGTGAAAAGAAATCATTATTTTGAATAACTTGGTTGTTCATTGTGATGAGTCTAGGGCTGGTGTATCTCTTATGAGTTAGAAAGCAAGAGTGAGATTTGGTGGGGTTTAATTGTACAAGATTTCTACTTCCCCAGTCTAATATTTTTTGGAGATCCACGAAGACAGAAACCTCCACGAGTCTGCGATCCTCATCTAAATGGTGGACGGAGTTCAGGTTAGAATTTAGGTCACATATATTCGAGAAGGATATGTTAAATCTTGATGCCGGCGCCCCTTTTACATTCCTCTTCCGGAGATCCGAATGGAGAGGTATTTTATCTCCTGAATCTTTTGTACAAGGAGGAGCCATAATCATTTTTGTATATAAGGGAAATCGACTCACACACCAGAACCAGAAACGTCCGTTGGGACTTCACCGGCCCTTTGTTGTAAGGGGTGGTACCTCCTCGGACGTGAAAAAATCCTTTACTGTCACGTAAAGGAAAAGTCCACTACCACCTGCTTGACTCCGATTAGTCGCCTCGTACAACAGGCAACTCCTGCCTTGGGCCTATTCTTTTAGTTAGTCCACGGACCCACAGGGGACGTATTGTTCAAAACTTGAGCTAGGCCTCCCGCTTTAATTATATTTGGATTTTGATCCTTAAGCAGGACAAACACAGATCTATTTCTACCAAAATTTGCGTTAGTATTATCTGCGCTGAATGCCGAAACACATGCGATATCTAAGTCAATTTTTGAAAGAGTGGTTAAAATATCATCACTTATAGCATTAGCCGTTTCAGATGGACATTCAAAAAAGTCTGATAATTTACTCAGACATCATTCTTCACGGGTAAATAATTGAGTACAGATAGGATACATTTTTCTATTTCCTTTATTAGACGTATCCGTAGCAACACTGAAATAAACTTTCTTAGTTTCTAGAGGCTTTAGAGCTGTAACTACAATTTCTTCAGCTCTAGGGCCGAGTACGTCTTTCACTAAACTTTCAGATTCAGTTCTGCCACAAGAATTTTTTTGCAATAGGCGAATCGGGTAATATTTGAGGAAGCAATTTCATACCGCAGTCTATGGATACCTATGACATGCTATGTTTGACACAATGATATGTTTCTGCCAATTCAGCAAGTTTTATGATATTAATTTCTGCTGAATTACATTTTGGAAAAGAAGTTGTCATTAAGTTCGATTTGGTACTCGATAGCTGTTTCTTTTTATGTTCATTACCATTTCCGTGATGTTTAACGTCGTTTAATCCACCATGATACATGGAAAAATCTTTATTGCAAATTTTGCAGCGTGCTTAAAAAATTGAATTGCCCTTGGCTAGCCACGCATTACTTTGCACTCATTCATCACAAAATTTGCATAACCACTTTGCCTTCGTTTTTGGAGTATGGTCATTATCATCGTTTTAACCTCAGATTCACTCATTGTCGCAAAATATTTTCTAAAATTAAAATAGCAAAGCTATAAGAAAAGCCATTACATTTACATGCTAGCCATGCCATGAGCCATCAATTATTGGTATTATATTAAACTACATGTAGTTTTTGTATACTCACCACGTATATTTTAAAAATTTATGAAATCGCCACGTCAGTTAGAAAATAACGTCTTAAATTTTAGACCGATTCTCTCAGCCAAGCTCGCCGTACGACTGCGCTGCACAAAAGACATGGAACATCGCGTCGCCCGTCGCCCTCTCCCCCTCCCACACGTCGCACTGTTAAATGATGTGAGCGATCGTCATCGCAGCGGTCGTCGCCGCGTCGCGTGTTATGATAAAACATTGGGATAAAATTGATAGGTCGTCGGGACGCGGGACAATATCATCGAAATCCGGACTGTCCCGGCAAAATCGGGACGGGTGGCAACTCTGGTTCCGTTCGCGCTCAATTGAAGAAATTTTTTCAAAATTCAAAAGTCGGAATCTCCCCATTATTGATTTTTTTCTGTGAAAATTCACTAAAAAGTGGTCTGATCTTCCTGTACAACAAACCAACAAGCTATTTACTCACCGGCCAAGATATAATTATTCACAAAATTTCTATGTGGACCTAGAATATTTTTTGCAACAAAAATTTGCTAAAAGATTATATAAAATTAAAATCATATACCGAATCTCCAATTAAAATATAAAAAAGGAAATGTAAATGTTTCTTAGCACTTACTGTAAATTTGAACCAGTAGAAGTCAATGAATCTATAAGCTGAAAAATACTTATATTTATATGTAACAAGCTGTCAGAAGTAAGAAAAATACTCAAGTCGTTCATTTGACAATATGTTTGCAAACAATTTATCAATTATTTATATATAATGAAAACGTAAATATAGATAATCCGATCAAATTAATCACTTCTTAACTTTTGTACTCAGGTTAATTTAAATATTTTAATCTTTTTCTTCTAAAATTCGTTAAATAATCATTAACTCGGATCGATTATTACAATTCAATAAAAAATTGAAAAAAAATAAGTTTTAATCTGATCCTTACATGAATCATGGTCTGAGATTGTAAATATAAATATTTCCAAAACTGGAGTGTGTAGGTATAGGGAGGGAGTGTTATGCAAAATTTGAAGCATAGGACATGCCCTTCACTTTTCAAACACAAAATACAGGCTATTTCATTTGAAAATAGTGCTGCAAAGAGAATCGTAACTTCCACATAGCTGTGATAATCTATTCGCTTCAGAAAGACATTTTTATGGAATGAATTTAGGGCCATGACTTGACCACAAAGAAAATATTTGTATTCCTGTAGCCATCAACTTTTGAAACCTTATATTACTCGAGTTTTATTGAAAAAAATGTCAATTTGCATCAAATCATCCCTTATTTATCTCCTACCCCCTGAAGCGATCTTACCCAAAAACAATACGAGGCGATCCTTTATCGGGTGCTAACCGGATGCCAAATTTGAAAATGATATCTCAATTCGTTCGAAAGTTATTGCACCTATTAATAAACAGACGTACATGCCGACAGACAAAAAAAAATCGTTCCAGGGTCAAGTTTTCAGTGTGTTTTGAGACTTTTTACGCCGTTTTAGCAAAAAAATTCGAAATTTTTGTCAGCAATAATAAATAAACCCTAAAACGTTATAGGTCACGAGTTTTGATGAAAAAATATCAATTTTCACCAAATCACCCCCAATTTATCCCATATCTCCTCAAGTGATTTGAATCAATCCGAACCGTGTTTTCTATGTGTTTTCAGACTTTTTACGCCGTTTTAGCAATAAGAAAATTTTGAAATTTTTGTCAGCAATATTCTACCCCCACACATTTAACCCCTAAGTTAATTTCAGCACAGAATACCAGATGCTTGATGAAATCAAACGTTTTCTAATAAATAAACTCTATAACGTTATACGAGTTTTGACGAAAAAATGTCGATTTTCATCAAATCATCCACAATTCATCCCCTACTCCTTAAGCGATTTTACCCAAAAACAATCTAAGCCGTTAGTTTGACGGGTGCTAACTGTATACCATATTTTGAAGACGATATCTTAATTCGTTGTAAAGTTATCGTGGTTACAAACAAACAGACACACCGTTTACGATTTTGGGGCCGAAGCCCCTGCCTTCCCGTCCGAACACTTTAGGCCATGGTATCCCCCTACACCCACGATCTCTATGTATAGATAAGTGGTCCTACTCTTTGTCTCATCGTCCCAGTGCTTCTGCCACTCTAATTCAGTGTTCTCCTTGGCACTTCGTTTGAGTATTTTACTCGTCACCGGAGCTCTACCCTCTCGTGACCTAGGGGGTCACTTCTTGCGGATTTTGCTCTCGCGTCTGCCTTTGCCATGCCTTCTAACTGGTCGCTACCCCCCCACAGATTTATTTTTGTTCCCACGCGCTTCACTTTTTGCATCTTCCTGTTGATTCTGTCGGCCGTTCCCCCCGTCCTCCTGGTGAGCATATCCTGGGCAACTCTGCTATCGGAACCGATGTTGACGGTTCCACCCTGTAGAGTGGCGGCCTTTTCCACTGCCGTACCCACCGCGACCAATTCCGCCAGGTGTATCGGGTACCTGTCCTAGAGCTTTAACCTTTTGCTTTCGATAACTACGTTTTCTTCATAGGCCACCAGGCCCATTACAATCGAGATTTTGGCTCTGGACGCGGCTGTCCATATCCACCGCCCTGTTGTCTTTTCCGCCCCTTTTATTATCGCCCAAGATTTCCTCTGCTCCACCGGGTGCGATTCTTCTCCGTACGCCTGTTTTCCCTCAAAATATGCCGCCTTCGAATGTTCCCATCTTATATGCCGCTCCGCTCCTTCCAGACACAAAGGTGGACACCCCGCCAGCACCACCAGCGCTGCGTTGTAAGTCGTTCTATAGGCCTCCGTTATGCCCAACAGCAATGCTCTTTGGGCCGACTGAAGTTTTCTAGTTACCCTAGAATCCCCCGCTCGTTCACCCCAGATTTCAGCGCTGTACAGGAGAGCTGGTTTCACTCCTCCTTCATATATGACCCAAAGGGTCTTTGGGTCTGTCCCCCACGCCTTTTCCGCTACCGCTCGTACACTATGCGCCGCCCCTGCTATCTTGCCCGCTAAGTATTTGCTATCCTCCACCCGAAGTACACCTGAGTCAACCATCACTCCCAGATATTTTATTTTGGCATCCGGCCTTATGGTTACGTCCCCCATCTTGATCACCGGGAGCCTTTGTGTCCGCACTTGGGACCTTTCCATGCATCCATGTAGACAGCCTGCGTCTTCTCGGAGGCATATTCCAGTTTGTGAGTCGACGCCCACTTCTGGGAAGCCTCCTAGGTACGCTGCCAGGCTGCATCGAGTTTCCTTCTTTGCGGCGCCGTTATAGTAATGAGCTGGTCTTTCACAAAAGCCTGGACCTCAATTTTAGCTTCCGTCTCGCCCGGTTCTGTGGAGTCGATTTCATTAAACCAGTCCTCCATTATTAGTACCACAGGTTTGGGCCTAAACATGACCCCTGCGGGCAGCTTTTGCTGATGTTTTTCGTAACCCGTTCATAAGTGACGCTTCTGTCCTCCAGGAAATTGGCTACAGCTTTGGCCACGTTTCTCAGGAATCCAGATTCTGCCAGTAGTTTCCTGAGAATGGGGTACCAGGCCGAGTTGAAGGCATTTTTAATGTCTAACGTTACCAGCAGGACATGCTGCCTAGCCTGGTCCGACTTTTTGATTCCGCTCACTGGCTTAGCCAGCGCATCCATTGTACCGCGTCCCTTACGGAAGCCGTACTGTCTGTCAGACAGCCTTCCATTTTTCTCCAAGTCGTATGACAGTCTTGTTGCCATTAGCTTGTAATACACCTTTCCGATGACGGGTATCAAGCACACGGATCTTTGCCCTTCTCTCGCTGGTTTGGGTAGTCACGCAATCTGTGTCTGCTTCCAAATCCTCGGAAAAATTCCCTCCCTCAAGCAGGCATTTAATACTTCTAAGAGTTCTTCCCCTGCCACCTCCAGTAAATGCTGCAGACACGATGACGGAAACCCGTCGATGCTCGAGGCGTTTCCTCCAGTTCTTGTTTTGAGAATTCGAGGTCCGTGATTCCGCTCCAGATTACGCTTTCAGCACGCCTCACTCTATTTTCTTCGGAGTCACTCCCGGCGTCGTCTGCCGGGAGGTATTTATCGACCAGTGCCTCCACTGTTTCGCATCTATCCTGCGTCCAATTTCCCGCCGCGTTTTGCACCGTGGTCCATGCCGTCGGTGCTCTTTTTTTGTTGCCGGAACGTTTTGCTTCTCTAGTCGCTTTTTTGTATTCAAGCTGGACCTGTTTGAAGCGTTCGAAGAGCTAACAACGACACCCCTACTTCTGCTCCCGTTGCGCGCCCGCTCTCGCTCTTCCTGTTTACCGTTTCTTTCTACTGAGCTCCTAGTTTCACTACACAATCTCTTGTCGTTTTTTCCTTTTCCAAGGGATACTTGCGTCGCAGGCTTTTATTGCAGCTTCCTGAAACCTGAGAGCCCTGTTCTCTACAGATATTTCCTGTCCTGACGTCCCTGCTAGAGCAGCTTTTATTTCTTCTCGGAACACTGTCCAGTTTGCCAACCCGACGGCTCTTCTTTTTTCACCAACCAGCGCTCGCGCTCCTCTTTCACGGTTTACCGTGAATGTAATGGAACTGTGATCACTAAGTACATTCTCTTCTTGTACCAACCAGTTCTCCACCGTCGCATCCCGACTTAGTGTGACGTCTACCCAACTCCTTCCGTTAACGGTCTGAAAAGTGGTTGGAGACTCTCTGTCATTCTCAATTACCAAGTTAGCCGCGCCAACAAGGTTAATCAGCTGGGAGACCATTTCGTCAGTGATGTCACCACATAACGCCTCGTGCTTGGCGTTAAAATCACCGCAAACGATGGTCGGTTTTCTCTGGCTTCTAAAAAAATATCTATTTTTGAGAGAGTAACCAACGCTTCGCTTATATGCCCCGAACGCATATATGCGTTGACGAGCACCACCTCGACTTTACCGATGCCTATACCAGCTGTACTGACCGTGCCTTTGTGACTTTGTCTGGCTTGTCGCTGCCAAACCTAATCCAACCTGACCAAATTGCCCCAAACGGGTACGGTTCCTGCACAAGGACAACTCCCATATTTAGATATTCTGCAACTTGCCGTAGTCCATCTGTTGCCTCCCTTTCCCGACCCAGGTTCACCTGAATGACTTTAAGCGATATTTTTATGGCCGTGCTATCCTTCCGGCTTTCTGTTCCAGTCGTTTCCGGAATTCTGGACACTTTTTGTCCGTTGTCAAATGCCAAGTGTTTCCCCTTTTCGCCCTCACACAATATGAGTATCTCTTCTGGACTGCTTCGCAGTCCTTCTTGCGATGTCCCTCCTCCGCGGATCGCAGCCATGTATCTTTGTTGACGCAGTCTCTGGCGATGTGCCCAAACTTCTGGCACTAGAAGCAATGCTTTACTCTTATCTCTTCCTCCACATGGTAAACCGTCAGGCCTACTACCAGCTTTTCCTTCTCCATTATGTTTTTTGTGAAGCTTGAAACTTAACTAAATGCAACATGGTAATTCTTAATGTAACCTGTCTATACAGAGTGTTAAATTTCGCAAAACTTAAATTTTCTCGAAAATTTCAAATGGAACGCTCTATATATTAGAAAGTCATTAGATGCGCATTTTCATGGCCTTTTCAGCAATACCACGTTTGATGACATTATTTTCAACGGTTTCAAAGATATTAAGGCTGAATTACGGAATTCGCCATTTTTATATAAATTCAAGTAAATACTTGACGTTAATATGCAACACCCTGTATTTTATATCATTTTCAAATAGTATACGTGATATCTTTAATTCATACTGCTTAAAAAAAAATAAAGTGTGTGTGATGTAAAAGAGCAAAACATTTAATGCACATATTAACATGGTTTAAATCAACAAGAACAGCACTAAATCGAAATTCACAAAATAAACAACAAAAATTCAATGCAGCAAATGTTCAAGTTGGGAGCCGTCATTATCGATACAAGTTTGTAATCTCTGTCTTAAATTGTTTTGCACCTTCAACAATGTTGCTTCGTGTACAGCATTGAAAGCCTCTGAAATCCTTGCGCGCATGTCCTCCTTGGTTGTTGATGGAGTCGCATACACTTTACCTTTAATGTCACCCCACAAAAAATATATATTTTGGAAAGACCAGGAGATCTTGCTGGCCGAGGGGTTGGTCCACCTCGACGTATCCATTGTTTTTCAAAGTTATGGTTTAAAAATGTTCTAACAGCTCCTGTTGAATGTGGAGGCGCTCCATCGTGTTGATACCACATTTCACTCCGTAGTTGTAGAGGAATTTCTACTAACAGCTCTGGTAGCTCATTATTCAAGAAATTTAGATAACGCTCACCAGTGAGAGTCCCATCGAAAAAATACGGTCCGATTAAATACGGACCCAAAATTCCAGCCCACACATTTAAGAACCACCTAAGCTGACGATCCACTGGTCACGAAAAATGTGGATTTATATCAGCGTAATAATGCAAATTGTGCATGTTAATTCCTCCACGGTTTAAAAAATTTGCTTCATCTGTAAATAGCACTTTAACAAGAAATCCTGGTTCCTGGTTGTCCTTCTGTTGAGCCCAAATACAATATTTGCTGCTTATCGCTTGCAGATAGCTTGTAAACTTTTCTAGCATGGTATGGGTGATATATGTTTTCTTTAAAACATCTTTGGACAGAAGTTTTACTGATATTTCAATTGGAAGCCAATTGTCGCTGGCTGATATGTGGATTTTCAATGACTGAGGCTATGTTGTTTACAGACGTACCTTCATTTAGAACAGTTCTGTTTCTTACGGGAGCCCGATACTGTACACTGCCGTATGCATCAGAACGAGCTTTCACCAATCCAAATGCTTTTAACTGAGGTTGTTGTCGATTAAGGTATTTCTGCCTATATATTCTCTTTTCCAAGGCAAAATTTTCATCACTTTCAGCAATCACGTAGAGCATTGTCATAAGTTCTTCAGAAAAAGCATGCTGATATCAAGAAAAAAGCGGGTAACTAAGAATGCTACCTGTCAATAATTTAGTTACTTTTTTAAATGTCAAGTGGCGTTAGATTTTGAGATAAGTTTCATAAATATTGGAAAATGATAAATTTTGTAATTAATGCTTTATATCTTTGAAACCGTTGAAAATAATGACATCAAACGTGGTGTTGCTGAAAAGGCCATGAAAATGCGCATCTTATAGCGTTCTAATATACGTTTCATTTGAGATTTTCGAGAAAATTCAAGTTTTGCGAAATTGAACACTCTGTATAGGCAGGTCACATTAAGAATTACCATGTTGCACTTTGTTATAGTGAAGAGTGTATAAAATTAACTCCAGTGAATATGCAGCCAAAACATTGTGCAGAATCGAAGTATTTACGCACCAAACTAGACCAATATTTTTAATAAACAAATGAATAACTCTGAAACGGTTGGGCCTAGGCCCATCATGTGGGGTATTAATTTGCTTGGTGCGATACCATCTTCTTTTAAAAGGTATAAAATACAGGATGTTCTATTTAAAAAAAGATGAATTTGGTCTACCACGGAGAAAATGAACGCCCTGTGTAAATTAAAATATTTTTTAATTACGCAGCTGATTAATAGGAACAACTTTCAGTTGAAACTTTTTCGATAAAGCTAAATTCAATATGAGAAACTGGCCTTTTTCCGCTAAGTGGACTCCCTATATATATATATATATATATATATATATATATATATATATATATATATATATATATATATATATATCTGGGTGTGTGTATAATGGAACTGACCCCAGATATGTGTTCTAGGAGGTGGCCTTATTCGCACTAATTTGAAGACATTTTTTCGCGATGTCCTCATTAGTGAATTTCTTCTACGAAAATTCACTAATACTTTACCAGTTTCATTATTTTTTATTTTTTGTATTTTTAAACAATATTGATAAAAAAACATTGTATTAATAAATAATCTCTATAACCACTAAGTTTCGTTTTAGCACGATTTAAGCGGAACTATCGCTTTAATTTCTGCAGGTAAATCACAAGCGCAACGGTAACAAGTAGAGAAATGGGTCAATGTTACTTAATTCACTTTCATTCTGTAGACACCAGTTCTAGCCGTTGCCAGCTGACTTTACACTGAATTCCGCTTTCCTGTTTTTCAGGAGTAGGTGATAATCCCCATAAATTAGTAGGTTCGTTTCAGCTATTCCAGACTAGATATTACTTAATCTGTCTTAAGATAAGTAAAGGTGGTAGGGATTGCGAATTTAGCCAGCGGTTCAGTATATCTTGGTAGTGGTTTGGCAGAGGTATGCATAGTGTTAGTGGTGTGTGTTATGTTGGCAGGCCCATTGCACATTCATACGTCTTATATCACTACCATACGACAGGTAAGGCAACATAATCGAGATGTGTGTTTGTAAATATTGGATAGCGTGTGTTGATCGATATCTTAATACCTGATCTTCCTTAGGCGATAGTGGCGTGATCAACCAATGTGCTACTTTATCTTCAAAAACGCATCTGTCGGCTTTTTGTGTTTTATTATTTTATGTACGCCTGTAGATAGAGTGGTAATGGTTTACATTTTAAAATTTAATTGATTATAGAAGTAATAATAACAAATATTGTGATGTTAAAAGCTTGTGAGTTGGTATTACTTTTCGGACTAAACCGTAAGTACCTTATTGGTTTAATGTTATTTGAAAATGCAGTTGTTAATAAGGGAATCTTACAAGTGCAATAAACTTATAAAAAATAATTTTTATTATATACGTTGTTTGGAAATCTTAGCTTTAAAAACGTGTTTAATGATAATTAAAATTAGGGTTGCTTTTAGTGAATTTAAAAAAAAAATTCACTAATGAGGAGATCCCGACTTTTGAATTTTGAAAAAATTTCTTCAAATGACCGCGAACTAGGCCCTCTAGAACCCATATCCATGGTCAGTTTCAGTTTTCATATGTTTATATATATATATATATATATATATATATATATATATATATATATATATATATATATATATATATATATATATATATATATATATATATATATATGTATCACACAGATAACTCAAAAAATAATGGTCCGATTTTAATCAAATTTGGCAAATACCTTCCTTTTGCAAGTGGCTTTAACAAGTTCGTTACGGAAAATCGGCCCAGGTTTTCCCGGAAAATTGTATGTTTTCTTTCGAAAAAAACATATCTCTGGAAATAATAAAGTGAGGGCAACCAAATTTGGTACACTAGTTTCTGTCATAAAGAGTATCCTACGTACCTTATTGGTTTAATATTATTTGTAAATGCAGTTGTTAATAATGGAATCTTAAAAGTGCAATAAATTTATAAAAAATAGCTTTTATTATATACGTTGTTTGGAAATCTCAGCTTTAAAAACGTGTTTAATGATAATTAAAATTAGAGTTGCTTTTAGTGAATTTTCTAAAAAAAAATTCACCAATGAGGAGATCCCGACTTTTGAAAAAATTTCTTCAAATGACCGCGAACTAGACCCCCTATAACCCATATCCAGGGTCAGTTTCAGTTTCTATATGTTTAGATATATATATATATATATATATATATATATATATATATATATATATATATATATATATATATATATATATATATATATATATATATATATATATATATATATATATATATATTTACTTATTATCATAAATCGTACAACATGTCTACACAATAAGCCTGAAGCTTGTGCTGTATATTAACATAATTTAATAAAACTCCACCAAAAACTGCTTGAAAGCTCCATCCAAATGTAACATACTTCGAATTTTGACATACCAAATTTGTTGGGCTTCTACTTGTTCCATCTAATGAACCAGTCTTCGCCTTTACTCTTCATTGATTTTAATCCTTTCCCACTACCTTCCAAACTAAAATTCTTTGTTTATAGCAGATATTTTCATTAATTTTGAATTTAACTAAATATGACAAATTATTTTGACAAATGTATCACACCAATAACAAAAAATAATGGTCCGATTGTGATAAAATTTGACAAATACCTTCCTTTTGCAAGTGGATTGGACAAGTTCGTTAGTCAGGAAAATATGCCCAGGTTTACCTGGAAAATTTTGTGTTTTCTTTCGAAAAAAATTATATCTCTGGAAATCATAATGTGAGGACAACCAAATTTGGTACACTAGTTTCTGTCATAAAGGGTATCCTACATACCAAAATTCAGATTTATACCTCAAAAGACAAAAAAGGTAAAGGTAAATTACTTTTTAATTAATTAAATCTGATTCAGGAAAGATAAAAATGTAAAAATTTATTGATCAGAATATGAGTGAAAAATATTACAAGAAATGACTAACAAGCTCCTAGATATGTGTCTAAGTCGTTATTTTTCTATATTTTGTTAAAATATAAACAAAAAATTCATTGTAAACCAAAAAGAATTTATGTAAATTGTAAAACGTTGAACAATACGATATTTCTGCTGGTAAATTCATATAGTGCGTAACTCAGTCGGCTAGGTGTACAGTGATCGTAATAATCGATTCCCAGAGGACGCGTTCTAATTCTGGTTAGTGACTTCGCTTTTTACCAATTTTTTTAGTCTTATTTCACTTTACAGTTATCTAATATGATTGTTGTTATTCCGATGAATTTTTTAGCGAGTTTTTGTATAAAAAATAATTTGATAGAGAGGAGATGAAACTTTTAAGACCTAATTCAATTTGAATAGCATATCTGGTTGTTTGTTCTTGCCCTAACTTAGTGAAATGGTTCCATATTTAATACAGTCGTAGACTTTTCCCGTGGCTTCCAAGTGCTTGTTTTAGGGAATTTTCTTAAAAAAAATCACTACCGAGGAGATCCCGACTTTTGAATTTACTAAAACTTTCTTCAAATGAGCGCGAACTAGTCCCCCTGTACCCATATCCAGGGTCAGTTTTAATTATATATATATATATATATATATATATATATATATATATATATATATATATATATATATATATATATATATATATATATATATATATATATATATAAAGGGTGAATAATTTACCAAAATTAAGGTCTGTAAGTTTTAAGAAAAAAAAGTTAGAAACATTAAAAAAAAGAGGTTTTCCTCAAAACGTAAAGAGTCGCGATTTGAAACGTCAAAATTGTTAACATTTAGGCAAAGAACCTAAAAGAAATACGGATTTTGTAAAGAGTGTTTTGCAAACCCTTAAGTTTCAGTTTTAACCATTATTGGCCTTCATTTTAATAAAATATTTCCAGAAAATTCATTTCAAATAGACACTTTATCTGATGCTTTGGAAGTAGTTTTAGTTAAATTTATGGTATAACGGTCTATAATTTTTAACTATTTTTCGTAGAAAAAATTCGTTAATGAGGAGACCGCGTCTTTTGAATTCTAAAAAGATTTCTTCAAATGAGCGAAAACTAGGCCCCCTAGAATCCATATGCGGGTTTACTTTCTGTTTACATATATACAGTGTGACGCATTTCTACGGTAAAGCTCAATATAATTGTTATTATGCAAGATACGAGAAAAAATTGTATACGTTACCTATAGGGTGTTTTAAGCTGCATCTTATAAAATTATTTTGACAACCCCAGGATGGCCCATAAGTCGTTGGTGATACCTACATTTTTTTTAACATTTCCTATTGCATTTTTGCATTTTTCATCGAAATACGATGCATGTTTGTAAAAAAAATCGGGACGCAGTAAGTGCATTTTAGAAGCAAATTTTCATTAAACGCTTCAAAATTCAATAACGCAATTTGCTATTAACGTAAGGTTCGTCAGCTAAGAAACGAGTTTTCTCGGAAAGGTTTTAAGTTTATTTTCGGGAAATCTTAGTAGATTTTCAAAAAAGGTATGTTGGGAAAATATGGTACAATATATATATATATATATATATATATATATATATATATATATATATATATATATATATATATATATATATATATATATATATATATATATATACAGTACTATATAGATTATACCGGTGACCGAATTGATTCCTGCTTGCATTAAAGAGACATATTTTCTATTAAAAACATTTTAAGAAAATTCGCTTTCATAACGCACTTGCTGCGTCCAGACTTTTTTATATATCTCTTTATATTGCTTATTGAAATATCGGTACTACTGAGTTCTATAATATTCTTATACAAAAGCAAATTACCCTTTTAATTGACAAAATTCATTATATTCGCGTAACATACAAAATAACACTATTTACTAAATTTCTATCTACATTAAAGTATCGAAAATAGCTTACAAAAATGGTTAAAACTTAACTAAAGCCCCACTATTCGCTCTTTTCAAGCGCGGGATTAGTGGATATAGTTTAGTTTAAAGCGTTTTAATAAATAAAAAATTAAACAAATAAAAGGAGTTACTGTACTCCTTTTCTATCATAATTATGTAAGCAGCTTGTATCAGACTTTTTGCTTAGGAAATAAGTTTAAACTTCTAATCACAAATAATCAAAAATATAAGTCAAAATTGTAAATTTATAAAGCAATAAAGTAACACTTAAATAATTATTATTGGTTCTGTCATGGAAATCGATCTTCAAGTAATCAAACACTTAAAATGAATACTTAAAAAGCCTGGACGCAGCAAGTACGTTATGGTAGTGAATTTTCATAGAAATGATCTGGCACAAAATATTTTATTATAACTTTTTTTTCTTGTAACATAGAAATCCATATTTTGGTGTATAGTTTACTTATTTATATCGTAAACCTACCCACCAAATTTGGTTATCATAGATTTTTATTTTTTGTGATGAAATTTTTTTTCGAATAAAAACTCAAAATTTTTCCTGAAAACATCGTCCGATTTTCCTGATCAACAAACTTGTCCAAGCGATTTAGAAAAGAAAGGTACATGCCAAATTTTATCAAAATCATCCCATTATTTTTTGAGTCATCGGTGTGACACACACACACACACACACACATATATATATATATATATATATATATATATATATATATATATATATATATATATATATATATATATATATATAAACATATAAAAATTGAAAGTGACCTCGGATATGGGTTCTAGGGGTCCTAGTTCGCGCTCATTTGCAAACATTTTTTGAAAATTCAAAAGTCTGGATCTCTCCATTGGTGATTTTTTTTTACGAAAATTCACTAAATCTGAAAGAAACGAATTTAAAAAATATAGCGTTTTCTTGTGCATGCCAAATTTGGCAGTTTATTTGCAAAATACCATATTTGTGACTATTGTAACTTAATTCAATTTTGCTTACTGAAAAGCTCCCAGGCTTAGTAGATATCAACATAGCCTCGTATTGATTTCAGTAATACTTAGTAATCTTGTACAAATTTATAGCCAGCTTCTGTGGAAACATTTTAAAAAATTTCGAAGTGCGTTATATTAGTGAATTTTTTGTACATCATTATTTTTACGGCATATTACTAAAATTAATACTCTAAACTTACACAGTTCTTGAAGATCGATTTTGGAGGTCGTAGTACGCGCACATTTGAAGAATTATTTCGAAAGTGTTATCATCGATATTTCTATATTATCAAACAAATCTTGCGTTCTGTCTCTTTTTGAGAAAAATGCCCAAAACTCAGTTTTCTATGAATCTAGAAAATCAAAATCAAAAGTATTTGCCAAATTATAAACGTAGCAGTTATTTTTCTTTATTAATCGCCAGAATGATTTCGTTTTAAGCAACCTAATCAAACCGGTTTTTTCAATATCAAGAATAACAAAATGTCTGCTGAAAATTATAACTTCAGACTCAAAGGTGGCAAAGTTACGTGGCGTATTACACAAAAATGAGATCTTGTTCAATACGTATGAAATCTGTGCACTATTGTTTCTCCAAATATCAATATAAAAAATAAAAAAAATGATACATTCATCGAGCTGGAATCGATCACGCAACTTTCTGCGTAGAAGACAATCACCCTACGACTGAGCTATCTAAGGGTGCGTTAACTAAGGTTTTGTTTACATGATATTTGACACCGACTTCATGCCTGAGATATATTATATGATATTAAAGTATACGTAACAATTAATTACAAAATTAGTAGTAATTGCCATCGAAACACATTCAACGATTCTTATGGTCTTACATGACGTCCTATGTTTAAGTTTAAAGATGAAAGATAATATTTTAAAATAATTTTTATAAAGACCTGAATTGATTTTGTTTACAATTCTACTATACTATGCTACATTTTCAGTCTAAAACCACAGCATAATATATCTATGCTGTGCTAAAACTGCATTTGGGGCCATTCATCAAGCTACAAATATAGTGTATTTTAAAAATTGAATCCCCCAGTTAAATAACAATCACCCGGCAAATTTTTAGTTTCATGTCGTCTGTCATTTTCTATATTTGTGGCCGAGATTTAACGATTATTGGTTCAAGTAGTATGTTTTATGCAAGTTATTTATTTCGTTTGCTTAGCGTTGATGCATGGTTTATACCTGTTGTATGAATCTACCTACCCGTGTCAGTTAACTACTCTGTCTGTCACGCATTGGACTTTAACCACTAAGTCGTTTCGACGCATGTCTTTCAGGTTTTATTTCTAATTTGGAGAAAATTCTAAATATTGTGTACCAAATTACTTAAAATTCACAACATATGTTTATTTACACCATTTCTAGGCACATGTAAAGTTTCATTCCAGTTGCTCTGATACTTATAAAAATAGAGCTTTTTCAAAAATATTTTTGTATATTTTGTGGGATATATATATATATATATATATATATATATATATATATATATATATATATATATATATATATATATATATATATATATATATATATATATATATATATATATATATATATATATATATATATATATATATATATATATATATATATTTATAAACAGAAACATATTAACGGACCATGGCTTTGGGTTCTAGTGACCCAAATTCGTGTTCATCAGGAAAAAAATCAAAAGCTTTACATCATGACCTCTCTAATAGCGAATTTTTCTAAATGAAAATTCGCTAATAAGAAGAGATTCTGACGCAGCAAGTGCGTTATGGTAGCGATATCACTATCTTTTCAAACACATTCAGAGAGGTTTTCGTTTATATTATTGGTAGAAAAATCGAGATGCCGCATACAGAGCGCTCTCAAATAGTGACTGAATTTGAATGTCTTAAAACCATTTGGTTCTTATACTGAATGTTTTGACGCAGTAGGTGCGTTATGGTATTGAAGTCTAATAATTTAAATTATTAAATCTTTTAATTCAATTCGGTTTATTATCTTGAGTTTTGTTACACGATATAGTATCTATAAAGCAGTTATATTTATTTATTGTTTAATTGCTGACTGCTTATTTGTACACAAATTGTTAGTTGTGTAAGTTGATCCCATTTTATGCATAGTTTTCAATTAAATTTTCGACCCACCTCCCCATTCCAAAATGTCATGGTTTATATTAGACTCTGCTAAGGAGCAGTATAACATTTTAGCTCTTTCAAGTCCAAGATATAACGAAATATTTTAAATTTAGCAATTAACATCTAACTCTTTTTAACCACAAAATTACAACGTACTTCGCATTCTAGAGTACTGTCTACAAAAACTCTCATTTAAAGATTCGGACAAATTTTGGACTTGTGTTGTAGGACTTCTAATTTATTTATACTCGAGATAAATCTGTATAAGTCTTATTAAAGCCTTGATTTCGGGGCGGGGAGGGGGTGGGGGTGGCTTACTTAAATTCACTAAAGCTATAAAATATTGCAATGTTACTAAAGCGGTTTATTAAAAAAATTTGATATTCTTCATTTCTCGAAGTTAATAAAATAAAATCTCAAATACCTATTTTTTGTGGAGTAACCAACATTCTACCATGGCTAAACTTTTAATTTTCTCTATTATGAAACCGTGAACACTCATTCCTTTACAAGGAAACTTAGTACACTCTTGGATACCCCCATTAACCACATCCCATTTTTAAAGACCTGACGATCGTTCTAGTTACAAGGTTAGCGTCATCAGAGGACGAAATATTCTAAGAATAAATATCCACTGATGACGCTAGCCTGTTGATAAAATGACCGTCAGGTCTTTAAATATGTGTTGTGGTGAATTGTGTTTTTCAAAAATGTACTTATCAGTGCTCATCACATGTTCTAGTGTTGACTTAGTAAGAAAAATTTAGATGAATATTTTTTAAAACTGCAGATATAAGGTATGAAATATTATGTATATTACCGATAAATATAATTTATGAAAGTATTTTGAGGTTTAAGGTGATTTCTTTTAGGTACTAAAGTTTGTTAAGGCTAGCAAACATTGCAATGTTATTAAAGCAGTTTAATGAAAACCCTTCGTGTTTTTTCATTTCGTTTTTTAAAGTTTATTAAATAAAACTGTGGACGCAGCAAGTGCGTTATGGAAGTGAATTTTCATAAAAATGTTTTTAATTACAAATATATCGCTCTAATGCGAGCAGGCATCAATTTGGTTACCGGTATAACCTATATAGTAGGAACAATGTACCATATTTTATAAAAATAAATATTTGAAAATGTACAAAAATTTTCCGAAAATAAACTTTAAATGTTTCCGAGAAAACTGGTCTCCTAGCCAATGAACCTGAGGTTAATAGCAAATTGGGTTATTGAAATTTGAATCATTTAATAAAAATTCGCAACCAAAGCGCCCTTGCTGCGTTCATACAAAACTTTTCCGAAAATAAAGTTAAATGTTGGTTTCCTAACCAACAAAACTTACGTTAATAGCAAATTGAGTTATTGAAATTTGAAGGATTTAATGAAAATTCGCTACCAAAACGCACTTACTGCGTCCAGATTTTTTTTACAAACATGCATCATAATTTGATAAAAAATGCTATAATTCAGTAACGAATTTGTTCTACGAAAATTAGCTAAAAATTATAGACCGTTAAACCATAAACTTAACTAAACCTACAGCGAAAGCTACAACTTAACTAAACCGACAGCCAAAGCATCAGAGAAAGGGTCTATTTGAAATGAATTTTCTGTAAACGTTTTAGTAAAATGAAAGGCAATGATGGTTGAATTTGAAACTTAAGGGTTCGCAGAACACTCTTCTTGCAACATTTTCCTTTCACAATCCCTATTTGTTTCACGTTCTTTGCCTAAACATTGCCAATTTTGACGTTTTAAACTGCGAGTTTGACGTTTTGAGGAAAACTCCACAATTTGTTTTTTAGTTGACCGTAACTTTTTTGTCCATAAACTTAAGACCTAAGTTTTGGTGCATGGTTCACTCTTTATAATACAAATACGCGTACCAAATTTGGTTGCTCTTACTTTGTTATTTCTGGAGATATGATTTTTTAGAAATAAAACACAAAATTTTCCGGGAAAACCTGGTTCGATTTTCCTGGCTAGCGAACTTATCCAAGCCACTTGCAAAAGGAAGGTAAACACCAGATTTGATCAAGATCGCTTCATTATTTTTTCAGTTATCGGTACGAAATATATATATATATATATATATATATATATATATATATATATATATATATATATATATATATATATATATATATATATATATATCATATATATATAAACACGGATATCCCCACTAGTGAATTTAAAAAAAAAATTACTAAAAAAGAAAATTTGAGTCACTAACAGCTTATGGGCCATCCTGTAATTGTAATAATATTTTTTTAAGATGTAGCTCAAGACACCCTATAATTAATGTATAAAAGTTCTTTTCGTATTTTGCATAATAACGGATATATTGATTTTTAAAGATTTTTTACGAAAATTCGCCAAAAATGATATACCATTAACCGATAAACTCTATAGCCAACACTACTGCCAAAGAATCAGAGAAAGGGTCTATTTGAAATGAATTTTCTGAGAATATTTTTGTAAAATGAAGGACAATGACGATTGAAACTAAGACTTCAGGCTTTGTAAAACATTCTTCTTGAGACATTTTCCTTCCATAGCTCATATTAGTTTCAGGTTCATTGCCTAAATATTACCAATTTTGACGTTTTAAATCGCGACTTTGACGTTTTGAGGAAACCCCAAATTTATTTTTCTTTAAATTCGTGTAACTTTTTTTGTTCTTTAACCTACAGAGCTAAGTTTTGGCAGGTAACTTACGTATAATGATATAAACCTGCGTACCAAATTGGGTTGCCGTTACTTTGTTAATTACGGAGATATACATTTTTTACGAAAGGAAACACAAAATTTTCCGGGAGAACCTCGGCGGATTTTCCTGGCTAACGAATTTATCCAAGCCACTTGCGAAAGAAAGGTACTCACCAAGTTCATCAAAATCGGTCCATTATTTTTTAGTTATAGGTGTGACACAAATATATATATATATATATATATATATATATATATATATATATATATATATATATATATATATATATATATATATATATATATATATATATATATAAAGTCTGAAACCGACCTCGGATTTGAGTTCCAGGGGTCCTAAGAAGCGCTCATTTGAAGAAATTTTTTCAAAATTCAAAAGTCGGGATTTTTCATTAGTGAATTTAAAAAAAAAAAGGAATAATAATAATAATAATAATAAACCATAGTCTTTACCATAAAAAAATTATCTGAAAAAGACGATACATTAGAACTATTCGAAATTTTAGTGACGTTTATCTATCATCTCACAATAAATCAGTTGTTACGTTCTCTGTGCCCCTGTATCTGACAGAATACAGTTTTTACAAGCGAAAGTAAAACAAACCACTATAACTCGAAAAATATTAACTATAAATATAGGGAAACCTATATTAGATCGATGCAGAATTGAATGACCTACCTGACCAATGCATAAAATATAGGGTGTTCGATTTGAAAATAACAAGTTATGCACTTTAAAATTATGTATGTTGTAACCCAAAAGAAATACACCCTGTACAATAATAATAAATTATTCTTTAACTATTTCAAAGAATTAAATGTTGTCTATTGATATTTCGAATTTGAGGCAGAGAAACTCAAAGCTCAACCCACAGCATACGTTTGAAGTAACATATAAATCAGAGCTAAAAAAAAAGAAAGTCGTAATATTTTCACAAATATCAAAGATATCTATAGGGAATGCTACATAAAGTCACACTTGTTTTTTAATCTCTATCCAAAAATGCAATAAAAAGTATAGCATTCTATTGAAAATAACGAAGTTGGTAGCTACTTCCGGTACGACCGAAAGTTCTACAGAGCTGAATATAATATATTTTCTCGATATAGCTTAGATAATCACAAGGAAATTTTGTTGAAAGTTTTTTTGGCTAGCTCTTAGGGTAAGGGATATATAGAGGAATTACACACTATTGGGACACCCTATATATATATATATATATATATATATATATATATATATATATATATATATATATATATATATATATATATATAGTGTGAGTGTGTGTGTTTGCATATGCTTCTGTGGAAAAATTATAGTAATATCATTACTAAGTAGCTATCCAGAAGCTTATATCGAACCAATATTTAGTCTAGGTCTTTTCTTTTCAGAAATAATTGTAGAACATAATCGTACATATTCGTCGTATATTATAAACAAGTACACATGTGTAAAATCTAGAACTACAGGTATCTCAACATGTGAATGGAAAATTACCAGCTCTCATTACTTATACTGCGTTGTAGAGAAACCACTAATTCTTACTTAAGATTGAATTTATTGCGTTTTCCTTGTGGCTGCATGAGTTCACCTCGAGGGCAAAACAGACAAAGAAAAAATATTGAGTTTTTAAACATGTTTCACTTACGGCAATGGCAATATTAAAATGTCTGAAATTGTATACTACCCATCTTTTCTCATTGCACAATATGTTTAGTAAAAGCTTTAAAGTTTTTGAATGAGAAGAAGCTTGTTAACAACTTAAAGACTAGATTTTAGACAAAAACTACGCGGAGTCCGAAACTGACTTACAATCGTTTATTGCTTATCATAAAACAAATTTAGTGGCTAGAAATTGCATGTATACCGATAAACACGTGCTAATTTGATTTTGAATAGTTGTAGTTGTTCTGGTATCAACCAGTTAAACTCTGCTTATTAATACTGAATAATTTCCATTTTAGACGTACGTACATAGTTCTGTTAAGAAATAAACACAACAGCTTGGCTATGTACTAACAAAATAATTACTCTAGGGACAGGCTGTTAGGAAGCAACTTAAAAACCATTGTATTCAGAGAGAAAATGCTTTCTTTAAGAATTAAAGTATTAGTTGAAAAATTCCAACGACAAAGAAACTGGCTGATCTTAAAGATAATGTTTAAGAGAATTTCCGTGAAAAACAAACGGAAATGAGGAAATTGTGACGTATTAATTTCTAAAATGTCTTTCAATGAGCGCGAACTAGGCTCTCTCGAACCCTTTTACGCGACCGCTATACAAATGTATATGTTTAGGTAGACATTACGAAGTAAAGAAATCAAGGACCGATTTTAATTAAGCTTAGCACTCGTGTTTATTAGTGAAGTTTCGTAGAAAAAATTCACTAACGAGAAGATTCCGACTTTTAAATTTTGAAAAAGGACCCCTAGAACCCATATCCGGGGTCAGTTTAAATTTTTATATGTTTATATATATATATATATATATATATATATATATATATATATATATATATATATATATATATATATATATATATATATATCCATATATATATATACAATCGTTTATTGCTTATCATAAAACAAATTTAGTGGCTAGAAATTGCATGTATACCGATAAACACGTGCTAATTTGATTTTGAATAGTTGTAGTTGTTCTGGTATCAACCAGTTAAACTCTGCTTATTAATACTGAATAATTTCCATTTTAGACGTACGTACATAGTTCTGTTAAGAAATAAACACAACAGCTTGGCTATGTACTAACAAAATAATTACTCTAGGGACAGGCTGTTAGGAAGCAACTTAAAAACCATTGTATTCAGAGAGAAAATGCTTTCTTTAAGAATTAAAGTATTAGTTGAAAAATTCCAACGACAAAGAAACTGGCTGATCTTAAAGATAATGTTTAAGAGAATTTCCGTGAAAAACAAACGGAAATGAGGAAATTGTGACGTATTAATTTCTAAAATGTCTTTCAATGAGCGCGAACTAGGCTCTCTCGAACCCTTTTACGCGACCGCTATACAAATTTATATGTTTAGGTAGACATTACGAAGTAAAGAAATCAAGGACCGATTTTAATTAAGCTTAGCACTCGTGTTTATTAGTGAATTTTCGTAGAAAAAATTCACTAACGAGAAGATCCCGACTTTTAAATTTTGAAAAAGGACCTAGAACCCATATCCGGGGTCAGTTTAAATTTTTATATGTTTATATATATATATATATATATATATATATATATATATATATATATATATATATATATATATATATATATATATATATATATATATATATATATATATATATATATATATATATATATATATATCCATATATATATATATATATATATATATATATATATATATATATATATATATATATATATATATATATATATATATATATATATATATATACAATCGTTTATTGCTTATCATAAAACAAATTTAGTGGCTAGAAATTGCATGTATACCGATAAACACGTGCTAATTTGATTTTGAATAGTTGTAGTTGTTCTGGTATCAACCAGTTAAACTCTGCTTATTAATACTGAATAATTTCCATTTTAGACGTACGTACATAGTTCTGTTAAGAAATAAACACAACAGCTTGGCTATGTACTAACAAAATAATTACTCTAGGGACAGGCTGTTAGGAAGCAACTTAAAAACCATTGTATTCAGAGAGAAAATGCTTTCTTTAAGAATTAAAGTATTAGTTGAAAAATTCCAACGACAAAGAAACTGGCTGATCTTAAAGATAATGTTTAAGAGAATTTCCGTGAAAAACAAACGGAAATGAGGAAATTGTGACGTATTAATTTCTAAAATTATTTCAATGAGCGCGAACTAGGCTCTCTCGAACCCTTTTACGCGACCGCTATACAAATTTATATGTTTAGGTAGACATTACGAAGTAAAGAAATCAAGGACCGATTTTAATTAAGCTTAGCACTCGTGTTTATTAGTGAATTTTCGTAGAAAAAATTCACTAACGAGAAGATCCCGACTTTTAAATTTTGAAAAAGGACCCCTAGAACCCATATCCGGGGTCAGTTTAAATTTTTATATGTTTATATATATATATATATATATATATATATATATATATATATATATATATATATATATATATATATATATATATATATATATATATATATATATGTATGTATCACACCGATAACTCAAAAAATAAGGGGCCGATTTTGATAAAATTTGGCACATACCTTCCTTTTATAAATGGCTTGGATAAGTTAGTTAGTGAGGAAAATAGGACGAGGTTTTCTGGGAAAATTTTGAGTTTTTATTCGAAAAAAAATTATATCTCCGGAGTTAACAAAGTAAAGGCAACCAAATTTGGTAAATAAAATAAATTTGGGTTTTCCTGAAAACGTCAAAGTCGCGATTTAAAATGTCAAAATTGATAATATTTAGGCAATGATCCTAAAATTAATATGAGCCATGGAAAGAAAATGTCCCAAGAAGAATGCTTTACAAAGCCTAAACTCTTAGTTTCAATCGTCATTTTCCTTCATTTTACTAAAATATTCCCGGAAAATTCATTTAAAATAGACACTTTTTCTGATGCTTTTGCAGTGGTGTTGGCTATAGAGTTTAACGTTTAATGGTATATCATTTTTCTCAAATTTTCGTAAAAAATCTTTAAGGCTCAATTTATCCGTTATTATGCAAGTTGCAATAAAATGGTATACATTAATTATAGGGTGTCTTCAGCTACATCTTAAAAAATATTTAAACAATTACAGGTGGCTCAAAAGTCGTTGGTGATTCAAATTTTCTTTTTTTTAATCGAACACGCCCTATGTTATTGCATTTTTGCATTTTACATCGAAATACAATACATCTTTGTAAGAAAAGAAATTCGGGACGCAGCAAGTGCGTTATGGTAGCGAATTTTCATTAAATGCTTCAAATTTGAATAGCTCAATTTGCTATTAATCTATAAGGTTGACCAGGAAACCAGTATTTTCAGGAACAATTTAAGTTTTATTTCGGAAATTTTTGTACATTTTCAAACAATAAAGTTATTTTGATGAAACATGGCACATTGTTTCTACTATATAGATTGATGCCTGCTTTCTTAAAAAAACATGCTTGCTATTAAAAACTTTTTTATGAAAATTCACTACCATAATGCACTTGCTGGTCCAGAAGTTTTGAGTAGATGGTTTGGATAAGTGCGTTAGCCAGAAAAATCAGACCACATATTTGAGGTTTTCTTTTGAAACATTTTTGTTTTTTGTCTTCGAAAATAATACAGTTATTTTTAAGGAATTTTGTATACAAGTTGCCTATACACGCTGAAATAACCAAATGGAATAAACGGTTATGGTCATTTTATATTGGGTTTTGCGATGATCACTATTTTAGCGGTTACCAATAAAACTCGCATACTTTGCATACGAAAAAAAATTAGATTTCAAAAGTATATCGGAGCCGAGATATACGGGGTGATTCATTAGGTGAGCGACATTCATATCTCGGTAATTATCGCAACTAGAGCTTCGGAAAAAACTATTCGAAAAGTTTTTTCAAGTGCAATTCACCTAATATTTTTTATTTTCTCATTCTTGTCACCAGATGGCGCTTTTTCGGTAAGTTTTTTTTGAAGGCTGTTATCTCAAAATATTCCTATTACAATATGTGAAAACTGGAACCTGTGAGGAGCACTACTAAGTACACTTGGAGAAACCCAAATCACCAGAACACTTATTTCAGAGACCTTACGATCGTTTCGTTGACAATGTCAACATCTTAAGAGGAAGCAAAATTCTAAACTAAGCAACTAGCTACCGTGTATTAATATCGCGTCAAGGTAAACGAACTAGTCTGAAGTAAAATTGTCGTCCAAGAACGATCGTTTGTTTATTGTGTAGTGAAACTACGAGGTCAAAGACCTGCTTTAATCTTATGGTCGACAAATTTATGAGCCCTTATCTAATATACGGATAGTAGGTTTAAAGGAACCGAGTTATTTAAGGAATCTGCACGTTCATTAATTTTCTTGGTTTATGACGATATTTTTGCAGTGTTTGACACAAATATGTAAGGTTGAAGAATTTACTAAAAAATTAAATAGTCAATTTGATTCAGTCAAAGTTACCCACTAAATAGAAATCAACAATAAACTTTCGTTCCTAGCTGTACTAGTTATTAAAAATAAAAATAATGGCTCGCTGAATTCATGTCTATAGGAAGGAAACGGTTACTATTAGTTATATTCCTAACGACTCACATCGTAGGTTTGCACAAAAAACGGCTAGTTTAAATTTCTTAGTAAACAGATAGATTAAATTTCCTTAAGTAAAAACAGATTTAATACAGAATTAAAATACATAAAAAATGTGGCGAGGTATAACGGTTACTCGGATGGTTTAATAGACAAATTTGTTAACAAACACAAAACAAAGAAAATGATATCTGAATGTACGACATTTAAGAAAGGTAAAATAGAAAAAAGTTGTGTGTTTACCTTATGAACCACGAATCACAAAGGGTTTGGAAAGTATTTTTAGGAAAGCCGATTTACATTTGACTTTTTAGACGAAAAGTTATTTAAAAAATTTGTTGGGTAATACGAAAGACAAAGACAAAGTCACTGAAATGTGTGATATTTATGAGATTAGTTGCAAAGATTGCGATCTTAAATACGTGGGTCAAACTAGGAGAAACATAGACACCAGATTTCGTAAACATCTCGCAGAGTTACGATATGGTACGGTGGACAAATCATGTGTGGCACAACATATATGGGATAATAATCACCACATTGACAAAGAAAATTTTAAACTTGTCAAAAATGTTAGACATCAAACTATGCTTGATTCATTAGAAAGTATTTATATATTAAGGTCCATTAAGAACAAAACTTCATTGAATCGTGCGGCACCTTTAATTTCAACCCCTTTATTTTCACTTTGCATTTGACCGCTTAAACACTCCTAATTTGTCTGGTAGAATAATAAATTACTGTCAATAACTCGACCGGTTTATACATATACTAATCTCTACGTTTGTCTCGACTTAAAGATCCGTTCGTTTTGTTCACGAAGACATAAAATCAATATAAATATAGTTTTTATGTAGTATTTTAGTAGAATTATTTATCCTTTGTTAGAGTTAACATGGTGAGCCAAACACCCGGTTTTAGTGTTCTATTTAAAAAAGATGAGCGGAGTTGATGTTGTTTATCTCGCCAGATGTTTGTCGGCTTGATCCAATATCCACTTAGTAAATTTCTAGATTGAAAGGGAACGTGCAGATTCCTTAAATAACTCGGTTCCTTTAAACCTATTATCCATATATTAGATAAGCGCTCATAACTTTGTCGACCAGAAGATTAAAGCAGGTCTTTGACCTCGTAGTTTCACTACACAACAAACAAACGATCGTTCTTGGACGACAATTTTACTTCGGACTAGTTCGTTTACCTTGACGAGATATAAATACACGGTAGCTAGTTGTTTAGTTTAGAATTTTTCTTGCTCTGAAGATGTTGACATTGTCAACGAAAAGATCGTAAGGTCTCTGAAATAAGTGTTGTGGTGATTTGAGTTTCTCCAAGTGTACTTATTAATGCTCATCACAGGTTCCAGTTTTCACATATTGTAATAGGAATATTTTGAGATAACAGCCTTCAAAAATTTTTTACCGAAAACGCGCCATCTGGTGGGTTTCTCCAAGTGTATTTATTCCTATTACAATGTTATCTTCTTTTTTACTTTTCCGGTAACCTCTAATCTTGTTTCATATTTTTTGGCTGAGCTACGACCCTCTTATAAAAGGTTTTGACGAGAATCGTTTAAAATAGCTATCTCTGTTATTATTGGAGCTACAGTGTGGCTTCGGAGCAAGTTTTTCAACTTTTTACAAGCAACTGATGTCAAAAAGGTTAATTTTTCTAAGTTAAATGCTAGGTACTTTCCTGGCTAGTTGAACTGCAAATTCGATCGTCCATCTTATGAAGCTAACACTTTCTTGTCGATTCTACATAGTTCCAGAGATATCTAGACCTGGATATACTTGTTCATAGGAATCTCTTACAATAGTCATATCCGTTATTATTGGAGCTATAATATGGTTCAGATGGGGAAAGCAATTTAACTTTTCACAAGCATCTCGATTCTGATGCAAAAAAAAACATTTGCGCAGAGAAATCTCGAAACGGGTATGGTAATTTTACATTGGGTTTTGGGATGATCACTTGCTTTTTGGCGGCCACAAATAAAACTAGCATGCCTTGCTGTCAAGGCATGTTAGTAAAATATGTTGTATCAGGTACTATTATTACCTGATACAACATATTCATGTAATAGAGGTAAAAATAGATTTCAAAAGTGCATCGGAGCCGAGATATGCAGTGTGATTTATTAGGTGAGTGACATTCATATCTTGGTAGCTATGGCAACTAGAGCTTCGGGAAAAAACATTCGAAAGTTTTTGTCCAATTGAGGTAATATTTTTATATTTCTTTTATGCTTGCCACCAGATAACGCTCTTTCGGTTGATGTTTTTGAAGGCTGTTATCTCAAAATATTTCTATTGCAATATTATCTTCTTTTAACTTTTTCTGAAATCCCTAATCTTGTTTATATTTTCGTCTGAGTTCAACCCTCTTTTACAAAAGGGTGATAAGAGGGTTGAATTTAATTAAAGGGTGATGGAAGTTGGTAATATTTTACTAAACCACGCGATTTAACTAATTTAGGAAGAAGAATAGCGATTGCGATTAGGTCGATCACGCCTTAGGTAAAAGACATTTTTATTTACAAGTAGGATGTTGCCAAGGCGTTTAAGGCATGCATTTTGAACATCTTTCTCATTAAAATTGACGTCGTTCAGCAAATTTTTGTAGAAATATACTAATGAGGTAATAGCAACTTTTGAACTGTGAATTTTTTTTTGCAAATGAACGCGAACTAGGCCTTCTAGAACATATATCCGGTATCAGTTTAAATTTTTATATGTTTTATATATATATATATATATATATATATATATATATATATATATATATATATATATATATATATATATATATATATATATATATATATATATATATATATATATATATATATATATATATATATATATATATATATATATATATATATATATATATATATATATATTTATATATATATATATATATTTGTGTGTGTGTGTGTGTGTGTGTGTGTGGGGGGGGGGGTTATGTATCACACCGAAAAGTAAATAATAATAGGCCGACAATATTTTGTATCGGTAATAAAACATATTGGGTAGTACAAAGATTAATGCCCAGTTTCACAAAGCCCGATTAAATATTTAACGGGCGGTTAGTTAATCAAGGATTAAGACGACCAATCACAGGTTGTGATTCTGTTTTTTGCCATGACAACTATATATTTGGAAGCTGTGATTGGTTGCATTTAGCCTTGATTAACTAACCACCCGTTAAATATTTAATCAAGCTTTGTGAAACTGGGCATAAGTCTTTTGGCGTAAAGATTCAGGAAGTACCAGAAAAATTACTTTGAAAATTTTATAGCTTTTCTTCTTAAAACGTCAAAGTCGCGATTTGAAACGTCAAAATTGGCAAGTTTTAGGCAAAGAACCTAAAACGAATAGGGGTTATGTAGAGAAAAGTTGGTTTTCCAAAACCCAAAACAAAAGTTACAGCATCAACCGTCATTGTCCTTAATTTTACTAAAATATTTGCAAATAATTATTTCAAATAGACGCTTTCTTTCATGCTTCGGCAGTAGCTTTAGTTATAGAGTTTATGGTTTATTAGTCTACAATTCTTAGCGAAATTTTTAGTCTATAATTCTTAGCGAAAAATTCGCCATTGAGAACGCGACTTTTAAATTTTGAAGAGATTTCTTTTAATGAGCGCAAACGAGGCCTGTTAGAACCCATATCCTGGGCTAGTTTCAGTTTTTATCTGTTTACATATAAACAGGGTGACGCATTTCTTCGGTAAAGCTTAATATATCCGTTATTATACAAGATACGAAGAAAAAAGTCTGGACGCAGCAAGTGCGTTATGGTAGTGAATTTTCATAGAAATGATCTGGCACAAAATATTTTATAACTTTTTTTTCTTGTATCATAGAAATCTAAATTTTGGCGTATAGTTTACTCTTTATATCGTTAACCTACCTACCAAATTTGGTTATCATAAATTTTTTATTTTTTAAGATAAAATTTTTTTTCAAATGAAAACTCAAAATTTTCCCGGAAAACCTCGTCCGATTTTTTTGATTAACAAACTTGTCAAATACATTTACAAAAGGAAGGTACGTGCCAAATTTTATCAAAATCGGCCTATTATTCTTTGAGATAAAAATTTTTTTGGAATGAAAACTCAAAATTTTCCCGGAAAACCTCGTCCGATTTTCCTGACTAACGAACTTATCCAAGCTATTTACAAAAGAAAAGTACATGCCAAGTTTTATCAAAATCGGCCCATTATTTTTTGAGTTATCGGTGTGATACATATATATATATATATATATATATATATATATATATATATATATATATATATATATATATATATATATATATATATATATATATATATATATATATATATATATATATATATATAAACATATAAAAATTGAAACTGACCCCGGATATGGGTTCTAGGGGTCCTAGATCACGCTCATTTGAAGAAATTTTTTCAAAATTCAAAAGTCGAGATCTCCTCATTAGTGAATTTTTTCTAAGAAAATTCACTAAAAACTGTATACGTTAATTATAGGGTATCTTGAGCTGCATCTTTATTTTTACAATCACAGAGTGGCCCATAAGTCGTTGGAAATACAAATTTTTAAAGATATTATTGCATTTTTGTATTTTCCATAGAAATATAATACGTGTTTGTAAGAAAAAAATTCTGGACGCAGCATGTGCGTAATGGTAGCGAATTTTTCGTAAATGCTTAAAATTTGAATAACTGAATTAGCTATTATCCTAAGGTTCGTTGGCTAGGAAACACGGTTTAAATTTATTTTCGGAAAATGTTTGTATATTTCCAAACATTACAATTATTTTGATGAAATATGGTACATTGTTTCTACTATATTGGTTATAGGTGATACTGGTAACCAACTTTAATGCCTGCTTTCATTAAATTTTGTATTTTTTCTCATTATCAGTTACACGCGATTAGTTCTAATTTTTTAGTGTGTTGTAGTAAAGGTCGTCCATTAGAAAATATTCTTTTTCCCACTGTTAATTTTTGCAATACATTTTGAAAATCATTATGTATATATATATATATATATATATATATATATATATATATATATATATATATATATATATACATACATACATACATACATACATCAATATCTTAAAATTAAATCTGAAACCAGGCTTCGGTTTTCGGAGCCTCTGGCTTCTGTTCATATAAAAACATTTTTTCAGAATTCAAAAGTCGAGATCTCCTCGGTATCAGATTTTTTCTACGAAAATTATCTAAAAACACATTCCAAAAGATACATTTTGCCTTTCGTAACCTTGCTATTAAAATAGTTTTTGTATTTCTCTCGTAATTTTATATATAATCTAACTGTAGCAACATACTGATCCTGATTTAAATATCAACTATTATTATAAAGGTGAAGTAGTATTTAAACTGTTTTGTACTTGTCACTTATATCCTATTTACTTATTTAGGAAAAACACTTGGCCTCGTATAGACTTGTTTAAATTAAGGCTCAAAGTGCTTTATTAGTCACAATTACAGTTGTTATATTATCAATGATGTTAGGTTAATATTCAGAAGTTTGTCACTTTATCATCGATAAGTGCGTATTTAACTACAAGTGGTCCATAAAATTATGTTTTTAACACAGTGCGAAACTAAAGATGCCCGACATTATGATTTATGTTTCGGGCAGGATTGTTTTAAGGTAGATTGCACCTAGCACAATGCAAATGTAGACAATTGAAGCTTTTGATTAATTTTTTCGTGTGTGGAGGAGAAAGGCTTTTACTACTACATTCACAGCTACGTAATATAAAAAAATCATAATTCATAAGTTCTGTAATACATAATGCAACTTGCTATATCTTCTAAGCATATTATTGGACCTGTTTAAACTTATTTTTGTTAAATTTAAGTAGACGATTTTTATAAATAATTAACTCCATAGCATCTGAATTTCTTCAACATCGTCATAACGTGTGGAAGTATCACATCGGCGATAAAAATGTCAAAAATTTGTTTCGCTTAAACGTTGTGAAAACAATCAAAACATATATAAACATGATTTGGGAACGATTTTTTTTGTCTGTCGGTCTGTATGTCTGTCTGTTTGTAGCCACGATAACTTTATAACGAATTGAGATATCCTCTTCAAATGTACTTCACAGTTGACACTCAACAGACAAACAGTTCGGATTGTTTTTGGGTCAAATCGCTTTAGAGGGCAGGGGGATGAATGGGGGGGTGATTTGGTGAAAATTGACATTTTTTCGTTAAAACTCGACTAACACAACGCTTTAGGGTTTATTTATTAAAAAACTTTTAATTTAATCCAACATCTGGTATTCTGTGCTGAAATTAAATTAGATATTGAATGCGTGGGGGTGGAATACTTTTGACAAAACTTTCGATTTTTTTGTTTGTTGCTAAAACGGCGTAAAAAGTCTTAAAACATACAGAAAACTTGATTCTGGAACGAAAATTTTTCTGACGGTCTGTCGGTCTGTCACTCGATTGGCCTGGCTGTCTGTCGGTCTGTCGGTCTATCGGTCTGTACGTCTGTCTGTTAATAGGCGCAATAACTTTCAAACGAATTGAGATATCATCACTAAATTTGGTATCCAGTTAGCACCCGACAAAGCAACGCTTCTAATTATTTTTGGGTAAGATCGCTTCAGGGGTAGGGTTTAAATAAGGGGTGATTTGGTGAAAATTGACATTTTTTCAACAAAACATGAGTAATATAACGTTTTAAAGGTTTATGGGTACAGGAATACAAATATTTTCTTTGTGGTCAAGTCATGGGCCTTAAATTCATTCCATGAGAATACCTTTCTGAAAAGAAAAAAATCATCACAGCTATGTGGAAGTTATGATCCAATTTGCAGCAATATTTTTTATATCAATTCAATATGAATAGTTACTCAAATCGTGACATTCGTAGCTTAGAAATACTCACAACGACTAGATCATTTAAAATATACATCTTTGTTTATTTTATTTCACTTAATACTATTCGTGGCAGCCACATTGGCTAAAAATTCGGGTGTAAATGCAACAATGGGTAAAAATCGTGTACAACAGTTTAAATGTAGATATATAGATAGACCCAGCAATTACAACCGAAATGGGACAACTTGTACAGTGTGGCTCAAATTCGAGCCTCATCATTGGTATCTCGGAAACTGTAAGAGATGCAACGTCGGTTAAATTATGGCAAAGTTGCGTAATTTGATGCTCAGTAAAATGCAGTTTAGAAAATTAGAAAATTCCAAATATTTCCGGTGATAATCGGAAACAACCTAAAACTTATAACAGCTGTTTTATTTTTTCTGGCGTTATTTGAAAAGATATAACAAAATGAATCACACTTTATCAATGTCACTTTTCCTCTCCTACAAGATGGCATTTTCAAATTTAAAATCCGATGTTTCGTCTTTCAGAAACCATCAACTCCATTTTTTGAAATACGGCCCTGGATTTTTATTTCATATTTTCTTACCTTTGGACTACCTCAAAACAATGCCTCATCACAACTTTTGAATTTCAAACGTTTTGATAACAAAAAATGATATTTTCAGTATTTCTTGAAAATATTTAATGCTTACTTAACTTTTACAATGGACAAATTAAAAAACCTAAAGTAAATGATCGAATAGGTCCGTTGGACTTCTATGCATTTTCACATACGTCTTCGCAGATTGTTCGTAACAGCCCGTTGGATTATTCTTCCTCTTGCTCGTAGAGTTGTGAATTCTAACGCTAACTTTTGGCGCAAAATGTTTATATCATTCGGAAAATTATCCTTGAATAAGCGATTTTTCAAGAATCCCCATAAAAAATAATCCAGCGGGGACAAATCAGGACTTCTGGTAGACCAGCGCACCACTCCTTGGTTTCCAATCCATTGATTGGGAAATGTTTCATTAAGAAACTCGGTTACTGCCCTTCCATTATGGGGTGGTGCACCTACCTGTTGCCACCACAGCTGCCGCAGCATATTCAACGGTTCATCTTCAAGCGCATAGAATATATAATTATGGATTAAATTAAGATACCGTTCAGTAATTAAGTTTCCATTATAAATAATTGGCCCTAAGATTTTGACTCGATACATTTCAACCCAAACATTGAATGATTTTCGTCCCTGTCTTCGAACTTGCCGTTTTGGTACGGATTTTCTACAGCATAATAATGCTCATTGTTTTTGTTAAAAAGGCCGCTTGTGGAAAAATTCAATTCATCTGTCCAGATGCTTTTATTTATGAAATCATCATCTTGTTGCATTTTTCCATCAAGCCAATTGCAGAATTCAATCCTTCTGTCCCTGTCTCCTGGTCTTAGTTCTTAGCAAACATGAAGTTTATAGGGATGATACTTATGTTTTTTGAAAACCCTCTGAATTCAGCTTCTAGTCATAGAACCACGAGGATTTTCCGTAACCTTTAACAAAACGTTTTGGTGAAATATCTTTGACATGTTATCGCAAAATATTATAGTAATAAAAGATTGCATAGCATCATATAATAACGATACTTACAGCATTTAAAACAGCTTCTTCATCTTCAGCTTCCATTCGCTGGCCGTACGAACTTCTAGGTTTACCAAAACTACCAAAGAGACCTAAATTTCTGCCCAAACTGTTAAAATATGAATAATAGGGTTGTGGACGCTCGGGCTATTGCTCTAAATACCGTCCACATGAAATGTGCGAGTTTCTGTTATTACTACGTTTCTCTAAATTGGAAAACACCATTTTTGCTCTCTTAATGTTTATTTTAAAAGTTAAATTGTCAAAAGTTCTATTGTCATATTATGACAAGCAAGCTTGATATTTCTGAATATCAAAGCCGCCGAGATGAACGAACAGATATGTCATTACATTGCATTGGATTGAACTTAAAATATTTGACTCATAATCATAAATTCGGGTTCATTTTTACCTACCTAATCAAATTATATTATTGAAGAAATATTTTGTTTCAAAAGCAGAGTCGTATTAAATACTTTCAAGAAAGACGGAAATGTCATTTTTTGTTATTAAAACGTTTCAAATTCAAAAGTTCTGATGAATGATTATTTTGAGGTAGTCCAAAGGTAACAAAATATGAAATAAAAAATCCAGGGCCGTATTTTAAAAAATGGAGTTGATGATGGTTTCTGAAAGACGAAACATCGGATTTCAAATTTGAAAATGGCATCTTGTAGGAGAGGAAAAGTAACATTAATGAAGTGTGTTACATTTTGTTATATATTTCCAAATAAGTCCAGAAAAAAATAAAACAAATTTTATATGTTTTCGGTTTTTTCCGATTATCACCGGAAGTATTCGGAATTTTCTAATTTTATAAACTGTATTTTGCTGAGCATCAAATTACGCAACTTTGCCTTAATTTAACCGACGTTGTATCTCTTACCACTTCCGAGATACCAATGATGAGGCTCGAATTTGATACAGTCTGTACATCCGTTAACAATTTTTTTTTTGCTAAAATTCGGTGTGGAGTTACGTAATACTCTGCTTTTTACCCTATGGCTAAATCTTAATTGGGGTATACAGTCTGGCCTATGAATCTGTATTACTAGAGTTTTAAGTGTGCCATGAATAACTATTGTTTGATATAAACGTCATTGTATCTCGTGTTATCGTCTTGATATTTTAGTACTTTTACAAGATGCACTCACCTTGAAAACAATGCAAGAAAACTGTTTTTACGCAGTTCTTATAAATTTATCTACATGTAGGAACTTTCATGAAATGTACTCGAATCTACCGCTAATAAACCTAAAATCTGTACGAATCCACACAATTTCATCAAGTTTGGTTCCAATAAAAAAGCACCACCAAAACTGAATCTACCTCTAACCCAGTAGCGGCTCGTGCCTTAATGAATTGGGGGTGAGCAAGAAAAAAAAGTTTGGGGCGCAGCAAGTGCGTTATGGTAGTAAATTTTTATTAAGTGCTTCAAATTTGAATAACTCAAGTTTCTACGAACTTAGAACGTTGAATTTTGTTGTATAGTAGGGTATTACACAGGGCAACATACCTACCAAATTTAGTCGAAATAAGCTTGTAATTTTCGGAAAAAAATTTTTTTTTCAAAAGAAAATTCAAAATTGAAATAACTCAATTTTCTTAAAATGTAGAAAGTTGAATATAAATGTGTAGTAATGTCTTTTACAAGGTAATATATCCACCAAATTTTATTAAAATACCTTTGTAGTTTTCGGAGAAAAATACTTTTTTTTTAAACAAAACTCAAAATTTTCCCAGAAACCGTTATCCGATTTTCCTGACTAACAAACTCATCCAAGCCATTAATAAAAGCAAGGCACTTGCCCAGTTTCATCGAAATCAATTGCTTATTTTTTGAGTTATCGGTTGGATATATATATATATATATATATATATATATATATATATATATATATATATATATATATATATATATATATATATATATATATATATATATATATATATATATATATATATATATAAACGTATAAAAATTGAAACTGACCCCGGATCGCCGGATATGGGTTCTAGGGGTCCTAGTTCGCGCTTATTTGAAAAAATGTTGGCAAAATCTCCCCAACGATATCTCTTTATTAGTGAATTTTTTAAAATAAAAATTCACTAAAAATGAAGTGCTCGCCTATTTTTCCCCGAAAATGTATTATAAAGAAACCTATTTACTAAACTTTATAATTATTAACTACTTACCAAGTTTTCCTCTAGTTAGTTATACGTTATAATAATTAAAAAGTCGCTTAAAAAGTTAACCTTTAAATTTAAAATGTCCACTGAATTAATCACAGTGTCACAATTATTTTGTCCACTTATTATGCAACCCGAAGTAGTAACCATAATAATAATAATAATTGTCTTGTTAGAACATGTAAAATACAACGAAATGATCTAATTAAAAATCAATCCGACGCGAAGACGTAAATTACTAGGTAGTAGGTACACAGGCTGTGCCAAAAGTCCACTACAAACTGAAAGTGTGTAATTTTATAGCGCACAACAAATTGCTTATTCGGTTGTTTTCGACGAAGATCATCAAGATTCGGCAATCATTTCGCACTGAAATATCGCATTGCCTGAGAGCGCCGAAAAATACACACCGCCGCCCACCTGCTTTATATCGATATGGATGTATATAATGTCTGCAACGATTAAAACTATACTTATTCTGATTCTGTATTCTGTATTAATGGCTGCCGACTCTCTGCGATCCTCGATATACTAATTTTGTTTGTTGAATGCAGGAGGTAAGAAAGTAAATAAACATTTATTAAAATATAGCATAGCAAAAATATTATTTTTTCCACGGCAGGCGGCAGTGCGCGCGCACGGGCGCACTTATTGAGGCGCCGCCCTTGCCCTAACCTCTGAAGAGACCAACTAGCTTAGTACACTGGAATATTTTCATGCATACCCCAGTCATCAATAACAAGTGCGGAAGATTCTTTGGGTATTACCTATCCAACAGATCAGATAATTTTGGAACAACATAACGTGCATAATTATAAGTTTACCAGAGTGCAAGCCATGAGGCCTCATGTTAGTGTGCACTCAAGACGATCCCACTTTTTTGAATAAAATAATTTAGACTGATAAATCAAGGTTTTTAACAATAAGGATTCTCAATAGAAAAAAATCGCTAGTTTCGGTTTAGCAAAAATTCTCACGCCACGGTGGAGGCTAGATTAAAAAAAAAACATCAGTTTTAATTTTTCTGCATAATAGACAATAAGTTAAGGTATGTGATATACGTAGTATTATTAACTTCAAGAAACAGTTTCAGAAAAATTGTGGAATACTTTGTAGTTAATCTGCCACTTGAAAAATATGGAAGCTGTTGGTATCAACTTGACGGGGCTCCAACACATTGTATAGGTGAAGTTACTGCAGACATTCATAGACCTTTTCACGATTGTTCGGTAAGGCGTTTGGGACAACGGAATTTGCCCTCAAGGTCTCATGATGTTAATTCATGTGATTTTTACCCATGGCACGTGGCAACGTCACATTTTATAAATAATTTCAGAAAGATAAGCATGTGTGCTCATCAAAATAACCGAATTTCCAGAGCTTGACTGGTTTCTCATTAACTTTTAATGCACCCTCCACCGTGGATTTTAACAGTGTGTTTTACTTGGAATGATAACACCTCAATAACTTTTTTATTTTTAAGCGAATTTAAACTTGTATCCTGTATGTGAACTTTCTTTGAATGGGTGAACTATCTTTCATCCTTAGTAAATAACTAGACTAATATGATCAACAATTATCGCACAAAATTAGAAAAAGGGTGGTAGGGATTTTTTTTCAAAAAGTTTTTCAGATTAACGCCGAAACTCCAAGTCTCTGGTTTGGTTGAAGACAACAAAACATTTACCTACAAAAATGTTCACCATAATAAATTTAAATTTTACTCACAAAAACAATTAAATAAAAGAAATAAAGAAGAAACACAATAAAATATTCATAACATTCCAGGTAAACTAACGGGTTTTATCTACCAAACCGCCATTTAATAATTCACATTTTCAATTATTTCTCTATTATTATCTACGTCTTCTTCTTCAAGTGCCGTCTCCTCTTAGAAGGTTGGCTATCATCATGGCTACTCTCACTTTTGATGCTGCAGCTCGGAACAACTCAACGGAACAACAGTTGTACCATTTTCTCAGGTTATTTAGCCAGGAAATACGTCTTCTTCCTCTGCTTTTCTTTCCCCGTATCTTTTCTTGCATAATAATCTGTAACAATACATATTTCTCTCCTTTCATCACGTGGCCCAGATATTGCAGCTTCCTTATTCTAATTGTGTTCAATATCTCTTTTTCTTTTCCCATTCTTCCCAGTACCTGCTCATTTGTTACCTTGTCTACCTAAGTTATCCTCAAGATCCTTCTATATGACCACATCTCAAATGCCTCCAGTCGATCACTTATATCTTTATTTAACGTCCATGGTTCCATCCCATATAGCAACACCGAGAAAACGTAGCAACTCAATATTCTGACTAAGTTGTAAGTTAAGATCTCTACTGCATAACACGCTTCTCATTCTGTTAAATATGGTTCTGGCTTGTCCAATTCTTGATTTAATTTCTTCAGCGTACTCATTATTTTCACTGACAGTTGATCCCAGGTACCTGTACTTACTGACTTTCTCTACTACTTCTCCGTTGATCCATAGGTTTTCCTGTTGCTGAACTGATTTTGTAATGGTCATAAATTTTGTATTTTTGATATTTAAGGTAAGTCCGCTCTCCTTGCTACTCCTCGCTACTTGATCTACTAAGCTCTGTAAATCTTCCATTGTTTCGGCAATGAGTATGGTGTCGTCTGCATACCGGATATTGCTAATGGGTATTATTTACTACTATAGGTAATTCAGATGGTGTAACCTTCCGACAAGATTCGGTTATTCTGTCAGAATATTGCAACAAAATTTGTGGCCTTATTATGTACACTTTTGATTAAATATTGCTCCATAAATAAAAATCAAGACGAGTTAGGTCGGGAGAACTAGGGAGCCAGAAAATTAAGGACTATTTTGACTTATCCACCGCGGTTGAAGATTTTGGTTTAGCCATTGTCTGTCTGACTAGTACTGCTCCATCTAGCTGAAAATACATATCCTGTCGCACTTGAATTAGAAGTTATCCCAAAGTTCATTGTTTAAAAGTTCTAGTAATCGGTCAGCATTTAAATTATAATTGAAAAAGGTGGGCCCTAGTATTGTATGGCCTAATATTCGAAATGATACATTCATTTTCTGAGAATACGGCTTTCTGCGATTAATAACTCAGTGTGGATTCTCTGCAGACCAGTGGCGGTAATTTTGTGATGATACCACACCATTTGTTCTAAAGGTAGCCTCGTCTGTATATATATATATATATATATATATATATATATATATATATATATATATATATATATATATATATATATATATATATATATATATATATATATATATATATATATATATATATATAATACTATTTAGAAAATTCCTGTCATTCAAATTGTCTTAGACTTCTTAGGCAGAATAGGTCTTCAAAAAAGCCAATAGCGTGCTCTACCTCTTCAGGATGTATGTGAGATCTCATCTGGAATTCCGAGACATAAAATAACTCAACAGAGTCCAACATAACGCTCACGATAGCCTAGTGGACTCAGCGCTGTGTCTTATAAACAACGCCAATATTCAGTCTCTGGAATATAGACGGAGAAGAGCTGATTTGACAGATGTTTCGTATCACACGTGACTGGTTTCCTTGCGATGCGGCATCATTTGTGACTTTTGACAGACGTTCCAGACTGCTAGGACACAGCCTTAAATTGCACAAAGAACAATTTAGAACATCTGATCGTCTGAATTTCTTCTCTAACACTGCATTCGATGACTGGCACTCTCTGACGGAGATTGTATACAGTGCTCCGAATTTGTATATGCTCAAGAGACCCCTTGAATCGTTAAACTTTTTCAGCTGAATCCATAATAGACTTGTTTACATATTTACTTGATTTCACGGTTTGTTTCTTTTCCTTAACCTGTTCAAACACAGTAATAATTTTGCAATCTGTAGCATAATGTTAGTTCATGTATATGCACAGTATCGGCTTTAGGCCTTTATAGAGATATAGGAGGATGCTAAGCGTAAAGAGTGGCACGATGCAGTTGCGAGAATCCTTCATCGAGAACTGGCTCTGAAACTTGGACTTTTGAATTTTAGTAAGGTGTCCTATTATAGATACACACCTGAGCACGGAAACTCAGGATACAGGTTGTACCGGGAACGGACCGTGCTTACACACCAACGAGTTGCCCACAGGCCAGATTTAATAATTATATATATATATATATATATATATATATATATATATATATATATATATATATATATATATATATATATATATATATATATATATATATATATATATATAATAAGTCCTGTAAGCAAGTGACGCTGATTAATGTGGCCGTTCCGAATACTAATAATATATGTCGACGAAAACAGCGCCAGATCTTCGAGACAGATCAACTTAAATTACGTGGTACTGTCCTAATACTTGCTTTAGGGTTTTCATTTATGAAATTCAAAATAACTTGATCGTCTGGATATCTTTGAATAGGTCTTGTTTTTGTTTAGTTAGACTTCCAATATTATTGAAAAGTTGGTTTATTTTAAAGACAGTCTTACTTGTTATTGGGCTACCCAGATGCCTTGAATTGAGTTCACACGCAGCTACTCTTGTTCAACGCACATTATCAACAACAAGTATGACAATTTCCCGTAGCAGTTTATTGGGAACGTGACAAACTATATATGCTTCATGCGACAGATCTAATATTGTCAATTAATCATGTCATCTTGTGAGAATAAAATTTTAATTAATAATTATCTTGTACATTTTTGTCAGTAATATTTTTTGTTGTTTTCAACCAAACTTGGGATTTGGGGCTTTGGTGTGATTTCGTACAATTTTTCCCAATAAAGTTTTTTGGAAAAAATCCCTAATAATCTTTTTCCAATTTTTCGCGATAACGTTTGATCAAAGTAGGCTCGCCATTAACTAGGGCTATGATGTAGTTTACCGACTCAAAGAAGCTCCAGAAGCTTCACAAAAAGGATATAATTTTTTTAGTGAATTTTCTTTAAAAAAAATAATAAATGGGGAGATCTCTACCTTTAAATTTAAAAAATTTTCTTTAAATGAGCGCGAACTAGGCCCCCGAGAACCTATATCCAGGGTAAGTTTCAATTATATATATATATATATATATATATATATATATATATATATATATATATATATATATATATATATATATATATATATATAATCAAATTGTTCTGAGTGCTTTCCTTTTGCAAATGGCTTGGATAAGTTTGTAGCCAGGAAAATCGGCGCAGGTATTTCCGGAAAATTTTGTGTTTTCTTTCGGAAAAATTATATCTGCAAAAATAACAAAGTAAGAGCAACCAAATTTGGTTTGCGTATTTGTATTATAAAGAGTACACAATGTGCCAAATTTTAGCTCTGTAAGTTCAAAGACAAAACAGTTATGGACATTTAGAAAAAATCCCTAATAATCTTTTTCCAATTTTTTTGCGATAACTTTTGATAAAAGTAGGCTCGTTATTTACCAGGGCTATGATGTAGTTTACCGATTCAAAGAAGCTTCAGAAGCTTCACACACAGGATAGAAATTTTTTAGTGAATTTTCTTTAAAAAAGTTGTTCAATAGGGAGATCTCGACCTTTGAAATTTAAAAAATTTCTGCAAATGAGCGCGAACTAGGCCCCCGAGAACCTATATCCAATGTAAGTCCAATTTGTATATGTTTATATATATATATATATATATATATATATATATATATATATATATATATATATATATATATATATATATATATATATATATATATATATATATATATATGTACATATATAATCAAATTTTCTGAGTGCCTTCCTTTTGCAAATGGCTTGGATAAAATTGTTAGCCAGTAAAATCGGCACAGGTATTTCCGGAAAATTTTGTGTTTCCTTTCGGAAAAATTGTATCTGCATAAATAACAAGGTAAGGGCAACCAAATTTAGTGTGCGTATTTGTATTATAAAGAATAAACCATGTGCCAAATTTGAGCTCTGTAAGTTCAAAGACAAAACAGTTACGGGCATTTTAAAAAATGGGGTTTTCCTCAACACGTCAAAAGTCGCGATTTGAAACGTCAAAATTGGCAACATTTAGGCAAAGAACCTAAAAGAAATACGGATTATCTAAAGAAAATGAGTGTTCTGCAAACCCTAAGGTTTCAGCTTCAACCGTCATTGTCCTTCATTTTGCGAAAATATTTCCATAAATTTCATTTCAAATATACCATTTCTCTGATGCTTTGGCGCTAGTTTTAGTCAAGTTTATGGTTTGACGGTGTATAATTTTTAGCTAATTTTCGTAGAAAAAATTCGTTAATCACGCGACCGCGACTTTTTAAAAAGGTTTCTTAAAATGAGCACAAACCAGACCCCTAGAATCCATATTCGGGCTTAGACGCAGGTTTTATCTGTTTACATATATACAGGATGACGCATTTCTACGCTAAAACTCAATATAATTGTTATTACACAAGATACGAGAAAAAGTTGTATACGTTAATCATAGGGTGTCTTGAACTGCATCTTATGAAATTATTTTGACAATCAGATGTGGCCCATAGGTCGTTGGTGATACCTAAAATTTTTTTCGAACACTCTTATATTATTGCATTTTTGGTTTTTTAGCTAAACACGATGCATGTTTGTAAAAAAAAACTCGAGACGCAGTAAGTGCGTTTTGGTAACGAATTTTTATTAAATGCCTCAAATTTTAATAACTCAATTTGCTATTAACCTAAGGTTTGTTGGCTAGAAAACCAATTTTCTCGGAAATATTTTAAGTTTATTTTCGGAAAATTTTTATACATTTTCAAACAATAAGTCATTTTTATGAAATATGGTACATTGTTTCTACTACATAGTCTATACCGATAACCAGATTGATGCCTGCTTGCATTAGAGAGACATATTTGCTATTAAAAACATTTTAATGAAAATTCACTTCCATAACGCACTTGTTGCGTTCAAACTTTTTTAAATTCGCCTAAAAATAAAAAAGTAATTGAGGTGATTCCATTTTAAGTGAAACACGTTGCAAATAAATAAACACACAAAATCTGAATTAACTCCTGAAATGGGTATAAGCTCTAATTCGCGCTCATTTGAAAAACTTTTTCGATAATTCGAAAGTAGTTGCCTCTCTAATAGGGAAATTTTCTTTTTGAAAATTCGCTAATACAATCCTATCACTATAATTCGCTTAAAGGCCTTGTCCCGAGTGGCAGCTTTACCCCGACCTACGATAGAGCGACTCAAACCGTAACTTGCTACACCCGGAAAAAAACAAGTGATTAACTCCATTACTAATAAAATGCATTTGCATTTATGTAAATCTGTATTCTCTCATAAGAAATGTCGACATATGTAAACAATAATAAATTATAATTTAAATCAGGGGATTTCTTATTAGACCGGTCTGTATGTATGAATATTTTTATATTCTGCATATAAAAAGTTATCTGTAATTTAGCGATACCAGTTCTATCTTATAGGTGAACGAAAATCTCATCCTAGTGTGTGTAGTGTCTTTTAGAAACGTATTTTATATACCAGCGTTAGAAATTGATTTGTTATTGTTATTATAAGATAGTGAAGTCAATGTACAAACGGTCTCTGTTTTTACACAAAAGAGAGGATCTAAAAAACGTAAGTAATAAGCTATATAGATCTTCTTCTTAATTGATCGAAATTTAGGTTATATTAAATGACTGCACCCATAAAGTTTATGTCAATTTTTATTTTGTATTTAGAAAATGCTAAAAGAAAGTGTTTTCAAAAAAGTTTTACCAATACAATATACCTTTGAGTAATAACAGTGGATATATTTTACAAGAACTTTTATCATCATAGGGGAATAATAAGGTGCCTTTAATTAACTAAAAAAAAATTAAAATTGAATTTCGTACTGCCAATTCCAAAATGTTGCGGCATATAGATAACAAATTTTATGCAGAAGGTACCACAAATTCTTGTGTACATTTTTTTGCCAATGTTTCTAAATTTTTTTTGTCAGATGTATTATTTGTGAAATTACTTGGATATGTTCAGCACACTTGGCGAAAACCCAAATCACTACAATACATTTGCAAAAACCTGACGATCGTTTCACTAACCAAGCTAGCGTCATCAGAGGATAAATAATTCTAAATATCTTATGTCCACAACTCTATTAGTGAATTTTCTTCAAAAAAAATTCACTAATGAGGAGATCCCGACTTTTGAATTTTGAAAAAATTCCTTCAAAGGAGCGCTATTTAGGCCTCCTAGAATATATATCCGGGGTCAGTTTCGATTTTCTTATATATATATATATATATATATATATATATATATATATATATATATATATATATATATATATATATATATATATATATATATATATATATATATATATATATATATATCACACCTATAACTCAAAAAATAATGGGCCGATTTCGATAAAATTTGGCGAATACCTTTCTTTTGCTTGGAGGCTTGTGGCTTGGAGAAGTTCGTTATCCAGGAAAATCGGCCGAGGTTTTCCCGGAAAATTTTGTGTTTTCTTTAGAAAAAATTCATATCTCCGGAAATAACAAAGTAAGAGCAACCAAATTTGGCACATCATATTATATCGCTATACGTAAATTAGCTACCAAAATTTAGCGCTGTAGATCAAAAGACAAAAAAGTTATGGGCATTTAAAGAAAAATAAAGAAAGTCTCTCAAGAAGAATGTTTTACAAACCCTGAAATCTTAGTTTCAACCGTCATTATCCTTCATTTGGCTAAAACGTTTCCAGATAATTTATTTTAAATAGACCCTTTCTCTGATGCTTGGCAGTAGTCTTAGCTATAGAGTTTATCGTTAAATGGTATATAACTTTTGTCGAAGTTTCGTAAAAAATCAATAAAGCTCAATATATCCGTTATTATTCAAGATATGACAAACATTTTATACAATAATTATATGGTGTCTTGAGCTACATCTTAAAAAATTATTTCTATAATCACAGGGTGGCCAATAAGTCGTTGGTGATAAAAATATTTTTTTAGTCGAATATGCCTTATGTTATTGCATTTTTGCATTTTCCATCGAAATATAATGCATGTTTGCAGGTAAACAAATTCTGGACGCAGCAAGTGCGTTGTGGTAGCGAATTTTGATTAAGTGCCTCATATTTGAAAAGCTCAATTTGCTATTAACCCATAAGGTTGACCAAGTAACGGATTTTTTCGGTTACACTTTGAATTTACTTTCGGAAATTTTTGTACGTTTTCAAACAATAAAGTTATTATAATGAAACATTGCACATTGTTTTTACTATATATGTTATACTGGTAATCAAATTTGATGGCTGCTTTCTGAAAAAAAAACACATATTTGCTATTAAAAACATTTTAACGAAAATTCACTACCATAACGCACTTGCTAAGTCTCGAACTTTTTTATATTCTTCTGCAGGTAGTCGGTCGCTAACGAGTGAGGGAGGGAGGGACACTAAAAGTTAACATATTTCGTTTGGGGGAAATATCTGTATTCTTTTATTATCTATCAGACGTGCTTCTGCCGGTATTTATTTTGTAAAGTAATCAGGAGGCTACCCATAGGCGGCGGAGCGAGATTCATACACTTTTTGTTATTTATATATTTAGTAATATATATATATATATATATATATATATATATATATATATATATATATATATATATATATATATATATCCTCATTAACGTGGTGGTTATTATCCCAAATATGACGGAAAATCTATCTATATTACCGTATTTTAATTGTGCTAAATGTTCTTTAAATCTAAGTCCAATTGATCTTTTTGTTTGTCTGACGTATTTAAGATCACAATCTTTACAATTTGTTTCATTAATTCCCGACATTGTGGCCGTCCTATCCTTATCTTTTGGGTTACCTTAGTTTTTTAAAGTATTTTTTGTTCGAACATGGTACTTGCAAATTAGCTTTTTAAAAATTCTATCTAGACCACTCGTGATTAGAGGTTCAAACGGTGAGCAAACAAGGTCTTTTTCCGCTTTCTCTATTCTAAAAGTCGTAGATTCCGCTAACACTTTCTTTGTTTTCTGTTTGTTAACTAATTTCTCCACTAGGCAAGCAGTATATCCATTATTTTCGGCCACGTTTTTAATATACTTTAATTTTTTGGTACTTCGACGTCTACTTAAAATAAAATTAATTAACCTGTTTACCAAAAAAAATTGAGACTGTCCATTTTTTGTGCGTACGTATGATGTGAGTCATTTAGAATGTAGCTTTTCATGAGTATATTTGAAACATATCTTGAAAGTTAAAGTGAGTATTTTCCTAGAGTGTGTTTCTTTACGTGGATGATATTTTTGCGGTGTTTAACACAAACAATTGCAGAATAGAAGATTTTATTGCCTAAGTAAACAATAAATTTGATTTTATAAAATTTAATGACGAATTAGAAATTAATAATAAAATACCCTATCTAGATGTACTAGGAATCAACTACTTTTAGAAGAGAGAAAGCGGAAAAAACTATGTTTGCTTACCATTTGAACCTCGAATCCCGAGGGGTCTAAATAGCATTTAAAAAAAAGTCAATTTGCAACTAACATTTTCGACAAAAAATACTTAAGAAAACTTGCTTGGTAACCCAAAAACAAGGATAGTATGGCCAAAATGTCGGGAATTTATGAAATAATTTGCACAGATAATGATCTGAAAAACGTCGGATAAACAAAAAGATCTATTGGAATTAGATTCAAAAAACATTTAGCACAACCAAGATACTAATTTTCATTTATACGGAGTGACTAATAATTACTAAAATAAATGACGCTACACTTTGTTTTTTAGACAACCCCCAATCTTTATTTCATTTCTAAATTCTAGGAAATATTTTGATTATATTTCATGTATCATGTCTATATGTCTAAATTAGGTTGTTTTCCAAAATAATCTATTTAATTAATTTCAATTTGTGTAAAATCAATTTTACACAAACCGTTAACAATAATGAAAACTTTATCTGTTACCTATGTTAAATAACATTTGCATTGCTGTCCTTCCGTTAAAGAAAAAATGCCTTATTGACATTAAAAACATTTTGATGAAAATTCGCAACCATTATGTTTGGAAATATTATAAAACATCTCATTTGTTACAGTAGCGAATAACTTTAATCTTAATATCAATATAACTTTGTGTATTACACAATTGATACGCATGACTTGATGAACCGCTTCCTCAGGTCAAAGTTAGAATGTGCTTTAGTAAGAAGTGTATTTAGTTTATATAATGCTTGCTTTGCCATCGCGATCCTTCTTATTTCTTTGCCACATTTGTCGTCATCCGTAATACTTGCAAGGTATGCAAGCATTGTTACTGATATATATATATATATATATATATATATATATATATATATATATATATATATATATATATATATATATATATATATATATATATCCCTGTTCAAATTCTTGACGGAAAAGCGTTACATCTATTTTGCCGCCCTTTCGTTGCTTGTCTTCACCACGTTTTTTGTATTAAATTGATTTTTAGTTCGACTCTTCTTAAGACGCCATGCCGCACATTGAGCATCGTTTGTAATTATTTTTCTGTTTCTTCCATCAGCGCTAATTAAGTTGCGTATCATAGAGAACGAAACCGTTGTTCATTTATTTTGATTTTTGCTGTTTCTTCTTCAGCCTATTTATTGTATACTTCAATAATTGTCATCCCTGCTGTACAGTTTATGTTATTTAAGCTTCAATTTCATTTCTGTTAATATCCTCTTCTTCTTTCTTTTTTTTTCCGTTAACGTCGGTCTATTTCCGCGTCTATGATCAATCGCCGACGCTATGGGGCAGATTCACCTCGCTACCCAGGAAATTTTGTCAAATCACTGCCTTTTTGTAAGGAGCGTAGGTATTTTTAACGTGACCAACATCACATGGTATATGGAACCGACGGCTCAACGTCATGTTAATATCTTTTATGGTGCTTTGATTTTTGTATATAATAAAAATAGTGCTCCTGTCTCTCCAATCCAATCCAGCTCTTTTCAATATTTGAAACAATATTGTTTTTCCCAGATTTACAAAGTAATAAACATATCTCTAAATTCCTTTTCTTATATTGTTTTAAGGGCCAGCACTGCTTTTCTACTTCATCTGTCTGGTCTAAATCCGAATTGAGCTGTCTCCAAGCAATTCTCAATTTTTTGCCATATTAGCGAATTTTTATTTTAAAAAATAGAGAGGTATCGATGGTGAAACATGTAAATTTTTTTTAAATGAGCACGAATTTGGGTCCCTAGAACCTGAAAGGAAGGTCCGTTTGAATTTTTATATGTTTATATATGTATATAAATGTACATACCGATTTTGATGAAACTCTATAAGTACCTTTTTTTATTAATAGCTTGTATAATATAATAGTTTGTTAGCTAGTCCGATCGGACTAGTTTTTCGAACAAAAAATGTTTTTTTCTGAAAAGATTTGTATCTCAAAAAAAAAAAACAAATTTGATAACGCTTGCTGGATAAGCTACCCTAGTAAAGACGTTACTATGTAGAAAAAGTCTGGACGCAGCAAGTGCGTTATAGAAGTGAATTTTCATAAAAATGTTTTTAATAGTAAATATGTCACTCTAATGCAAGCAGGCATCAATCTGGTTATCGGTATAGACTATGTAGTAGAAACAATGTACCATATTTCATAAAAATGACTTATTGTTTGAAAATGTATAAAAATTTTCCGAAAATAAACTTAAAATATTTCCGAGAAAATTGGTTTTCTAGCCAACAAACCTTAGGTTAATAGCAAATTGAGTTATTAAAATTTGAGGCATTTAATGAAAATTCGTTACCAAAACGCACTTACTGCGTCTCGAGTTTTTTTTTACAAACATGCATCTTATTTGGACAAAAAATGCAAAAGTGCAATAATATAAGGGTCTTTGAAAAAAAACAATTGTGGGGATCACCAACGACTTATGGACCACTCTGTGGTTGTCAAAATATTTATATAAGATGCAGCTTAAGACACCCTATAATTAAGGTATGCGATTTTTTTCTCGTATTTTGTATAATAACAATTATACTGAACATTACCGTGGAACCCATACTCACAACTCCTAACTTCGGAAACCCCCAACCAACCTCGCTCCCCCCTTCCCCACCCAACCCCAATTCACAAAAGCTAATTTTCTTCTCTGATAAAATTTATCCATACTCACTCCATGATGGTATTGATATTAGTTACTCTTCCGATCGATATCAAAGCACCAAAGCCGCAGAACGAGCTCGCAGTTCTGCATTGCAATCAGCAACCAAAGTCGTGTTCCCCTCATCTACTACGGTGACTATTGCACAAGAAAAGTTCTTGGCCAACGATCACAATAAGAGCGCATTAATTTCGATGTTGATGACACGAATGGCAGATGGTAGCATCGAAGTGAAGCAGGCATATGAGTACGCCGACGTGGTGATCGTCAACACCGCCATAACCAAGGCCAGCGAATTCGCCAGCGTCATCATTACTGCTGAAGATGTGGACATACTTATTCTGTTGACAGCATTAGGTACTTCCACAAATAACATCTATCTTCAGAAAAGTGGAGGAGGCGGAGATCCCAGTGTCCTCTACTCGCCAAGTTCTTGTTCTTTTCCCCGCAAAGACACACTTTTCCTTCACGCAGTGAGTGGTTGTGATACCACGTCAGCACCGTATGGATCGTGGAAGAAAAAAATTTGCAGCACTTACCTGAAGAATACCCCACTCTCTACAGCAGTGGCTCTGTTTCTCCCATCAAACGCTACTCCTTAGCAGATCAGCGACGCTGGATAAAAGTTCCTGGTAGCAATTTATGGAGGCGATATTGACAATGACAACCTCAACGACCTGCGGTACCGATTATTCATACGATCAGTGACTAAGGCTAAATTGTAACTGGCCCACCTACTACCAACAAGGGACGCGGCCAAGTACCACTCCCTCCGCACTTACCAGCAAGTACAAGCGTGGCTAGGCAATGAACTTCTCTAATCAGTTTGGGGCTGAAGCCGTTGCAAGGGGCACTACCAATCCCCACAACCAGAAATGCTGCGCCGGATAACATCCTCCAGATTGTTTCATGCAAGTGCAGCAAAGGCTGTAGTACCGGAGCTTGAAGCTGCAAGAAATCAGACCATATGTGCTCAGCAATGTGCAAGCACTGCACACGCCACTCCTGTGAAAACGCTCCCGCAACTGATTTGAACGAGGAGGACTCACCAAACATAGTGGACGAATACGACGACGGCGAGGACATCATTAACAGCCTGATCTCTCAGGAGGACGACGAGCTGTTAGAAGCAGAACCAACGGCTAAGAAATCCCGAGAGGAACTATAATGAGTACAAATGAGTACATACTATGTTTTGTACATGTATATATGAGTACCTTTCAATAATAATATATCTATTTCATATGTTTCCTTGTGAATACCTTAATATTGTTAATTACATTTTTTTTTCATGAAAGGACTACGTTTCTTTACCTGCCCTGGGATAATTATGTAGTGATGCCAATCGATGTCAATCCGAAAAGTAACAAATATCAATACCAACATGGAGTGAGTATGGTTGGATTTCATCAGAGAAGAAAATTAGCTTGTGTGAATTGGGGTTGGGGGGAGAAGGGGGAGCGGGGGTGGGTGGTGGTTTACGAATTTGGCGGTTGTAACCAGAAATCATAATGAGAAAACATTTCACAATAATTCGGGTATAACAGAAAATATAATGTGGAATTCTGCATTCTTCGGCATTTTTTTAGCGAATTTGGATAAATTAATTATTTTTTTCGAAGCGCCATATCTCGGTAACTATTTGACATAAAAATATGCTTAATAGTCAAAATAGTTGGAAATTTAACGCTTTATAAACAGTATTAGATGTTTTTGCCGTAGTATGTAAGGGGAAAAGTTATTAACGAAAAACCGGAGAAAGATCGAAAATTCTGCAGTACTCCCTGCCCCCCTCTTTGTTTGCACAGGGTCCTCGAGGACCAAAACTTGAGAAAATGTTTATTAACCATCTTAAAAAAACTTCCCAAGGTTTCATCAACTTCCGACCTTTTTCTATCTGAAACTACCTGTCGACTGAACTATAAACCACACAGTTAAATGTGTGGTGCCGATTTGTAGTTATACCTCAAGCCTATTTTCAGGCATATATTGCAAACCTGCATTACTGTGGTTTCCCGAAAAATATAAGAGACGTTTAATAAAAAAATTCCGATTTTTAATTTGTTATGAAGCACAGTTAAAATTATTGAATCTTGAACGCAAGTTAAAAATTATAAAGGGTTAGGGTAAAACGCTTCTTGTGATATAAGTTTTGGCATCCACGAATATCCATTTTGGGTGACAAAGTAATCGCCGCTTGCTCTAAGAAGTAATCAGAGATGCCCATTCAGAAGACTGTGATATCTCTAGGCTGCATATCTCGGCTTATTTCTTTACATGTTTCTCCTGCTCAAAGAACTAATCCTCTTATGTTTGTAGTTACCACACTTGTGGTGCCGTGTGCTTGAAAGTATATTTTCATACTTTACACTGGTAGCAAAATATTGTCATCCAATATCCTCTAAATTAATTTGACAATATATGGATGAAGTAAAGATTTTATCAAAAACTAACTTAAGTACATATTGTGTTATAAATAATATAAAATACTCGTATGTATTTAAAGGTTTGAAGCAACTACTCTTATTGTCATTATGCTACAAATAATAACAAAATGATATCTTTCAGTTTTATGCAGATAACGTTTTATATGATAATGTTGTAATTTTGACTTTTGCTTTGTTGACTTTTGATTTGTGTTTATGATAGCGCATGTTGAACAGATAAGATCTAGTCGATACGGAAAATTATGTATTCAATCAAATCACTGAAACGACTCAATCAGAATTTGGTTAAGCGGATAGAACCAAAGTAGAGGTGAAAAGCATCAAACCAATAAAGTTGACTAAGTGAAGAATGTAACCTGTGATAAGCACTGATAAGCACACTTGGAGAACCCAAAACAACACAACACATTTTAAAAGACCTGACGATCATTTCACTAACCAAGTTAACTTTATGAGAGGATGAATCATTCTAAATATCTTTATCCGCAACTCTATTTATATTCTTCTACAATTCTGCAAGTAGTCGGTCACTAGCGATTTGTGGTGGTTCCCGACACCTAAATCAAATTATTAATATTTTCGCTTGGCGGAAATATCTGTATTCTTTTATTATCTCTCGGAGGTGTTTTTGCCGGTATTTATTTTATAATGAAATCTATCAGGTGACTGCTTATATGCGGCGGAGCGAGGTTCATATATTTTTTATTATTAGTATATTTAGCAATGTATATATGCTCGAAATGATGTGAGTCATTTATCACCACTCTAAACTACATTCCGAATAACTCACATCATACGTAAGCACAAAAAATAGCCAATCTGCAACTTTTAGTAAACAGGTTAATTAATTTTCCTTTAACCAAAAGTAGATGTACCAAATAATTAAATTATATTAAGGACGTGGCCGAATATGACGGATACATTGCTTGCAAATATAAAACAAAACAAAAATGTTAGCGGAATAAACGGCGTTCAGAAGAGAGAAAGCCGAAAAAAACTTTGTTTGCTTACCACTTGAACCTCGAATCACGAGGGGTCTAGATAGCATTTTTTAAAAAGCCAACTTGCAATTAACATTTTCGACAAAAAATACTTTCAAAAACTTGCTAGGTAACCCAAAAGACAAGGATAGGACGGCCGAAATGTCGGGAATTTATTAAATAAGTTGTAAAGATACTGATCTTAAATAAGTCGGACAAACAAAAAGATTTATTGGTATTAGATTTAAAGAGCATGTAGCACACTTAAGTAACGATACTATAGATAGATCTTCCGTCGCCTGACATATTTGGGATGATAGTCACTACGTTAATGTGGAGAAATTAACATTTAAAAAAATGTTAAGACAACCAGGACAGCTAAACGGCTTCGGGAGTATATATATACTGCTCAACATAGTAATAATACAAAAATGTATGAACTTCGCTTCGCCGCCTATGAGCAGTCACCTGATACCAGCAAAAGCACGTCCGAGAGGTAATAAAACAATACAGATATTTTTGGCAAACGAAAATATTGATAATTTAATTTAGGTGTCGTTGAACCTCCTCAAAATGCAAGTGACCGACTACCTGCAGAATTGCAGAAGAATGTAAATATAGTGGGGATATAAGATATTTAGAATGATTCATCCTCCGATGACGCGAACTTGGTTAGTGAAACGATCGTCAGGTATTTTAAAATGTGTTTTGGTGATTTGGGTTCTTCAAGTGTGCTTATCAATACAGTTGACTTTTTGCAATAGCTTGATAGTTTTTTTAAGTTAGCGAAAGTCGCCATCTTTTTGTGGTTAATTTTTTTGAATGTAGACACTCTTTGTTTATAAGACACTTAGTTGATAAGAAAGCAAATATGAGAACATGAGCATTTTTAAATTATGATACTGTAGATAGGCGACAGCTGTGGAGTATTTTGAAGGTGTAGATGATTGGATAATTCGAGTTATTAAATCTCTATATGCTGACAGTAGAGCAAGACTGACAACTAACTGAAGGAACTCAGTAAATATTTTAAATTTGAACAGGGTGGCAAACAAGGATGTGTAACGTCTCCATGTTTATTCAACGTATTTATAGACAAATGTATAAGATAAGTCTGCTCAGAGATAGAAGGCATAATGTGTTACTGTACGCTGAGCAGCACGACTTAGCATATCTGAAGGAAAAATTCAGCTCATGCAAGAATTAAATCAATGTTATTATTTGGCTTTCTCGAAAACCTCATGATACCAAGTTTGAAAGAAGTAACTGAAAAACCAAGCAAATTATCGTAAAAATGTGAAAGAAAATATATTTTGGAGTCCAAAACTTTTAAGGATTCAAAAAGGTTTACAGGTAAATTGGTCTGAATTAGTATATTTTTATCGGAGGAAGCTAAAAAACAAAAACAAAAAATAGATTAGGAGCTAAGGCAGCAGGGATGAAAATAAAGGGGAAGCGGTTTCATTGCATAATCTTGGCAGATGAGTTGGTGCAGCTAAGAGACACGGAAAAATAATTCCATAAGATGTTGAATCTACTGTAAAAAACTTGAAATAGTTGAACTAAGTGGTAAAAAGAATTAAACTAAAAATCAATGTGACGAAAATAAAGGTAATGAAGATAAGTAAAGACAGAACTCCGAAAATTGCTAAACAGCCAAAAACAAACAAGTTTAAATGTTTACGTACTTTAGGAATATTATTACAGATGATTGTAAAAATATAAAGAGCTGAGAAAGATGATGAAGAAGCATTTAATAAACAAAATACTCTTCTTACGAGTAAACATTTTCACTTGGACCCGAGGAAGAGGTTCATCGTGTCATTAAATATTGACGTGTGGGCCGGAAAGCTGGAGTTTGAATAAGCAGGATATAAGTAAATAGAAGCTTAGGTGAACACGAAGGAACATTACAAAAACAAGAGATATCGATAGAAAGACAAATGGCAGTGTGCTAGAAGAGATGAGAGAAGAAAGATGCATGCTAAATTATATTAAGAGAAGATAGGCAAATCAAGTACTTAAACGTTCTAATACCTAATAATTTTGTGACACGATTCTTGGAGAGGCACATATTTGTAATAAGTTAGGAGATAAAAATTTAAAAAAAAAAACAGCCTTTATTATTTGGGTATATAGAGCAACGTCTGTGCCGCCTTACAGAACAGGGGATCACTTAGACCTCTTACGCGTTGGGTGGCGAGCATGTAGGAAGACAAGAGAGTTTCACTGACCTTGAGAGGCCGTGGGATGGACGCTGGGGTGACGGGCGGCTGTCCTCAGGGCAGCTGCCTTTCGCCTCATCTATGGTGTCTGATCATGGACGGCCTCATGGGACGGATTTCCGATAATGATTTCTTTGCTCAGGCATATGCTGATGATGGGCTAGTCTTAGTACCCGGCAAATTCCTCAATGTTGTCTGTGCCTGAATGCAAACAGCCTGCAGTATAAATGAAATGTGGCGTGTTGAGCTGGGACTCCTCCTAAACCCAGAGAAGACGCAGATGATCCTATTCATCAAGAAGAAGAATATGTAGGAGTTCAAGGCGCCGGTTATGTTTGGAAAATTTTTAGCTTTAGTGCGGAAGGTCAAATATTTGGGTTGGTTCTGTCCTCTAAATTATCACGAGGGCCGCAAATAGAACGAGTTGTGAGTAAGGGAACAGCGACCCTCTGGCAGTTGCCCCGTGTGATAGGGAGGACCTTAGGACCCTTAACTGGATTTACATTGCCATCGTCAGGCCGAGGATCCTTTACGGTGCATGTGTTTGGTGGAATGGTGTGAACCAAACTTCTATGCCGAAGCTGGCCAAATTTTAACGGTTGGCAAGTCTGGGTATCACCGGCGCTATGAAGACGACATCCTCAGCCGCGCTGAAGATTTGGCTTATTTTGACGGTTCCCATCTGTATCAGAACGTAGACTAACGCGTCGCATCTCGGAATGCGGGACTCTGCAAGCTGGTGTGGTGAGGGATGGAAAAGTTGCCGAGTAGTCTGTACAGGAAATCCCAATTTTCACCATTAGGGTACGAAATGCAGATCATAATATATACAATGAGGTACCTTTCCAGCCTGATAGCCTGGTCTGTTTTACTGATAGATCACGGCTGGATAAGCAGCACTTGTCATGGGGAAGATATATAAATGTACGACCTGGGAGTGTGTGAGAGTTATACTCTGGGTGAATATACCGCGGCATTCGAAACGGAGGTATATGCTATCTTTTCCGTAGCTATTCGACAGGATGTGAACGAGTCCTGAAGAATGTGTATATAATTGATCGGATAGACAGGTGGCTCTTTGGGCGTTCTGTCCAAAAATATATCAATTCAGGAGTAAGCTGACTCTCTTGTGGGGCTGGCCAAGACAAAGAAGGTGTAGCTTAGGTGGGTTCCAAAACACTGTGGCGTGGGGGATTGAGGTGGATGATGACCTCGCAATGCTTGGTTCCCGGCTGTCATATTCATAAGGTGGTCTCCGACGTCATAGATATATAGACTGGGGAGGCCATGAAGAAGCACTGGAGGCCAGTCAGTGGCTATAGACAAGCGAGAGACTTCGTGGGGAGGCCGGATAGAAACAAGACTGTCTTGCTTCTTGGCAGGTGTCGTTCAATGCTTCGCCGTATCATGGGATGCTAACAGTCCAGTGTAATCTCAGAAGACACTTTATATTGGTAGCTGTCGAGAGGGATCTCATTTGCCAGGGATGTGGCGAGACTGAAGGAACGTCTTACCAATACCTGTGCGAATGTGAGGTTTTTGGGAGTCTTCGAACAGAACTATTTGGTTCGACGATTCTACAGAAGAGTCAGGCAAGTTTCGTCCAATGGAAGACCGTATTACATTTATTTTATGGTCGATGAGGTTTAGTGACGAAAACGAGAGGGAGGATGGCATGATTGCTGGATTCCAGTGTTGGGAAAAGGGACCCGATGGGCCCACTTTCTTGACGCTAGCCCTCTCACCATTGCTACTACTACTACTAGGTGTAAAGCGAAAAAATAGCCACATTGAATTTATAATAGCGCCACCTAGCCATTTAATATCTATTTCAAGGAGGTTGCTGGGTAAGATATATTCCGCCGTCTTACGTCAACCGCCATTATGAAATTATAAAATCTCTGCCTGACCTACTGTAGTTTACTTATAAAGCCCTTTTATCTATCAAGGGGGTTGTTGAGAAACAAATATTACGCATTCGTGCGTCAGCCGGCAATTTGAGTTCAGGCAAGCCTTACCCAGCCTACTATATTTTACTCGTAAATCACACCAATTTGATTCGCATGACAAGGAGATCGTAAGAAAACAAAAATTGGTCCATCTTAGAGCGTCCGCAATATTGAATTTATGATAATAGAAGACTGCCTATATTGCAATGTCACCTGACTTATACACGCGCGTTACATTTCGGCACAAAAAACAATGCTTTCGAACAACTGTTCGTAGTTTATGTGTATTTAATAGGGTTTTTAATGAGTGGAATGCTCAACCCGAGGAAGTAATAACGGCCCCTAGCATAAACATTTTAAAGAACAGATTGGATGCAATGGGAAGGAAGCGGTGAGAGTGGTGTAATAGTGTTATTATTATAGAATCCCAGATTGTTGCTTTAGACATATCCAAAGCATTCGACCAGGTCTGGCACGCAGCGCTGCTTAATAAACTTTCGGCCTATAGCCTACCACCAAAACTTTGTACCTGGACAGCAAATTTCCTCTCCAACAGCACCATATCTGTTGTTGTGGATGGCCATTCCTCTAAACTGCATCCAATTAATGCAGGAGTTCCTCAAGGTTCAGCTTTAGCCCCTACTTTGTTTCTTCTCCACATCAATGACCTCCTCTCTAGCACATCCAACCCAGTTCACAGTTACGCAGAGGACAGTACCCTCCACTCAAATATACAATATTCTAAGCCTGTCTCTTGCCAATTAGATGAAGATCGCAGACTCATGGAGGGTTCTGTCTCCGTGGATCTCCAAGAAATATTAGAGTGGGGAGGTAGAAATCTTGTACAATTCAACCCCACCAAATCTCAGTCTTGCTCTCTTTCTCATAAGAGATACACCAGCCCTAGACCCAGCACAATGAACAACCAAGTTATTCAAAGTAATGAGTCCTTTTCTCTTGTTTGCATTTCTGTGGATCGAAATCTTAATTGGCACCAACATGTCACATCAATTGCAGAAGCGGCTGCTATGAAATTAGGTTTCCTCTTCCGGGCTCGCAAATACTTTTCACCAGCTAATCTCTATACCTTATATACTTTGCAAATAGGGCCAAACCTCGAATACTGCTCCCACATCTGAGATGCAGCTGCCGCTTCTACACTCGCTATCCTGGACTCCATTCACAAGAGAGCTATACGTCTCATCGGTGACCCTTCCTTTACCAAAAGGCTGCCATCGCTTGCCCACCGACGTGTTGTTGGTGACCTCTCTCTCTTTTATAGATATCTGCACGGGCACTGCTCAGAGGAGCTTTCCTCCATAGTTCCTTCACCTGCTGCCTCCAACAGATCTACCAGGGGAACAGAACGAATGCACCCTTTTACTGTCCAGGTCACCAGACATAGAACATCTTGTTATGCTTGCTGTTTTATCCCGAGGACTTCCAAGTTGTGGAATTCCTTGCCGGCACATGTTTTTCCTTCTCCTCCGAACCTCCAAACCTTCAAGTCCAGAATTAACAAGTTCCCCCTTTCCTCCTTGTTAACACCCACGGTACGATAGTATTTAGGCTGTAAGCCCTCGTGGTGTGTTGTTGAAATTAAAAAAAAAGACAGACTGTATAATGTTAGGCTCTTGGTGGTTGGATAGTTTAGGTACTTGTATTTGTTGGTTTGTGTTTGTCTATATTTATTTATATTAAGTAATGACTAGGTTTCTGAATATTATTTTTATTTTACGTTTTGAGTAATTTATAGGCATTGCCTTTACCCTTGATTATATAATAATAATAATAATAATAATAATAATTTTCACTGTTGTCGCGTTAGGTCTGAAAAGTAAAAGGTTTTAATATAGACGTCAATTGATATCTAGGAAAAAATAGCAAAAATTATATTGCGAGTAGGTCCTGCGGTTAAACACAACTTGGAAAGAAAGCTGGCGGGTTTTATTTTCATGGGAGAGTCAGGGAAGCCTTAATTTGTTAGGATAGTCGACACTGTTAGAATAGTCTGGGAACTTAACTCTCATTATGCAGTTAGACCATAAATCTTTTAAGGTACATCGGAAAATCTTTAAAGGCAGTAGGACTTGCATAATAATTATATAAGAAAATGTTATTTATTTGCTTTTAAAAACTAATAAAATTTGATCCTTGAAATAAAAAAGGACTAAAAGCAAGGCGATAAACAACTTCTAAGTGTTTATGTCTGTAATAAAGTACACCATAAACGCATTTATAACTTAATATTTTTAGATGTTGCAATTTTCGTTTCACGGTGTATTTACAACAGATTGTGCTTAAAATTATTTTTCTTTTTAATGACACTAAAAGAAAGTTGTTAAAATGCTGTTTGAAAGAAGAAAAAAAGAGTCGCATTTAGAGAAACTGTTGTTAATAACAATATAAACATAGAAATATAAACAAAGATATTTTTATAAGTACTATAAATTTATCTAACTGTCTCTTTAAACATGTGATAGAGTAGTGGCAAATAGAAAATGTGGTACAAGGTAATAACTTTATTCTGCCACTTATTGCAACGTTTGCTCTCCTAATTAATTACCGTCTGGGGAAGTTATGCGAGCTAACAGAATACATCCTTTAAGTGAAACTTGCACTAAAATGTTGCAGTGTTGTCGGATTCAGAACAATTTACGGGTTTTATGGAGTACCTACCTATAAATTTTGCTAACACGTTAGGTAACTTTCTGAGTGCTTAAAAGTAATCCTTCAGCGGTTCGCATTGTTCGAGACACAAAGGTTACAATATAAACTTAAGTTTCCCAATAACGTGAGGCTGTTCATGTTTAATGTTAACAATAAATCCCTGGGTGAATAGAAACCAATAATTAAAAAATAGTAAGTTTGACCTGAAATTTACTTTAACCGTGTCCTACTTATTCAAAGTCCAGCTTTCCGCCCCATTAGCAATAACACCCTCTGAGTATGACTTAATGAATCTCTTCCCCTGGTTCAAGTTAAATTGCTCATTGGTAAAAAATGGTATTGCGTCTAGTGAGTGCTTATTTATTCATTGTGGTTCTTTTCCTTAGTTCTTTCTTAGATTTACCGACATACGTATTATACTTCCAAGGTGCGTGAACATTTCTCTTTACTTAAGTTTCTTGCAGTTTATTTCCATTTTTGCAGTCCTGGTCTTACTTATCTTCATTACTTTTGTTTTTGTCATATTGAGTTTTCATTTGATTTTTCTTGGCACATCATCCTGCACACTAAGTATCCTTTATGATTTATGATTATTACAATTATGTGGTGTGTTGAGCTGGGACTCTTCGTAAACCCAGAGAAGACGGACATGATCCTATTCATCAAGAAGAAGAATATGTAAGAGTTCAATGTTGAAATTTTTTTAGCTTTAGTGCGGAAGGTCAAATATTTGGGGTGGTTCTGTACTCCAAATTATCATGAGGGCCGCAAATAGAACGAGTTTTAAGTAAGGGAATAGCGACCCTCTGGCAGTTTCCCCGTGTAATAGGCAGGACCCGGGAACTTAATCCTGGGATCCTTAACCGGATTTACACTGCCATCGTCAGGCCGGGGATTCTTTATATATATATATATATATATATATATATATATATATATATATATATATATATATATATATATATATATATATATATATATATATGTATGTATCACACCGATAACTTAATAAATAATGGGCATATTTTGATAAAATTTGGCATATACTTTCCTTTTGTAAATGACTTGGATAAATTCGTTAGTCAAAAAAATCGGACGAGGTTTTCTGAAAAAAATTTGTTTTCATTAGAAAAAAAATTTTATCTCAAAAAATAAAAAGCTATGATAACCAAATTTGGTGGGTAGGTTTACGATATAAAAGGTAAACTATACACCAAAATTTAGATTTCTATGTTTCAAGAAAAAAAAGTTATAATAAAATATTTTGTGCCAGATCATTTCTATGAGAATTCACTACCATAACGCATTTGCTGCATCCAGGCTTTTATTTCTAGATGTCTTTCACTGTCCAGCAGTGCCTCCTTCTCTAGCAACGAATTTATAAAATTACCTTTTATGACACCTGCAGGTAGCCTATATCCAACTGTTCTCTCATCATGCACTTTGATTTCTTCACCGTATCCATATTTTTTTCACACATTTCTTGTGACCACATTTTTTAATTTTTTTGAATATAGTGTATGCTTTTTCGTTTCTTACCTATCTCCACCTATAACGTTCATTTGTTAACTTTAATGTTTGTGTTCAATCTACGATTTCCTCGATATCTGTTCTTCCTTACCCTGTACTTTTATAAAGCGTTTTTAAACCACGTTTATTCATGTTTACGCAGATTTTTACAATACATATTTACTTTATTGTTTTGTCGATAATGAACTCATTCAAGCCATTAATAAAAGAAAGGCACTTGCCGAGTTCCATTGAAATCGGTTTGTTATTTTTTGAGTTATCAGACACCTACATATATATATATATATATATATATATATATATATATATATATATATATATATATATATATATATATATATATATATATATATATATATATATATATAAACATATAAAAATTTAAACTGACCCCGGATATGGGTTCTAGGGGTCCCAGTTCGCGCTCATTTGCAAAAGTTTTTTCAAAATTCAAAAGTCGAGATCTCCCCGTTAGTGAAATTTTTCTGCGAAAATTTGATAAAAAGTTTCGTAGCAGGATGAAGCTGTTGGAACTAAAAAACTAAGAGGTTGGTTCCGCAACCAATTTCTAAGATCTGTAGCCTCGATAGTTTGCATTGACGTAATGGCACCAAAGCCTTAGAGCGAAGACAACTCGGCAAAGAAAAAGCGAAAGTAGTGATAGCAATGGGTGATAGGATAATATCAATTAAAAAGATCCCGATGGGCAAATTGATTCTGCTCAAAATTTCGTTGATGTAAGGTGTATTTTTAGTTTACAGTTGCCTTTATGAACTCACGTCACTCAGCGGAGGGCGGAGTCCTAGTCTATCTGAGACTATTAGCCAAGCCCTCTTGTTGTATCTGACACTGCTACCAAGTCCCTTGCATTTTGCGTGATGTTCTAGTAACTCACCTCAGACATCAATGATTGATTTTTTTCTTATACGCGACAAGCTTCTGACTACGTGATCCGTCATTTGTGGTATGATTTGCCGTCAAATTTACCATTAACCCCTGGTGCCTCGTAGATCATACAAGCCAAACATTATGCTTAAGATAATTTCTACAAAGCAGTAAAATATTCCTGAACCAGTCCTGATGTGATCAAACGAGGTCTCCCTATTTGTTTTCTTTAAGGACAGGTTTCACAAAAGCCTAATATTTTAAAATTGGTTAAATAATGTTTATACGTTTGGTAGTACCTTCTTTTAAATAAGCATGTACTTATGTTATACATGCACATATTTAGAGACGATGTCGTTTATTCCAACTTTTGTGTCGTCCCCGTTATATGTTTTCCGCTGTTCAAGTAGTTGATGCTCTTGTTGATATTTTGGTTTGACTTTATTTATTTACAAACATGTCTAACAGTTGACTTTTACTTGTTTTTCACCTACATTAACATGTAGTGGTGATATCTAATTTTTATTTTTGCTTGTGTACAGTTGCGATATCAGGAATGATAGTGTTTACCAATCATACATTAATTCTAGTGAAATGTGATATCTTAGTTTCTCAATCACTGAAGTATAGATATGACAACTCTGCAGAATTTAATTTTTTTAGTGATCCCTGCATTTTGCGTTTTACCTTAAAGAACTGGTTGAATGCGTTGGGAACTGACGTCATTACTAGAACCTGCTCTGTGCTTCTGGTTCTTTGTGTAACTGACGTCACAGTCGCGGAAGAAATCGACTACAGATTATAGGTGAAGGATTACCGTTAACCATGCAGTGGCGATCAAAAGAGCTAAAGAAACAGATGATCACGATATCTTACGAATTTATAGGCGTTCGCATCTTGTCATAAGCTAATAAATTACACCGGAAAAGCATTTTAAATTTTTAGTGGACCGTCGCCAAAAATAAGAATATTCCAAACTGGTGTTAGCTTTTTGATAAAATAAAGTTGTATAAGTATACTTGGAGAACACAAATCATCACAACACATTTTAAAAAGACTTTACGATCGTTTCACTAACCAAGTTAGCGTCAACAGAGGATGAAAAATTCTAGAAATGTGTTGTGGTGATTTGGGTTCTCCCAGTGTACTTATCAGTGCTCATCGCAGGTTCCAATCTTAACTTAGTGAAAATAAAATTTTTCAAATGACTTTATATATGCAATACCAGTGAAAAAGGTAATAAAGCTGTTTATGTAATTTAAAAGTATTGAAAGTGTCCAATAAAGCCAGATATATAGGGTAACCCATCGAAAACTATAAGAGCACTGTTGTTGTTTGTGAGGGTGAGACATTTTTGAGTAAATCTCAAAGCTGTGACTTTATTCCCCTAAACAGGGTAGCTACCCTCATCAAAATTAAAATACAATGTAAATATTGTAGGTACTGCGATACCACAACATTACATAAGCGTCGTACATAGATACAAGCACCTGATGTCTAACCCACTGTTAAAACCATGTGCTATCCACGGCCCTTGTCTGTAGGTCTAATGGCGACAAATTCAGGCGGGCCTCTGAGTCAATGTCGTAGTCACAGGGAATCCTCAAAATATATTTAGATTCAGCCTGAAATATTTTGTGTTATTATTTAGAAAATCGGAAGAAGGAAAAATTAAAAATCGGACCTTTCTTCCCAAATTTTTCTAAATCTGGAATAGTCCTCTATACTGAAAAAAAAAATAGTAAAATTTACTGGCTCATAATTTCAAAAACTTTCCTGTTTTATGGAGATTCTAAAATAGTATAAAATATCATCAATATGTCTAAAAGTAATTCACTGTCGACGATTGAAAGTGAATTTGGAAGTAAAATCAAGTAGCCAATAAACAAAAACCAATAGATTTTGACATTTTTGAAAATTATTTCTGTCAGTATCCGTAAGATTACTCATTTGTACTTGCTACGCATGCTCTCACTACTCAGTAAATTAATTTATGAACAGACTTTGTTTTACTCTGTATTTTTGATACAATGGAAAATCATGTGAATTACACCTATCAAGAGGATGCGGATATTCATCTTTTTTATGGAGAGACTCGATACGTGCCGTTCATAGGTGGTGTGGCTTACAACGCCAGACGAGCGGCAAAGATATATGCGCAGCGCTACCCAGAACGACAACATCTATATCACTTAGTGTTCATAAGAACGCATAACGCCTACAGCGCTGGTATAATGCCTGGCATCGATCATGTTGATCAAACTGGACGACCGCGCAGACCAGGATGCTGCCCTGGATGCTGTTATCGAAGAACCTGGTACAGAGACGAACTGGTGTCCCAACGTCAACTACTCGTAGAATTTTAAAAAGTATGGTTACCATCCTTAACATATTCAGAGGGTCCAAGTTTTGGAACCGCGTGACTACGCAAGGCGAAAGTGATTTTGCGAAATTATGTTAAGAAAAATCAGACAAGATTTCAGTTTCTTCGATAAAGTTATATGTAGTGACGAGTCAGCATGTAAAAATTACGGATACATGAACCTTCACAGCTTTCATAGTTAGACAATTTAAAATACACATGAGTTCAGAGAGGATCGGTCCTAGCATCAATTAAAGATAAACCTATGGGCCGGTATTTTTAACGTAACACATTTGGGACCAGTGGAACTGCCTCCTACGTTAAATGGCCAAAGATATTTGGCGTTTTTTCAAGACAATTTGTCAGAACTGCTGGAAAACACCCCATTAGAACTTCGGAGGACAATGCGGCTCCAAAATGATGGATGCCCCGCCCACTATGCCTTAGAAGTAAGGAAATACTTGAATCAGACATATCCAGGCAGTTGGATTGGCCATATAGGACCTATCTTGTGGCCAGCTCGCTCACCGGACCTGAATCTACTAGACTTTTTTATTGGGGATGCTTAAAAGATAAAGTTCATGAAAAACCAATAAGAAATCAAGAGGAGCTACGTCAAAGAATCAGAACAGCAGCTCCAGATATTTCAAGAAGCAGCCTGAGACTAAGAGGATCGTTCCTAAGACGATGTCGTTTATGTATAAGATAGAATGGCGGTCAATTTGAACATCTGTTATGAATAAAAGAATTTTTGCAAATGTCACAATCTGTTTATTTTTATTTATTAGTTACCTGATTTCACATTCAAATTTATTTTCAATCGTCGACTTTTAGAGATATTGATACTGTTTTATACCATTTTAGAATCTTCATAAAACAGGGAAGCTTTTGAAATTACTAGCCAGTACATTTTACAATTATTGTTGTTAGTACGGAGGCTTATTCGAAATCAAACAAAATTGCGCAAGAAAAGTCCAATTTTTATCTTTCTTCTTCAGATTTTCTGAATAGTAACACAAAATAATTTAGATTGATTCGATAACGTCATTGTTGAGAATTAACGTACACAAAAATCACATTTCGGAAATGTTTTTTCTGCACCACGCGGGGGTGCGGGCAAAATACCTGTAAATTTGACAATTTTCATTTTTGTCATAAAATTGACAATATCTTGAAAACCGTAAACTTTTTTATAAGATCACATAGGGGTTTTCTGAAACAGCTTGAGCTAACCTATCTTCGTGTGACGTTTGATTCACGACTTTCGGGACACCTTTATATATATATATATATATATATATATATATATATATATATATATATATATATATATATATATATATATTTGTGTGTGTTAAAAAAAGTAAAAGAAAAAAGAAAATAAAAAAATCGTATAATAGTAAAAACGTTTACTTCACAATTTTTAAAGTTACTGAGTATGACTAAATATAAATAGTTAGCTGATTCAGCTTTTACACAATTACCAAAAATACCGTCCCAGAAAATCAGTTTCCGTGGGCGATGTGTGTGTACTTCACCGATTATTCTTGGTTTGAAATCTAACCAATAACGATAATTATGACGATCTAGAATACCCGAGTTATTAGGGGAACAGATATTGATAACAAAAACTCTGATTATCTATATAATGTTGCGTTACTGTTTTACAAAATTATTGATACCAATCAAAATCGTCTCTGTTTCGTTCTTGTAGGAGCTTAATGTATGAACTAATTTTCTTTTCTGTTAAAATGCCTTGTATACTTGTACAATTTAGGCCTGGGACGTTTGCTAACATTTTAGTGCGTAAGGTGGGATTCATCGTGGCGTGTCCCAAAACTGATACTTCTACAGCGCTATTTTCCACAGGTCCTGCTGCAGCGTATTTTATTATTGGCACCAGAACCCGTTTTCTAAACATTTTTACTAGGTTCAAAACGTACTTCCCTGTAGTCACCTTGTAAGGATGTTGCTGATTAAATAACTGGATCGTTATACTCGCGCCCTGAATTAAGTATATAATGACCCTAATACAATGAAAGAGTAAAAATGTGAAATAAAAGACTGTAGTACACCGGAACTGTGTTGATTATCACTAAATTTAATTTTCTTGCTTCTATTTGGGCTTATCTGAAGTGATCTGTTAAAAACACCGATAAAACATATTCATTATCAAAATTTACCAATTAAACATAACCCTAATCTAAATAACCCTAGTCTAAAACATGTCTGGAAATAACGATTTGGCCAAAGAATGAAATTAGCGATTGTAAATTTGATTTAGATTTTTCCGGCAGGACTTTCAAGGGTTTTAAAAACCGAAGTAATATAGAATATATTATATAGAAATATAGAATGGATTAGTCAAATTTTAAATAGGGTAGCTACCCTGTTTGGTGGGGTGTAGTAGTATCTTTGATACTAGCGCAACAATGTGTTTACCTTCAAATCGAATTTGGTCTGTCCAAGTATTTTTCAAAACCTATACCGCTCGGGTTTCAATTAATAATTATGAAATAATAAAAAAAGAACAATACATAATTTATAACGTTTGTGTTTAATAGTCCACACACTCTCTTAGCATTTATTAGCTTCCAAGATCTACGTAGTTACAAAGGGAGGGGGGGGGGGGGGCTAAACTCGAATAGAGAACTTATCTTTAGCATTTCAGTTCTAAATACGATAATAAATACCTTTCTTATTACCTAAGGAATGATATAAAGTATTTCACACGAAAAACAACCTACATTTCTTCTCCCTTCCTACATACTTACCTCTGTCTTGTCAATACCTCAGCCAGTCTTGCCTCTTTGCCCCATGAGATGTGTAAGGGGGGACTCAGATAGAGACCAAACCACAGCATAGGGTCTTCTTATGCTGTGACCAAACGTTAGTACCTTTTCTTCGCTAGCTTAATGGCTATCGAAACTCCGTAGTAGGAAAGTCAGTCCGTCGATAGCAAGCTGCAAATACTGTTGTCGCACCACTGTAAACTTCCGTGAATCTACCCCATACCGTATTCTTTAACAATTCTTTAAGTAACGTGAGTATTTCCTCAAATTTTCTCAATTAAATTGGGAACACCCTTCTGCATACCCACAGTTTGTTAATTTTCTTGGATACTATACTGAACATGAGCGTGTTTCTTTGACAATAAACAAACCCTGTGGTTGCTTGCTTGGTCGAGAGGTTCACTTAGTCTGAATTCCCTGGAGGATTGAACTGCAGCGTCCAAGTACCAAAGTATTCCACACGAAAAACAACCTACCTTCCTTCTCCCTTCCTATCTGCCTACCCCACTCTTGTCAATACCTCAGCCAGTCTTGCCTCTCTGCCCCATGACACGTTTCTTAGAAGCAAATGGTTCAATTTTTGAACACTTGCTGTAATTGTAAATTTATTTTAACATAATTTTAATTGTAGTCTAAAACTCAACAAAACAATTAAGTGTCATATGTTGTTGAACACAGAATAACAAGGGTTCGATATCCAACTTTAAAAATCTAGGTGCGTATTTAAAAAAATTAAGTTGATGATGGTTTCTCAGAAACCAAATGTTGAAATCAAAACATGTGAACGCTACCCTGCAGAGCTTAAAAAGTGGCAATGAAAAATTACTTTTTGTTTTTCGATATCTTTTTGATTAACTTTAGAAAAAAATAAAAACGCAAATGTTAAAATCAGTTTTTTCATATTATCTAATAAACCAAAAAAGATAATTGATTTTTGCGAACGCCACTTGCGAGGTCTCCTCATTGCGCAACTTTTTTATCATTTGACCGACCTTGCATCTCTTACGGTTTCCGAGATACCCATGCTGTTCCTTCTTACGTGGGGCACCCTGCAAATATATATATATATATATATATATATATATATATATATATATATATATATATATATATATATATATATATATATATATATATATATATATATATATACCTTGTTTGTATTCTATATAAACACGCATCAAAATTCTGTAATTACGTATCCATTCCTATAGAACATGCCTTTGTTATACAGGGTGTCCTAAGAAATTTTAATGCACTCTGAATTGCAGTCCCTGACAATAAAAATGGAAAAATCTCAGTTGGCGTTCGGCGCACGAAACTTGAAATACTCGAAAACTCCCTTGTATAGTTTTAGATAAGCCCACTATTATTTAGCTAACCGTGAGCGGAAAAGTGATTCTTTTATTCCATAATTTGCAACTCGACTTACCAAGAGTCACAGCGCCTCCGTCGCCGTGCGGGAAAGTCGATGACTTTCCAATACGGACTCGGGGGTCGACGGTTCGAGACTCACCGGCGGCGGATGATTTTTCAAATCACTGTCGTCGTTGAGATCAAGCTCAAGGTGGAGGGTAGGTTAGTTTAGATAAGCAAAAAGGGTCAGCATTGGCCTAATTGTCAGTAAGAATCTTACCTTTACCTTTTTTTACCAAGAGTCACAAATTATACAATTTAAATTGATACACATTTATCTGCAATAAAAGAAACTCGAAATAAAACGTTAATGCCAGCAGGCTAATAAGTTATGCCAAACTCTTCATTAAGCATTCCAGTGATAAATGTTTATTTGACATTCAAAAATATTAACAATCTTGTCCTATTATTTTAAAATAAATGACATAATACATTTATGTTTTTAGTGAATCTTCTTAGAAAAAATCACTAATAGGGATGTCCCCACTTTTGAATTTTGAAATTTTTTTTCAAATAAGCGCGAACCAGGACCCATATTCGAGGTCAGTTTCAGTGTTTATATATATATATATATATATATATATATATATATATATATATATATATATATATATATATATATATATATATATATATATATATATATGTATATGCGTCACACCCATAACTCCAAAAGCAATGGTCCGATTTTGATAAAATTTAGGTACCTTTCTTTTGTAAGTGGATCGGATAAGTTCGTTAGCCAGGAAAATTGAACCAGGTTTTCCTAGAAAATTTTGGGTTTTGGAAGAAATTTTTATCTCAAAAGATAAAAAATATATGATAACAAAATTTGGTACGTAAGATTACCATATTAAAGGGACACTAAAAATTATATTTCTATGTTACAAGACAAAAAAAGTTATAAAAAAAATATTTCGTGCCAGATCATTTCTATGAAAATTCACTATCGTAACGCACTTGCTGTTTTACTATTAAACAGTTAGCTGTTGTGGACAATTGAACCGATTGTTTATTATGTTGAAAAAAAAAATGCACTTAAAACTATTGCAAAGCATTCATGTTTATGTTCCGACTTTAAATGAATACTACCTATAAAAATGACAAACATCATTTGACCGAGAATTGCTAACCTTATGAAATGAATAATAGGAATGAGGTTACCCATGCGGAAAATGCAATGGTCAATGAGAACCTTGACTAATAGAAATACCTTTAAACAAGCACTTAATTAAAGTTTGCTTCGCATGCCACAACAACGATTATTTTTATCCTTATCGAAGTACACGGATCAGTGGGATCGGTTGGGAATGTAACAGGTATACATAAATACCAAAGAACAGTAAATTGTATGCCTAATAACATACTGCGTTACATAGTTTTTACACCAATAATTATAGTTTGTATAACAATTATTACTAAGTAATATTTAAAGAATTTGATAAGGGTAGCAGCATTAGAACATCATAGTTTTTTCTTGTTCCACTGTCAAAAACTGTGTATTTTGAAATGCATTTTCTGAAAAAATTTTAGGATAACAAAAGAGAAATTTAAGACATTCCAAAATTCATTTTATACAGTATTTTTTCCCAACAAAGCACATTTGTTCTATAATTTTTGTTTAAAATCACCAATTCTGACGCCGAGTTCTGACAAAACAAACATCGACTTTTCCCACTTGGTAAGTTTGCTTTACTATATAAATTATTTTAAATTCGTTTAACCCGACAAATTTAATTATTGACAAGTAACATACCCCTAGGTTACGGCTATATAAATAATCTACTTTTGGGTACAACATTTACTTTTAGTGTTGCGATACTTTTGGGGTCTAATTTTTTTGGTTTAAAAATTTTAATTGACATTGTCATACAAAAATTTACAGACTAAATAAATGTATAAATGACATAATTAGGTATATTGTGTCTTATTAATGCTAGACAATTGCCGGTAGCAAAAAAGGTTAATATTCCATGGGTTACTATGCAATTTTTGCCTGTTCCACAAAATGGGCGAGTTCACCAGGCAACAAGAGCTGCCAGCAGCTGAATTGTTGTGTGAAAAAATGTTGACATTTGTCAACATAAGCTGCTAGCAGCTGAATTATTATGTGAAAAAATGTTGACTTTTGTCAACATAATGACAACATTTTTTGACATAAGAATTCAGCTGCTGGTGCCTGGTGATCTCTCCCATTTTCTCAGCTGTTAGTGAAGTTTCTTAAAACAATGAGGAGATCGCGACTTTTGAATTTTGAAAACATTTCTATTAAATGCGAGGAAACTAGGCCCCCTAGACACATATCCGGGGTCAGGTCAGGTCACCAACGGCACGTCGGTGGGCAAGGGATGGAACCTTTGGGTGAGGGTATGGTCACCGATGAGACGTATAGCTCTCTTTTAAATGGAGTCCAGGATAGCGGGGGTAGAAGCGGCAGCAGCACCCCAGATGTGGGAGCAGTATTCGAGGTTTGGCCTTATTTGTGAAATGTATAATTTATAGAGATTAGCTGGTGAAAAGTATTTGCGAGCTTGGAAGAGGAAACCTAATTTCTTAGCAGCCGCTTCTGCAATTGATGTGACATGTTGGTGCCAATTGAGATTTCGATCCACAGAAATGCCAACAAGAGAAAAGGACTCATTACTTTGAATAACTTGGTTGTTCATTGTTATGGGTCTGGGGCTTGTGTATCTCTTATGAAAAAGAAAGCAAGACTGAGATTTGGTGGGGTTGAATTGTACCAGATTGCTACTTCCCCAGTCTAATATTTTTTGGAGATCCACGGAGACAGAACCCTCCATGAGTCTGCGATCCTCATCTAATTGGGCTAAATAGGCAGGCTTAGAATATTGTATATTTGAGTGGAGGGTGCTGTGGTCCGCGTAACTGTGAACTGGGTTGGATGTGCTAGAGAGGAGGTCATTGATGTGGAGAAGAAACAAAGTAGGGGCTAAAGCTGAACCTTGAGGAACTCCTGCATTAATTGGATACAGTTTAGAGAAATGGCCATCCACGACAACAGAAATGCTCCGGTTGGAGAGGAAATTTGCTGTCCAGGTACAGAGTTTTCTTGGTAGGCCATAGGCCGGTGGTTTATTAAGCTGCGCTGCGTGCCAGACCTGGTCGAATGCTTTGGATATGTCTAGATGTCTAGAGCGACAATCTGGGATTCACCGTGTAGTTCCATAGACTTGTTCCAAGAATGGGTGACAAAGGAAAGGAGGTGTGTATATATATATATATATATATATATATATATATATATATATATATATATATATATATATATATATATATATATATATATATATATATATATATAAGTTATATTGTCAAGCAGAAATTTATTGCGAGATATGATGTTCATATTTTTTGAGAAATTGCCCTATATATAAGAAAAGGTTTGTACCAACAATAAAGACTGAATATTATAGATTCCGTATAAATAGTAGTAAAGCATGTTTTCTAATTGAAAATTTGAAGAAAGTTCGGAAGTGACAGTTTCGGAGGTTTTTGACATTTATATTTGGACATTTATATTAAAAATTATATTGTTTATATGCACAAACAATGCCTCTATGTAAGGTGTACATGTATAATCGATTTTCAAACAATATATTATAATTACCATTACTATGTGTATCACACCGATACCTCAAAAAATCATTGGCCGATTTCAGTCAAATTTGGTGAGTAGTTTCCCTCCATAAATACCTTGGATAAGTTTGTTAGTCAGGAAAATCGGACCATTTTTTCCCGAAAAATGTTGTGTTTTCTTTCGGAAAATTTTTATATCTCCGGAAATAACAAAGTTATACTAACCAAATTTGGTACTTAGGTTTACACCATTAAACTTACCCTACGTGATAAAACTCAGATCTCTAAGGTTAAAGGAAAAAAAGTATAGACATTTAAAAAAATAGTTTTGGGTGCCACTTATGAGCAGAGAAATGCACAAAACCAAAACACGATCTATTGTATATTTCAGACAAATATTAGGTTATATTGACGAAAAAAGGTCAAGTAATAACAGAAAAATGACTTCGAAAATTTTATAGTTTTTCTGCTTAAAATGTCAAAATGGCGATTTGAAACGTCAAAATTCGCATTTTTTAGGCGGAGAACCTGAAGCAAACACGGGCTATGTAAAGCAAATGTCCTAATAAATGTGTTTTATAAAGCCTTTAGTTACGGCTTCAACCATCATTGCAATTAGATCCCTTCTCTAATGATTTGGCAGTAGTTTCAGTTATAGTTTGTGGTTTACTTTATCGCAAATTTTCGTAAAAAAAAAATCGTTATAGAGAATACCGCGACTTTAAAATTTTAAAAATATTTCTTCAAAGGAGTGCGAACTAGGTGCCTCCGGGGTAAATTTCAGTTTTTACATTTTTAGATATATACATCATTTTTACTGTAAAGTTCAATATATCGGTTATTATACAAAATACAGGAAAATATTATACAAGTTATTTATATGGTGTTTTGAGCTGCATATTATAACATTATGTTGAGAATCACACGGTGGCCCATAAGTCGTTGGTGATACAAGTTTCCTTTTTTTTTTTAAACGGAACAGCCCATTTATTGTAGCATTATTGCATCTTCCATCCAAATTTAATGCAAACCTGTAAGGAGAATACATTTATATCGTCCACCGTTTTCGAGTTATTTCAATTTATTTTCGACTTTTTACATTTTGGAACATATTAAAAATTGTAATACAGCGTTTTTACTAATGAAAATCGGAGTCCCTTGAAAATGACGCTGTTAGCGAGGTTTTCAATTTTATTTACCAATAGATAGGAGAGAGAGACAATTTTTTGTGTTTCCGTAGAAATCATTGTTTGTAAGATTTTTGTGACATTTTGCTAATAAATGTTAAATAAGTTATTGTAAAAAATTATTTTCGCAAGTTCGTGAAAAAGTTGTTGGCAAATTTTCATTAAACATTTTTTGGGTGTTCCGTAGGAAAGCCTTTTGTGACTAATTAAATCCTGCTAGGTGGGGAAATAGCTTGAACAGGTTCGTTGGCCAGAAAAATCGGACCAGTTTTTTTAACATCTTAAATTTATTGTCGGAAAATTTTTGTACCCTTTCAAACAATAAAGTTATTTTGATGAAATATGGTACATAATTTTTAGTATATAGGCGATACCTGTAACCAAATTTGATGTCTGCCTTCATTAAAAAAAGACTTATTTGCTATTAATAATATTTTCATGACAATTCACTACTACAACGCACTTGCTGCGTCCAGCGTTTTTTTTATATTTTAGTTTGAAAATGTAATCATTTTTGGTTAAACACACATTATGTATAAATTTTATGAAAATTAATCACTTCTCACTGGATGTTCGCATTTTTTTTTGAAAGCCAGTGTATTATAGCTGTTTGCCACAATGTGGTTTCTTCTATTAAACAATATTGAATTAATTTAATCCTCTGTCGTTACAACGTTGATACGAATGATATTATGATAACGTTCTTTACACATTCGTAAACAATAGGCATACTTTTGATGAGGATCAGAATAAACAAACCTCTACTTATCTTATTAACAGAATGATTGATATCATCTCATATGAGGACTCATAAGGAATTTTGAAATATAGAAAATAATAACATCGCGTGCATTTTACCATAACAAGTTTCCTGAAAGCACGTTAGTTTACATTACTAGATTACCGGAAGTAGCTTAGAAAACAAAGGTATAAAAAATCCGGAAACTTAAAGCTATGATACATTATTTCAGGAACTCCTTCTGTATTAGAAAAATCCGACACTTCAATATCTAAACAAATTGACGATAATTCTTAAAACCTATATCGTTGGAAATCTTTTAAGTAGCTGTTGTTACGCCGGTCGTTTACTTAACTTATGGTAAAGTCAAGAACCAAAATTTGAAGTAGCGCATTTATTTTTAAATGCTTTGTATATAAAAATTAAACTGTACCGTTATTGCTCATATATTATACTTATAATGTAGTAGTACATATATGCACTGTTAAAAAAACATCTAAAGGGCATAATGTTCCAAAAAATTGTTTTTAAGCAGGTTTGGTTGAAAGAAAAAAAATGAGGCGAGGGAAAACATAAATCTTTGTAAAGGCTACAGAGACGTTTGTGGAAAAAGAAAGAGAAAAAACCAAGATGGAGCAAAATTCAGAAAGTAACATTAAATAAAATTGTTCTGACAGTGTGATCGGTCATTGGAGGATTTTGACGAATTTCTGTTAATACAAGCTCAAGTATAGCTTCTTTGTAAGACATAATGTATACTTTTGACCACCACTAATAAATGAGTATAATGAGTATTTATTCTTCGCCGAGTTTTTTTGTAACCACTAAATCAAATACTTTATCGTTCAATAATAAAATTTAACATGTAATTTAACAATAGATTAGATTAGATTAGATTTTATTGTGAGTGGGCTATTCCAGTCCCTCCAGCGTGACCTTAGGTCTATTGTAGCTCACGTCTAATTATTTAGATTTCACCCATCAATTCCAGCTGCCTGAGGGAGTCGTCTTTTGTTGAGGGTGAAAGTTTGTTTAGCAGGTGTAATGCCATCTGGGTGAAGTCGCTTGCCCGTTTCGAAGCTCAAAGAGAGATAACCTCTCTCCGAGTTCGCCTAGAACGTCCCTCCGTTTCGTAGCACACAGTATGGGCCCCAAACTCCGGGTGTTTACCACTCATCTTAGATCAGAGCCCCCTGGGACGTCTGGACACACGACACACGCCAGGGCTCAATCCAGGGCGGTATCATCTGGGACCCCGCTCCCGAGTAACAACCAAGCGAGGCCAATTGTCAGTCTCTGAGGCCACAGTGGAGGCGCCAAACTCCGGGTGCATATCACTCCCCAGAGATGTCTGCCTCCCCCCAAACCTCACCTGCACCAGACTCCCAGTGTTTCATTGACCCGAGGCGGTATCATGAAGTCCCGCCCTCGAGCAGCATACAGGCGGGGTCGTTAGCCAGGTGTAATCCACCCCTAGAGACCCCAGCCACCTCCGGGTTCGTCCAGGTCCAACACCTGCCAGCGTTAGCTTAAATTTCACCCAACAAATCGAGCTTCCAACAGAAGACGACACCTGCGAGGTGAAACTTTGTTTGACAGATGTACTGCCATCTGAGCGAAGTCGCTTGCCCGTCTCAAAGCTCAAAGAGAGATAACCTCTCTCCGAGTTCGTCTGGACCAGACATCCGTCAGTGTTTGACTCGTTGCAGTATCATGAAGTCCTGCATCCGAGCAGCATCCAAGTGAGGTCGTTTGTCCGTTTTAAAGCTCACACAAGAGGCCTCAACCCTTAGTTTTATTCCACCCCTAAAGATCCCAGCTCTCCTCCGGGTTCGTTTAGACCCGACACCCACCAGTGCTAGACTCAAGGCGACATCCCATCGAGCCCCGCTCCCAAGCATCGTACAAGCGAGGCCGTCCGTCCGTTCCGAAGCACACAGTAGGGGCCCCAAACTCCGGGTGTTTACCACTCATCAAAGTTGTCAACCCTCTCCGGGTCGTCTAGACACACGACACTCGCCAGCACTCAACCCAAGGCGGCACCTGTCCGGAACCCCGCCCCCCGAGTAACAACCAAGCGCGGGCAACCATCCATTTCTAAGCCCAGTGTGGGGGCCTCAAAATCCGGGTGTACATCACTCCTCAGAGATATCCGCTTCCCTTCAGGCCCACATGGACAAGACCTCCGCCAGTGTTTGATTCCAATTAGTCGCCTTTTATGACAGGCAGGAGTTACCTTGGCCCTATTCTTTTAGTTAGTCCCCGGACCCACAGGGGAAAATTTTACAATAACACATTTTCTATAAAAAGAAAAGTATAAATTTGACAACGTTACTTAAATACTTTCAGTTAATAAGATGCATTGCCTCCTCGGATATTGATCACTTCCTGACATCGATTAGACATACCTAAACCTCGTCTATCAATTACCTATTTGGTGAAACGGTTCAGTTTTTTTTCCCAGGATATTTATCGTACAAATGTAGAATATTCTTAAATTTCAAGACTAAACTTCGTTGGTTCTGCAGCAAGTACATGCTCGATGGGGTTGAGGTCGGAAGATTGAGGAGGCCACTGTAAAAGGACAATATTCGTCTCCCCCAGAAAAGTTGTAACCGATGTACATAGAGTGTAGACCACTATTGCTCTGTATATGAACTAAATCTGAAAAACCAGCTTATGATTGTGGTTAAGAAAAATAACTTGGTCGATATAACAACAATGGTTTGTGGATTCTTCCAGACAAAAGTGATTAATTCTATGGGTCTAGGCGGTTTTAGCCCATTACAGAACCTTCTCTGGATACTGATTTCTCGACGATGCCTGGATTTTTTCAATGCTTTAGTTGCACACCACATTCTCGTTTTTCTACTACCAAAACTAGTTATGTGTTACCAACGCCACATAACTTATAATAACTTTTTCTAGAGCTTTTCTTTTATCTTGTGAAATTTCAATTCAAACTCCATTTTAACTCACCTACCTGCTTCTTTCTCTGTAATTAATGTAGGTATATAATCAATAGAAACTGACTATTTTGAAATGGGTGCCATTTTGCACAAGTATGAGACTGGTATTTAAAGTCTGGTATATTCACTTCACAGACACAGTAAAGTAATTACGACACAATGAGTAAAATCCTAAAAATTCATGGTTCACTATGGGATTGTGTGCCACTAATTAAATCAGTTAAAATACCTTAATTAAGGGAATTGAAAAGGGTAGTCCGTTTTTAGACTGTGTGTGGCAACTATGTCTAGAATATCGCTGCCGTAGACCATAGTCTGGCTAATAAGTAAAAAAACTCAATGGGACGTAAAACTAAACAACAAAGCGCCAAAGTGCTCTTCTCTGGTCATCAGTGGCACCCCAATCTTTTTAAATGCCTATAACTTTTTTTTCTTTAAACTAAGAAGGCCTAAATGTAGGTACATAGTACACGTTTTGTAATAGACATTTGCGTAACTAATTTGGTTGCCATAGCTTTGTTATGTTCAGAAATACATAACGTTTTTGAAAGAAAAACAAAAAATTCCCGGAAAACTTATTTTTCTTGCAGCTTATGTTTTAAAAGCAAAATATAAATAGCTATTTACCGATTAATTAATCGATAATCGGTAGGCTTTGAAATTGCAGCTTTAAATACAGAATCAAATAGGATTTCTCAGAAGGTGCCGCTTGACCTACTTTTCTTATTCAAATGAAGACGGTGAAAGTCACACCCAAAAGGGGTTAAAAATTGGTTTTCAGAAGTTCTAGTTCGCACTCATTTGAAGAAATTTCTTCAAAATCTAAAAGTCGCAATCTTATCGATAGTAATTTTCTTCTAGGAAAATTCACAAAAATTAATTATAATCGGTCATATTTATTTGCAAGGAAATATAATAAATATTACTCAAAAACAGTCTTGTTTTTTTATAATCGTGTTATATTATTGATAACAAATTTTTCCTGTTTGATCATCAAAGTGTTTTTAAATGATATACCGTACCTTCATATGTGTTAAAATTTGCACTAAAAAGTGTTATTTGAAAAAATAAATCATTGTCTCTATTTGTATGCTCAATTAAAAGTTTGTATGTGAAGATAATCATTAATAAAAATAATAACTAAACCTAATTTACTAGAAAAATCTCTGTTAAGGTTTCTTATGGACTACCAACATTCTAGGTAACTAGCATTTTATCCACTAAACGCATATTATAAATCTACAGTGAGGTCCAAAAGTATGGAAACACCTAGATATCTCTTGAACCGCTGGTATGATTACACTAAAATTTGGTCTTACGATAGTTTTCTACATGTCAAATTCATATCCGATATTGGCATTGTTTCCACGTTTCTCGTTTTCTCTGGAATTATACCAACTTTTTTATTTTAGATAATACACTCTGTATATTTTAAATTTTTTAGATTGTTCCGTTCATTCTGAACAACTTGCATGTGACATGCCTTATAGCTAACTCTACTTGTTACCGAGTTATGGTTACATTTTAAAAATACTCCATTCTTGTTCAAGACTATAGAAACCTTAAAATTGTATAAAATACCTAATATGCAAAGTTTGCTATGAGAAACGAAAACCTGAATTTTTATTGTCGACATTAGCTGTCACCAGTATTCAAGTTGCATATTGACAAATTATTTTCGGTGCTCTTTAAGAAATATCATCATGAATTCATTGTTAGAAAAAGAAATAAAAGAAATTTTAACGATACTGGGTTATGGTGACAGACAGACCATTTCGCGAAACTTGCAGTGTTTTCAACAAGTATCTGTTTCCAACATCACGTATCCAAATAAAACTCGCATCGCCGTGAGTATAGTTAGCACGATTTTGAAAAAAAAAAACAACTAATGAACATGGCATGGTGAGAAATGTCCCGAAAACAGGAGGTCCTAATATTGCTACAAATGACATTTGAAGCTCTAGATGTTTGCTTGTCAGTGGAAGAAAATTAACACTCAACAACTAGAGCAATTTGTCAATATAACAAAATCTCACGCACTTCGGTTTTGAGAATACTGAAGAAGACTAAATTTCACCCATACATGGTAAAGTTGGTTCAAGCATTATCGTATGACGACTATGATACGAGAATTAAATTTTCTAAAATAATGATGCGGATAATACAATATCAACAAATTTTATTGAGAAAAGTTATGTAATTCAGTTTAAATAGCGGTATAAATAGACATAATTGCAGATATTGGGCTCAGGAAAAGCCACACTGGGTGCACGAACATAATACCGAGCGTCCGCAAAAATTAAACGTCTTGGCTGTGATAATTGATAATGGAATTGTTGGTCCATTCTTCGTTAACTGAAATTTGAACGAAAAAATCTACTCAGAGTTACTAAGAGATAATGTCATTTATGCACTAACGCAATTATTTCATCAACCCTGTATGTTGCACTACTTTTCATCATCATACATTTAGCTCATTTATATGATGGTCTTTCAGTTGTACATTTGAAGGAAATTAATTGGACCATGCTTATATGTGTCGAAAACCATGTATATAATGAGTTTTGGCAATATTTAAACATTATTTTTCCCGAGAGATATATAGGGCGACGATGATTTATAGAATCGTCAGCTCAATCACCGGACTTAAACCCGTCAGATTTCTTTTTGTGGGTCATCTAAAAATGCTGTCTACAAAACTAAACCTCAAAACTTGGAAGACTTAGAACAGAGGATCATAAATGAGGTCAGAAGAATTGAAGAAGCTGGCATACTGCAAAAAGTATTACAGAGTTTCGAAGTAAGGGTATTGCCAAGAAGTAGGTGGTCAGCATTTTAAAAATTTGTTCAGTTTTATTTTTTTGTTTCTTTAGTTGTATAAAAATTATTTGAATTGGGCATTATTTTATTTTCACTACTTGCCAGTGATATTCAACCATAACTCGGTAACAACTAGATATAGGTATATGTCATGTTGTTCAGAATGAGCAGGACAATCGACACATTTTTTTCGTAGTATCCATATAGTATATTTACGATACATATATCCAGTTTCACAAAGCTTGATTAAATATTTAACGGCCGTTTAGTTAATCAAGGCTTAATACAACCAATCACAGCTTCAAAATATTTGGTTGTCATGGCAAAAACCCAGATCACGGTCTGTGATTGGTCGTCTTAATCCTTGATTAACTAACCATCCGTTAAATATTCAATCCAGCTTTGTGAAACTGAGCAATAGTGTTTTCCTAGTCGGGTTTTATCATGATGTAGAATCCAGGAGGAATAAGGTTGTTTTCGGGGCAACACCCCAGACATGATAATGATATTACGGTTGTCGACTAGGGCTGGCAAAAATCAAGAAAACCGATAATCGGTTAATCGACTTCGGGTATAATCAAAACTCGAAATAACGGTTATTCGACTTTGGACGTCGATTAATATATTTGTCTGTCTGTCTTCAGATATTTCTATTAAGCCACTAATAGAGCTTCCTAATAGTCGATTATTCTTCTTTCGATGAATCGTTTCTTCGTTCAATGGAATATACGAGTGTTGAATCGTTCACTAAACAAACACAACGGGACATAGTTTAAAGCAAATTTTAGTATTAATTGTAAACTTGCGAATTGTAATATCACTACCAGGTATATATTTAATTTTCAAGAAAATTTGTGTGGATTCTTAGGTAAATAAAATAAATATTGGAATTTTACAAAAAGCAAGAACCAACCTTTATGCTTAGTAATATTCCGTTGAGAAAACAATTTAATTTTGAGGCGTCGGTAACTATGACTGTAACTGTCTTATTTTAAAAGATATTGAAATTTTTCTTGCAGTTTGTTAAACTTGTGTGAATATTTTTTGGTTCATTGCATAACGAAACATTTGCATTAATTTGATTTTTTTATGGCAGCCATGTTTGAGTTTTTCATATTTGGAGTTTGGGTTCAGCATTTTCTCTTATCCACATAATATATGTCATGTCACATGTCAAAATTATATGAATGTATAATTTTGGATATTATTTTTTATATCATCGTCTCAGTATTAGTTTTCTAGAAATAAAGGCGTAACGCCTGTAAATTCCTTTGTTTTGTGAAAGGCGTTACTAAGCATAAAATTATGCACCACTTTTACGAGTTAACCGACTTTCTATCTCAACTAATAAGTGGCTAAGTAATACTACCTTTTCGTGGACACCTGTACATTTATTACTCCAGGAATAATAAGCAATCATTCACTGATTCAGCGTCCTGTTTGCCCGTTCAATGATCAGTTTTAGTAGATTATTCTATTAATCGATTAATCGAAAATCGCGATTTTTCATATCGCAGGTATTCGAGAAAGTTGATAAATCGATTATTCAAATACTTTATCTATTATTCGATTTTTTTTTTCGAAATTCTGCGACGTGAAAAACATCGATTTTTGATGAATCGATTATTTCATTATTCGATTAATCGAGAATAGTTTCCAGCACTACTGTGGATGTATCTGTACTTTATACAAGGTCAAAAGTTGCTGCGATGAAAACAAACTTTTAACCCGAAACAGAAACCCAAAATTCCTTGCTGCTGCTTTAGCAAAATTGGAAGCATGTGTCAGACAATATCACATGTAATGGCTGTAAATTTTTTGGGCGGTATTTTGTCAGCCATCTAAAAGTCTGGGATCTGCCTGTCACTCTCCATTGAGAGGTCAGCTGATAATCTTAGAAAGGCTATTATTCAGGGAGATTGTAATCTGCGATGCGCACTGATAAGTACAATTTGGAAAACCCAATTCATCACAATACAGTTTTTAGACCTGACGATTGTTTCGCTAACAAAATTAGAGCCAGCAGAGGGACGAATAAACTAAGCGAATAAAAAATAAAACTACGATTTGTATGTTATTTGCCAAGCAGCTGCGAACAGCGTCTTCTACGATGGTATACAGACAGACCCCCACAGTTGTGTCTTAAATCACTGTAATTAAAATTGCATACCAGCTTTTGTAAAACTGTGTATGTTATCAAATATTCCTTCTAAGAACACACTGATTATTAAGATAACAGTTCGAAGAATCGACTACATAGAACCGGACCTACTCTATTCATCATAACATTGTTGTTCAAATTTCTAACGATATATAGATACTTTCATAGGCATCTAATTGTCGCGACTGCCTGCCATTTTTTATTAACATGAGATTTTCTTTATCTACATAATAATTATTATCCCAAATATGCTGAGCAATACATGATTATCAATAGTGCTATATCTCAGTTGCGTCAAATGTTAAATCTAGTTTCAATAGTTCTTTTAGGTTGCCCAACATATTTAAGTTAGTAAGGTCACAATCCTTACAACCCACTTCATGGATTCCTGACACATCCGTGGTTTTATATTTATCCTTTGGGTTATCTAGCAAATTTTTAAGCTATTTTTTTTGTTGTAGAAAATATTACTTGTAAATTGGCTTTCTTAAAAATTCTATTAAAACCACTCGTAAAAATTATAATTCTAGGAAAAACTAAGAAAACAAGAAAATATTAATTGGTTGAAAGCGAAGTTTTGATATCGTTTGATATAGCCTCGTTGTTTCCCAGTGTTCCCATAAAAGAAACGCTAAGGTATTTAGACTATTTGTTAAACATAAACAACATAGACGAAGAGGTCTGCAAAGACTATATAAATCCAACAAATCTTTACATGAATCAAAATATTTTTCAATTTGATAATGAATTTTTTGAACAAACCCATGGCAAAGCAATGGGCAGCCCCCTTTCCCAATTCATTGTAGACGTTTTCATGAGTAGATTTGAATCTGACGTAGGAACCGAAAGTGACTATTTTCTTAGAGTATATTTTCATTATGTGCACGCTGTTTTTGCAGTATTTAATACAAATGTATGCAAATATTTTAAAGACAAATTAAGTAGTAAACTTGACTCCATCAGATTCAGCCATGGAATAGAAATTAATAACATATTACCTTTTCTTGACGCATTGGACATCAGAAATAGAGACACTTTCGAATTTGACATCCACAGAAAGGAAACCACTAATTTGAGTTTACAGTTCGACTGACTCACACCATAGTTTTCCACAAACAACAACTACTTACAAATTTCTGGTTCATAGATTAATACAGTTTCTCTTCAATAAAGAAATATACAACAAAGGACTTGAATATATACAAAATGTAAGTCTAATGGTTACTCTGTCTGCTTAGTGGAAAAATTAGTCAATGAACATAAAACAAACAAAAAAATGTTAGCAGAACTTACGACTTTCAAAAATATAAACCAGACTAAACCGTTGTCTGGTCACCATTTGATCCACGAACTACCGAAGGCTTAAATTGCATTTTTACAAAAGACAATTTACAGGTAATATTTTCTAAATAAATACATTTAAATTTTTCTAGGTAACCCAAAGGATAAATATAAAACCACAGAAGTGTCGGAAATCTATGAAATAGGTTGTAAGAATTGTTAACTTAAATATGTTGGGCAAACTAAAAGAACTATTGAAACTAGATTTAAAGAACATTTAGCGCAACTGAGATATGGCACTATTGACAAATTATGTATTGCTCAGCATATTCGGCATAATAATCATCATGTAGATAAAGAAAATCTCAAGTTAATAAAAAATGTCAGACAATCGCCTCAGTTAGATGCTTAAGTATATATATCGTTATCAAATTTGAATAAAAATGTTTCAATGAACAGAGTAGGTCGGGTTCTATGTAGTCCATTGTTTGAATTGTTATCGTAGTAACGGTGTGTGTTTCTTAGAAGGAATACTTGATAACGACACACGGTTTTACAAAAGCAGGTATGCAATTGTAATTACAGGGATTCAAGACTCAACAGTGGGGGTCTGTCTGTATACCTTTGTAGAGGACGCTGTTCGTTACTGCTCGGTAACTAACATATAAATACGAGTTCTAGTTTTTATACGCTTAGTTTATTAAGCCTTCTGATCAGTGGCGGCTCATGACTTTGAGAGTGAGTGAAGCAGAATCGGCGCGGACCCAAAGGGGGATACAGGGAGACGAAGACCCCCCTGCGCCGCAGACGAAAAACGTTTAAATTTTCAAGGTCTCCTGGCACTGTAGTATTTAAATGAAAAATCCATTTGTACAAAAATATAGACTGTCACTAGGAAAAATTTTCGAAATAATGACCAGGAATATTCGAAAAGAGGACACTGTACACATCCTGTACACGTACGCATAGGGTAATACAATACGGCGCGTATTACATAAGAATATCCGTTTATAGAGGGAAGAGCTACAAGCATTTTTTTTTTCAAATTCAAGGCCCTTCCCATTTCTTTACAACTTGCAATTTTATATCTAATATTTCATTATTTTGAAATTATTCATTTAGAGGTAATAATAAACAAATGAATTCCATTTACTAAAAAGAAACATGAAAAATACAGCTTTTCAAAGCCTGTAAATGTGAAACATACCAGACTATTTAACGGCACCATAGTAAAAATAAAAATACGCCTTTGACGATCCGACTCAATCTGAACAAACGACAGGAACTAATATTTAAGGCAGGCTCAGAAGGCTGTATCACTTTTGTGGCCCAGCCTACTAGTGCGCGTGCCGTTGCCATGGCAACCGTCTCATGCAAGCGTCCTGAAACAAATGCAGCATTTGTATACAAACTAATCTGGCTCGGTCAGTCCACAGCTGCTTGATGCCCTACAGTTCCGCAATACGTAAGCGCTGCGCGTTGCGGCATGTATACATTCAATTCGGTGATCAGGAACGGGCTTGCAAATTATATCGTACCATAAATTACTATAAAAATACATTATCAACTGCGGCGCAACGTAACAAGACATTTATATGTGGGTGTACCAAATGAATTTGAGAAAATGAAAAAAATTAAAATTATGGTAGACTTTGAATAAAAAAGTTTAGGTTAACCGAAAAATATAGGTGAAGCAGCGCTTCACCTGCGTCATCTGACGAGCCGCCACTGCCCCTGATGATGCTAACTTTCGTGGCGAAACGATCGTCAAGTCTAATACTGTATTGTGAGGAATTAGGTTCTCCAAATTGTACTTATTCAGGGAGTTGGTTACTTTAACTTTCCTTGATAAGGGGCTAGAAGCAGATATTGGGTGAATCGATGAGAACGTGCTGCGAACAGTATATTGATCAAATTTTCCATAACTTTAGACATAATTGATGAGACAAATTGGACGATAGTTTCCCACATCGGATTTGTCTCCCTCTTCAGAGATAGGCTGAAGTCGAGCTTGTTGGAAGATGGAAATATTCTCATCTTGTAGGATTATAGGACATCGAAAAGAGGCGATATAAAATCGGAGTCTCTTCAAGAGGACACAATTTAAGAACCATTGCTGGAATTTCATCGAGACCTAGAGTCCTTTTGATATTTAAATTTTCCAATATGTGCTTGACAGTACGATACCTAAAAAATATTTCTACCATTTTTTGACGTCCCAACTGGAATAGTTGGGGGACTCTCTTCCTGCGGATAAGAGTAGAATTAAAAGCAAATACACGGGCGGCCTTTCTTCTGACGATACAGAGAATACTCCATCATTTGATGACATTTCTTTAAAATTAAAAAGCCATCTCCTCATATTTGATTTTTTCCTCGAAAATTGATTTAAAATGGGCACAAACCAGCGCCCATAGAATTCATATGTATAGTGTGATTACTCGCTTCCAAATAATCGGCTGGTTTTGATGAAACTTGGCAGGTGGCTGTGCTTTATAAATTGAACTTGAATGCCTAAGTTGATTAGCCGGCCCATTAATTTAGTTTTTCGGCTAAAATTCACATTTCTTGTGGACTTCTATTTAGTTAAGGGAGAACCGGTTTCGCCTTTTCGAAATCGAAGAAAGCTAACAACAGTCAACAAAAAAACAAAATAAGTTGTCATAAAATTCTATTATTATTTTTTTAAACGATAATCCTTTTATAATTATTTAGCTATATAATTTGTAAACACTAAAATTTGAGTCCAGGGCTTTTGCTAGAAGTGACCTTCACTTGAATAATTAATTAAAATTCTAGATAAAACTATGTTATTCTCACGTCGACATCGTTTCTAAGTGTTATTATTTAATCATCCTCAGACACAGATTTTATCTTTTTGTTAATGAATTTTATGAGAATTTTCCATTTACGTAGATAATATGAAAACTGATACTTAATCGGATAGTATTAAAACGGATTTCTTTATTGTAAGAGTCAGTGTAATTGCAATCTTGTAAAGAGAAGCATTTTTCAAGTAAGTAGTTCTTCTTCATATATTTTCAAAATTGCCAAGTGTTATTTAGTTGACTAATAGCATAACATGAAGTAGCTGTAGGATCAGGTAACTTTGAGATAAAAAATATATTTGATTTTGTGAAGTAAATCGTATTACGAAAACTCCTAATAGCAAGTGATATATTTCTTTAAAAGGAAGTAGCAACAAGTTTTGCTGTCAATTAGTAGACACCCAGAGCTTTAATGGTATCCTTAAATTCATCTCTCAAAATGGACCAATCATCTAGGTTTATTTTCCCTAAAGTGAAAAATTGAATCTCTATTTCCTTGGTATCTAGAAAAGCCTTTGACTTTCCTCAAAAATTAGTATACATGAGTTCCTAACAATGATAGAAAATAATAAATAAATGCCCAATTTGGCTCTAGCGAATAGTGAGCGCGAAACCCGAAACCAAGGTCCGTTAATACTTATATATATATATATATATATATATATATATATATATATATATATATATATATATATATATATATATATATATATATGTATGTATGTATCCGAGCGATAACTCAAAAAATACTATACTAATTTGAACGAAACACATATCTTAATTTTGTTAAGAGGGCGGACGAGTTCGTTAGCCAGCCTGGTCGGACCAGTTTTTCTAAGAAAGAAAAAATGATTTTTTTGAAGAAAAAAATTGCATCTCAAAATAACAAAGTTATTTTGATGAAATTCGGTAGGTATATTGCCCCGGTAAAGACCTTACTTTGTACAAAATATTAACTTTCTAGGCTTATACAAGTACCAAATCGAGTTATTCAAACTTGAGGCATTTAATGTAAATTCTCTGCCATAACGCACTAGCGGCGTCTCGAATTTTTTGTTCTTCATCTTTTCTTGTAATATCTTTTTAAAAAAGGGTATCTAAATGACGCTAAAATCTGTCTTCGAAATATTTGCGACTTTAAAAGTAGCTGGAACATATCCTTTAGTTTTTAAAAATGTTTTATTTACCGCACAGTATACGCCTTTCACAAAATCTATGACTTTGTTTTTGTCAAAATCTTGATACCATTAGTTGTTATTTGATAATCTTTTGTACAAGATTGCCTGAAGATCTTTATGACAGATTTAGAAAAACTAGTCCGCTTCGTCGAAAACAAGATATTTTAGGCCGCCCAAAGAATACCGCTCACGAACAAAAAGAAGAGATTTAGTGCGTGTAGCAGATAATTCAGGATACAATTGAAAAGAAAAGTTTAGCTGCTACTCTAAGACATTCAATCATCAGTTCTAAACATAATTCACCACGAGGGTTTTTATCTATATCAGTTCTTACCCATACAGAATTTATTTCTAGTTGATTTTGCAGTTTCTAACTGAACCTGAAGTGCAATGCTACCTGGACTTCAAATTTTATTAATATTTTAAATTTTTTAAATATATATATTTTTTTGGTTCTTAACTTACGGATCATACGAATACAATACATTCACGCGCTAGAGGTTTTTGAGATATATTTTTAGGCACCACCGGGAGAGAAAATGTAGAACATTGCGACAGACAATAGGAGCTCCTACTAAATGTTTATAACTATGTTTACAAGAGGGGTAATTAATAATACTCATAACGAGCATGTGCGGTTTTTAGAAAATTCACACGCAGTTATAGCTAGAGCTTTCCAATCAAGATTTTCTATTAATGACTGGTGTAGTATTTTAAATGAACCTCATCATGGGTTAAATGCTGATTTTTACCTACGATTTTAGTTTTTTTATGAAAATATTGAAAATGTATTGTACTACAAAATATAACGTTATATTAGAGCGACGCGACGGTGCGCAATCACATGTTGGAAGACATGTGGTACAGTGGCTCAAAAACATTTTCAATGAGGGATGGTTCAGTTAGTGGCCTGCTAAGTCTCCTGTGCTGTATCCGCTTGACTTATATCTGTGGGGTCACTTAAAACAATCACTTTGTACTAAAAAATATGGATGGAAAAGTGGCTGAAAGAAACTTTAATTCTGTACAACAAATTCAGGTCCAAATAAATTGTGTCCAAATTTACAATTCACTTGTTTTGCGTTGCCAGGCGCTTATCAACTTACATGGTGGTAGTTTTGAAACCCTATTATAATTTACTTTACAAGAATTGTATTTACCGTTACAGGCATTAAAAATAAAATAGAGGATTGGTGAGTGTATCTTTTAATTAAAACATTTCATTAACGCTGCCGGTCGTGAGAAAAAGTTTTTTTTGTTTTATTCATTATTTGTTGTTGGCCGTACTTGGTGAAACTACTCCATACTGAATATAGATGACCTGACGACGCGCTAAGAGGCGACACCGGTTGCAGTGAAGAAAACAAGCGCCTGTGAAGCCCGAGAAAAAGTCTCTACATCTGTATAAAATAGAGCTGCAAATTGATTCATAACTTCCAAATAGTTGTGATAATCTACTCTCCTCAGAAAGACATTCTCAAGAAATGAATTTCTCAATCTCAATTCCTATTAAAGTTATCGTGGCTACTAACGGACAGATCTAGAGACCGACAGACAAACACTGTTTGTGCCCAAATCATGTTTTCTATATGTTTTGATAATATTTGCGACGTTAAAGCCAACACATTTTTTAAAAAGTTTTTGTATTTCCACACGGATTGACGATGTTGAGGTAAAATAATAATAAAACTATTTTCCCAATAACAACAAAAAAAACTTAATAAAATGTAAGAAGAAGAAAAAAACGACACATAAATAAAAACATGCAAATACAATACATTCTTAAGTAAATAATTTTAGATGTTCTAGCCAGCAACAACTGGTGGGCAAGTAACTTTCCTTCTTAGACAAACAATTAAGTACGTACTTGTATATTAACAAAAAGAAACAAAAATCACGAGTTGCAAGAATATATATATATATATATATATATATATATATATATATATATATATATATATATATATATATATATATATATATATATATATATATATATATATATATATATTACTTCTAATAGTTTTAACAGTGTATATTTCAATTTTAGAGTATTCTAGTGCCAGGAATATATTGGTGCTTTATGTATCATTACTTTTAGGCCACCGGTGTATTATCACACCATACCATAAAGTTTGATGCTACCCCTGGTTCTAGAGGCAACTAGTTTTGCATATTGAAATTATGTTTTTCTTTTTTCATTGATTTCTGGTATTATAGATATTCAAGCTAGAGCACTTTCACTTTGTACTGTTGTTACCGCATTAAAAGTCCCGCATTATAATTATCTGTTTTCTTACGGTCTTATACTGTTTTTTTATATTAAAATACAATATTGTCCACTTCCTCCTCGTCGCATTAAAATGTTGGAAAGTATAATTGTATTATTGACTTGATTAATTGCTGTTGCCCCTACTTGGTGAAACCGTTCCATACTAAATTTAGACGTACAGACTTTTTTCTGGCTTCACAATTGTGGAGCCAGAGAATTTTTTTTTATAGATCTGTATTTTGTATTGTGGGAATTATCGCTGTTGAAGTCTGCATTGTTTGGCCACCTGATTTTCGACATATCTATATCCTATTGTTGCATTATGTTTCCGGCTTCTTCCAGCTTTTCTGGCTATAACAGGTTTCTCACATTCAATTTTTATATTAGACAAATTCTGTTTTTACATCGTTTCTAATAATTTCTTTAACTGACGTTCTAGTTGTTGAGTTCGGGACAGGGTGTCACATGATACGATCTAACATGCATGTCCAATAGGCAAGTCTCGCCATACTCTCCTACATCGGGCCTTTACTTCCGATGCTCATGACTAGTGACAAGGTTACGTTATGCTTTGTGTGTCATGGTTTAAGTGAGATAATTTTCCAGAACATTTTCTTGATATGCTTTGACAAAATTGTTTCAAAAAGAGAGAAATTTTTAAAGCTAAGACAAACGTTTTCAATTCCATGGCAACGTTTGACCTTTGATCAGCGATAATCTTTGATGCCCTTGTGTACATAAAGACATAATAAATGTAGTTCATTTATTAATAAGCGAAACGCAGCGGCCATAATAAAAATAAAAAACAATTTGTATTCTGCGGATGAGAATTGTGTATACCTATATTAAAGGGCAATAATATAATAGATATTGCAGCCGCAATCGTGATGTGTTTACATACTGTGTATAAAACGCCAATGACATTGACCTTGACTCTCATCCATATTGACAAATATTAACAGCTGACGAGATTTCCCTTTCTGCTATTCAATATGTTAAACAGGTACACTACTAGAATTCCAAGAATTTAGTGTAAATCATTTGCAAGTATAATTACCGCATAAAGATCAAATTGGGAATTAATTGTTTCTTTTCGGATCTTTATTAGCTTGCATCGTAAATTCCAGTTTTTTTGCTTACGGATTATCTTAAATTAATTTCGTAATTTGAAGCGTGGATTATTGGTTGGTTTTTGTTGTCTTTATAATGTAAGGATATGGTTGTGTTTGTGTTAAGATGAAATAAATGGAATGTTAATGACTGTTTGAATATTGCCAAATTCAGAAACTAATTGCAAATTACAACTGCTTAACCAAACCTTCGTTTAAGCCTTATTTTCTCTGGTTCATGGTTAAAGATATCAGGTTCAACCCCCATTGGAGTGGTAAAATTGTTTTTCAGAACCTACTTAAAAGTAACATCAACCGACGTTGTGAAGTTGAATGCTTGCAAGTTCCGCCCTTAAGAGGCGGCGGCGGCACCGTAAATAATGCCATGTTGGTAACGTTAAACATCCCCCACCATCCTTACAGTAATAACGGAAGTTGTCAAAATTTCCAGAATAGTGAGGTGAAACTACTCCTTGACGACAGTAATTGGCCATAGGCGCGGAAATATATCGACGTTAAAGAACCTAAATAAATAAAAAAGTCTGGACGCAGCAAATGCGTCATGGCGGTGAATTTTCATAAAAGTGTTTTTAATAGCAAATATTTTTTTTATGGAAGCAGGCATAAAATTTGCTTACGAGTATAACCTGTATAGGCGAAATATAATGTACCATATTTCATAAAAATAACTTTATTGTTTGAAAATATAAAAAAAAAATCCGAAAATAAACTTAAAATGTTTCCGAAAAAACTGATTTTCCGGCCAAGGAACCTTGTAGGTTAATAAAACATTGAGCTATTCAAATTTGAAGCATTTAATGAAAATTCGCTACAATAACGCACTTCTTGCGACCAAAGTTTCTTTTATTAACAACATGCATTATATTTCGTTGGAAAATACAAAAATGCAATAATATAAGGCGCGTTCGATTAAAAAAGATACGAAAATTTGTATCACCAACGACTTATGGGCCAGCCTGCGATTATAGAATTTTTTTTTAAAGATTTCTTACAAACATGCAGCATATTTCGATTATTAATGCAAAAATGCAATAATATAAGGGTGTTCTAAAAAAATTTTAGATATCACCAACGACTTATAGGCCATCCTGTGATTGTCGAAATAATTTTATAAGATGCAGCTCAAAGTACCCTATATTCAGCGTATACAATTTTTTTCGTATCTTGTATAATAACGCATATATTGAACTTTATTGATTTTTTACGAAAATTCGCTAAAAATTATATACCATTAAACGATAAACCCTATAACTAAAACTACTGCCAAAGCAACAGAGAAAGGGTCTATTTGAAATGAATTTTCTGTAAATATTTTTGTAAAATGAAGGACAATGACGGTTGAAGCTGATACTTCATATTCTTCTTGTTATATTTTCTCTACATAATCCGTATTAGTTTCAGGTTCCTTGACTAAATGTTGCCAATTTTGACCTTTCAAATCGCGACTTTGACGTTTTGAGGAAAACCCAAATTTTCTTAAATGCCTATATCTTTTTTGTTTTTAACCTACAGATCTAAATTATGGTACGTAATTTACTTTTGATGATATAAATTGGAGCACCAAATTTGGTTGCCTTTACCATGTTACCTCCGGAGATATAAACAAAAATTTTCCGAAAGAAAACGCAAAATTTTCCGGGAAAGACTGGGTCGATTTTCCTGGATAACGAACTTATCCAAGCGACTTACATGGTGAAGGTACTCACCAAATTTTATCAAAATAGGCTGCTTATATTTTGAGTTATCGGTGTAAAGTAATTTAAAAATACATTCTAATGGGTTTCCTAGAAAAACTATTTTAATCCAAGTTAATTATAAAATTTGGGAAACTTTTCATTTATTTACTAAGGCTATTATAATGCTTATAGGTTTTTCAAAATAATGCTAATCGTAAATATATGTATTAGGCTCCAGACAAAAAAGTCTGCGTGCAGCAAGTGCATCATGGTAGCAAATTTTCATTAAAATGTTTGTAATATTAATAAGTTTTTTTTTCGCTGAAAGGCATCAAATTTGGTAGATAACATAATCTTGGAGCAAAAACCTATATCGTCACCCAGCTGCCAGAACCTTGTACCTCAAAAAATACAACTTTCCAGTAATTTCTTTTAAATTCATGATGAGAATTAACCTTTAGTTTAAGGATTGATTTTGTCAGGCGAAATTTGAAAAAGATTACAAAAATGGATACAGGTGTTAGTTTGGTTTTACTCAGAACTATTTTCAACCTGAGCTGGAATACTGTGGATTAACAATAACAATAAAAATAAACTAAATGTCATATTAACACAAATAGGAACAAAACAATCGGAAAATAAATAATACTCAATACAAAACTATCCATTTTTCATATTCAAAATGATGGCCTTTATAGGACCAGTCGGAGCAAGTGTTTTTAATTTTTTTGGGAGCTGAATGAATATCCTGGCTGCCTGGCATGAGAACCCCTCTCTTGAAAAATTGTGTTCGATGAAACGGTATGCCCAGTATCTGCTCTCTTGTTAAGACTCAGCTTCCGACCGCTTCTCCATTTTATCATACAAACATACGAGTGTTTTGATGTTCATTAGAATAATAAAGAGTTTGCACAAGTGTACCCATCTTTGCTCCTTGATCTTCCCATGGTAGTTGCTATTACAGACTCTTTAATTTAAAGATTACTACAACTATTTCGCTATGTGGTTATAAAAGTATGAAAGTGACGGACACATCGTGGCGAATAGCTGTATGTGATAATAAGATAGGGTAAATCTTAAACTCATTTATCTTGTTGAATATTAGTTTAAAAATACATGGTATCCTATTTTCAAAAACACAGTGGCCTCTTGTTAATATTTTTGGTTTATGGTATATTGCATTCTACATGTGATTTATAAGTACCCATCAAAACTTACGAAATACGAATACTATGATATATAAAAAGTTCAATAATACCTTACAAGGTTAAAAAAAGTGAATGCCTTAATAATTATACACGTAACTTGTCTTTTGATCTATTTTAATACATATAAGCGACAAATCGCTAACAAACAGAAATACTAACATAAGGTGTTTTTTTTTAGTGAATTTTTATTATTATAGTTATACTGTTAACATTTGATTTCCACATAGCCATAACTTTTTAGCATATACATGGCGATTTCAAATAATTATGTCTACTCACGAAACTAATTATTCACGTTCTAATTTTTCGGTAATTAATAAATGGGTTATACCGTAGCAGCAATTAATTGTTTACTCTTTACTAAAGCAGCAATTAATTTTTTAAGGCAATATTTGACAGGTGTAGATATTAACAACGCATTAGCCAGTTCCGAGACTTCACACTTATCTTTCTGTGCAGGGTGACGCATTGAAAACGAACTGGCAGCCATAACTGCCAGGAAAAGATTTTGTTGAAAAACCTTAAACACGTCAAGTTTGCTTGCGAGGGGGACAACTTCTGGCGCAAAAAGTATAGCCCAAACTTTACCTTCCTAAGCTAGGGTGTCATCCCTAATTTTTTTTTGAAATGGGAATAGCGCGCATGTGACACACCAGCTTTTGATTCCCTATACATTGCCTTTTTATCTTTGTAATTCGATAAACATTTTGTTAAAATTTTTGCCTAACATTTGCAAGCATTTCAGTAGTAATTCTCCGGCATTAATCACTATTGCGCTGACGTAACTCTTCCAATGAATGGCACCCTGTAGCATAAACTATTGATTTTAAATGCCCCACAACCTATCTATTTACCAGGAAAGTGTATATGCAAGAACTCCCTAACAGTAACGGCATAATGCGGTTTTTGACACCATTTTTCTCTTGTAATGGATGCTGGTTAAGCTCAACTCAAGCATTAATAATTTCTCGGGAAATGCATTACTGCTATTTCACAAATCTATATCGTCTAAGCGAATAGACCGAATTTCAAAAATAAAAAAGCAGTGTATAGGAAATAAAAAGCTCTTTTTACCGAGCTATCACATGGCCGCTATTCCCATTTGAAAAAATCTGAGAGATGACACCCCCGCTTAGGAGGCTATACTTTTTGGTTCAAAAAGTTGCCCCTTTCACAAGAAAACTTAACATGTTTGAGGTTTTCTTAGACAAAATCTTTTCCTGTCAGGTATGGCTGCCAGCTCGTTTTCAATGGGCTACCATGTATATTTGGTATTTAGCAAGTAAAGCATAAGATATCAATGGAAAGTGATAATATTAGATAAAAGGAAAAACTGGTAGTTGCGTTGCATAATGGATTTGGTTAGAAATGTTGGTAAAATCGGTGAGGGATTGAATTATAAATCAGAAGGCGACGTAGCTCAGTTTGAAAACAGGCTCACGTTGGGTTGCCATTTTGATACGTCCATTCCCGTATCGGGTTTGCATCTCAGGGAGGGCGAAATAAATTTGTTGTCTGAAAATCAATTAAAAATATCACACCATTTCATACTGTTCAATCATCCATCCCGCTAATGACTCAAGTATTTGAGTTGGATCGTCCAATAAAAAGCCTGGACGCTGCAAGTGCGTTATGGTAGCGCATTTTCATAGAAACACTTTTAATGGCAAATAAGTTTTTTTTTAAATGAAAGCAGGCATCCAGTTTGGTTGACCGTATAACCTTTAAAGTGGAAATAATATACCATATTTCACCAAAATAACTTTATTGTTTGAAAAAGCACGAAAAGAAACTTAAAATCTTCCAGAAAAAGCTACTCCGATTTTCCTAGCGAACGAACCTCTTCAAGCTATTTACACACCTGCCAAAATATAATTAGTCACAAAAAGCTTGTCAACAAAGATTCCAAAAAAACTTTTGCATAAAAATTTGCGAACAACTTATGTCACCAAAATTCTCCATTTTTTTTACAAGAATTGCCTTAGGTAATGTTACACGAAAATTACGTTTTCCACGGAAATTTCGAAACACTTTTCTTCACGAAAATTCGAAAAAAAATTTTACCATAACTTATTATTATTTATAATTTGTAAAATTGAACATGCTACAATGTCTTTTTATTCGGAAAATATCTGAAAATGCTTCTGTAATGCATCTGCCAGATACAAATTTTGACATGTTACGGCTCAACATAAATATTGCTGCGCCGCCGAGTTATGCAATAAAAATAAGATGACTGTGGCAGTTAAAAAGCAAATTTACTTTCATTATCGAAAAAATTCTAAGCTTGACAACACTGCCGATGCCTTTTTTTTACGAGACCGTTCCAAGATTTTTGAACAGAACGCTGTGTTGTCATATTTCAATAATTATACAATACATAAAAATATGATATTTAGAGATATTTAGTTACAGTACAGCTCTAAATTCGTTGCAATAAAAACAAGATGAATGTGGCATTTAAAAAGCAACTTTACTTACATTATCCGAAAAATTGTAAACTTGACAACGCTGCTGATGCCTTTACTGAATAGGGAATCCTCAGTAATCCTCCAGTAGCAAATTTAATTTTTTTCAATACGCGATTTTTGAAATACGATACCGTTCCCGGATTTTCGAACATAACGCTGTGTTGTCATATTTCAATAATAATACAATACATAATAGTATGATATTTAGAGGTTTTAGTTACAACAGACCGCTTAATAGATTGCAATAAAAATAAGTTTGTGCTGTGTTTAAATAATTAAATTAAAATAATAATTACCTACCTATCTGAAAAACGTTAACTTGGAAACATTACTAATACCAATTAGATGTTGCATTTTCAACAACCTTCTAAAATATTATATAATAAATAAATAAATCCCCGAAGTATCAAACACAGTATGTAAGAAACTATTGTTTTCTATTAAATTGTTGTTAGGTACTGTTATGAATATAAAACTTGACGAGGGAAAATGTTAGTAACACTTGTTCCTTGGAAGGGCAACACGTGATAATTTTAATCTTCATAAATGTCAAGAGCAAGATGCAATTTATTATTTCTCTACAAGCATAATTTGGCCAATGAACTCATATGCATATGATGCATGTTATTACCAAGTAATTTCATGAATATCCTGTCATTTACATTAACTCGTCGAAGTAACTTTACATTTGCACACATGTATCGCGAAAATTTGCATTTTTCATTTAAAATTGCAGCTTTGAATAGAAAATCAAAATAGCTCTCCAAAAAGGTGGCCCTACCTTCCCCATTCAAATTAAGTGGGCAAGCGGTTGAATGCTACAAGTTGTATTCAAAAATTGTCCCCCTCACAAGCTAAATCGACGTGTTTTAGGGTTTTTCGAAATTCTCACCAGTTCTCTGAAAAATCATTTTTATATATGTACATATATATTATATATATATATATATATATATATATATATATATATATATATATATATATATATATATATATATATATATATATAATATGGAGTTTGGATGCACCAAGTGCCGTTCGGTAAGCGAAAAATCTTTTAATTACCAAAAACTCCAACAAAAATGAAGCTGGTTTGATGAAATTTAATGCACATATTGCTTTTATAAAGGTTGTGTGACGTACCCAAATTAAATTTTCAAGGTTGACAGGAAATTGAGTTGTTAACATTTTAACAAAAAAGTTTATGAACATTCGGTAGCCAAACGCAATTGCGTACGAAGTTTTGCTACCGGTTATAGAAGATTTGTACATTTATCAGTTTATTGACTGAAGAGGGGAATATTTATTTTTATTTTGTGAAATAAAAAATATATATAAAACTTTTAGATCACAAACTCTATAATTATATATCTGATAAGTTGCTGCGCTAACATGACAGAAAGGGTCCATTTGAAATAAAATTTCTTCGAATATTTTAGTTAAATTAACAGCACTAGCTGTTGAGACAGACACTTAAGACCTTGACACTTCTTACAATATTTGCTGTCCACATCTCGCATTGGTTTCTGAATTTTGGTTTAAAAGTCACCAATTTAGACGTTGCACTTTTCATATTCAAGGTTTTAAAAGAAAAACCATTAGGTTTACAAATTTTTGTTTTTGTTTTTTTCGGACTTTTGTATCAAAAGCTATATCTTCGCCTGAAAATTTTAAATATCTTGATCTTGTGGCCCCCTTTGACCCCTATTGCATTGTCGAAGTCTATTTTGTGTCATGTCTGAATATACGAATATACTCCATGGATAATGCCGATGAGGGCCCAGATATTCTAACTACAAGGGGTCATATATTCTATTGTGAATATATCTAAAACCATAGCTCCAGTATATAACTGAAATTTGGAATTATTCGCGAAGCGATAGACATTGAAAAACGTCCCAATTGTTTAAACAAGAAGGATGATTGTCACTGATTTCTAGTTACCTGGTAACCCATTATACGTATCTTTATTGGAAATAAATAGGTTGGCTTATAAATAAATAGAGACATTTTCTGCCTTATTACCTAACACAACAAATACTTTCAATTTGACTTATGACTAGTGTTGAACATACCGAGACCTTGGAGACGATTTATAGAGTAGAAATATTGAGACCCAGAAAGAGAATTACAACAGCCCAACATATTGTCCACTGCTCTAAGGAGTAGGCAGATTAAGCGTCTTGAAAATGGCTCCAAAGGATTAGTCGAAACGCCCAGTGTCAAGAATTTCTGAAAGCTGTTTAACCCGAAGATCAAGGGTTTCTCATATATATATATATATATATATATATATATATATATATATATATATATATATATATATATATATATATATATATATATATATATAAAGACCCTGGATGAGCATTCTAGCGAAAATTTTCTAATAATAATGGGACTACCACTGGAGTTTTCTGGATGTAACAGGAGTAGAAACCAATCAAATCGATTAAGTCATTGCCAAACAATCCGTGAATATACACAGAAAAAACCAACATACATACTAAACTAAACTGAAAATCTTATTACTATTTAAAGTCGCTTTAAAATTAGTCTAACTAAAGAACTGCCACTTTTCTCTTCTTAGTGATTGTGATATTAGATAAGTATCTGGAAGTTTTTATTAAATAAATTGATGCTCCCTATAGGAAAAAAACAACAGTTTCTTTGTTATAGTTTAAACTACACCACTTTTTGTAATTTAGTAGACAACACAAACAAATATATTATTGTAATTGTGGTAATTGTGAGGAAGCTAATCTCATACGCGAACATTCTAGAAATTGTCTTGAAAACTGTTCTAAATTTATAGGCGATTGACATCAGCTTCAGACACTATCATAATAAGGTCATATCGTTTACCTCGTGAGTAAGAAAAAGCAACTGAATTAATTATTATTAATGATTCTTATCCTACAAATTACCAATTTTTTGTGTCCAAAAAACGAAAACTTTATACCTGATCCTTTAAGTAGGCGTGAGATGTTGTGTGTCTGTTCAGCGTGCAACGAGCTAAGGTTTTCTTTAAAATTTCAAGGCGTAATTATAGACTAAGCGCTCACCAATATTAAAATGGTTAATAATCAAGAAAAATGTGATCTGTAACGCTTTTTATCAAACCACTCAAATTTGTCATTTATCGTCGGTCAGTTAATTGGACCAATTCTTATAGAAGAAAATTTGACTCCAGAAAAATATCTAAATTTATTCAGAGATAGTGTGACGCCAGAATTTCAAAATCGCTCTGGTGACTATTAAGATGTATGGTTTAAGCAAAAGGGTACACCTTTACAGTTTCGCCTCGAAGGCCAAAATAATGAACATAAGGAGACTGTGCTAGTTGGAAAGAACTGCTGGAGACAGAGAATCATGGTGGCGATGGCAAGGCGACAGGGATGATTGTATTAAAACTTACTCTCAAAATGTTGCTTAAAAATCTACTTAATATTGTCTCTTTTGTGTAATTTTCACACCTATCTTTTTAGCCCTTCTGACAAGATTAAATTTTCTTAAGAATCTTCACTAATGAGGTTATCTCGAGTTTTGAATTTTGAAAAATTTTCTTCAAATGAGCGCGAACTATGCCCTCTAGAACACATATCCGGGGTCAGTTTCAATTTTATGTCGTTTAATAGATTGGTCACTATCCTGCGAAATATTTTAGTGTTTGGTTGTCGTCTTTCTGGGTAGTTGTTTTCATATGAATTGGCAGCTGCCTCAGTATTTCGGTTAGAACGAATATAACATTCCAACATGTCAAATAATTCTTTATTAATGAACATTTTGTTAAATAATATTTAAAATAAACAGAAAGCAAACTATTTAGTACAAAATTTTAAGCAACGTGTTAAATACACTTCTGAACCTGTGTGGTTCAGGGGTAAGAACGTGTGCCTCTGAACCGAAGGGTACTGGGTTCGATCCCGGGGTACTCCTTTTACTTTTTCAGTACAAACTGTAAAATTAACATCAACCGAGGTTCTGGCATTGTATTTGAGCAAGTTGAATGTCTGCATGTTCCGCCCTTCGGAGGGGGCGTAAAGCCGTCGGTCCCGTGTCCATGCGATGTTGGGTACGTTAAATATCCCTACCCTCCTTACAGAAAGGCAGGGGTTCGGCAAAATTTCCAGGATAGTGAGGTGAAACTGCTCCCTGGCGTCGGTGATTTGCCATAGTCGCGGAAATAGGCCGACGTTAAAGAAACAAAACACACACACACACAAATACACTTCAAATTGTTCAAATAATTAAGAATGACAGTATTCTTAATTGTCGCGATAGTGTTTTATCCATAGCATCGTTTCTTCTGTTGTTTTTCAGTTGACTTACATTTAAAATTCAAACAATTTTTCAAGCGTCTCCGTAAATCATGAATCTGCCTTTTATTGATTTCTGTTAGTAAATTAAGGTATTTACTAGCTTTGCCTATTTAATTAAATTATAACAATTTGTTAGGATAACGTTGTAATGTAAAATATCATTTGTGATAATGGGCCGATTCATTGGTGTGCTCAAAGTTCCAATTTTTTTATCGTGAATAATTACGGAAAATTATGTTAAAAGTATAAGCCTATTGTTAGACTTCATGGCCTACTGCTTTTTGAACACTTTTTTTGTCATTTGCTTTCTGTTATTGGACTTCATAGCCTACTATACTTAAAACGGTTTTTCTCAAAATTGTCAATGCAATTACAAGATTTCTCAAGCATGTTGTACATAATTGGAAAGCTCTTTTCACAGGCTATCACATGAGTGAAAATCCAATATAGCTGTCATAATAAAAACAAGCGTTGATACATGTAGCTCAAAAACAAATGACAATCCAAAGTTGAGAATGGCACAATAAGATTACGCTGTAAAAAGTGTCCTGATAATGTGCAAGTCCTAGACATGTCAGCTGAACGCCTACTTAGATATTGAAGAAAAAAGAAATCGACAAATTCTGTTTTTTCAAAATAACTCCAAAACGAAAAGAGGCTGTGCAAAATACAAGTCATATTAGGAACGAGCATGAAATTCTGCAAAACATTGCAAATTTAACCGTCTCTCTATCTCTAATAATAACGGAGATAGCAATACATTCCCATCCAGTTTGGGACACACTGTATATATATATATATATATATATATATATATATATATATATATATATATATATATATATATATATATATTTAAACATGGAAAATCGGTTATACCGGCTATATCTATATCTTGTATATTACAATTTTTCTACGTTTGAGAGTCTCAGTTTTTAGTTTTAACTCGCTTGTGTAGCACAGGCAAGTGATAAAATGACCAGTAGTCACTGGACGTGACGTAACAACAGTTCGTTGCCTCATGTATATATATGTCCCCTTAATGTGCTCTGAGATGAGTTCTTTTTTTCTTTGGTGTCGGAAACGTGCTATTTTTGGACCGCAAGATGTTTTGTAATCTGCTGAAATGTGCTTGTTGTCACATAACACTAACCTATATAATCATTGAATACGTTATATTAGTAAATTTTAATTTTTCTCAGAATGCTTTTCTTAAGCTTTTTGATATAAGTTTTGTTTAGGCTTTAACACTATACAAATTTGATTCCATTCAAATACATTGTCAAGCAAAACTTTTATGGTAATGAGATAATACACTAATTATTGTTGCCCTTACTTGGTGAAACCGTTCCATACTAAATACAGACCTACAGACTATTTCGTTGGCTTCACAAATGTTTGTTTTCTTTCATGTAACCGGTTTCGCTGTTTCGCAGCATAATCAAACAACGAAACCGGCCACAAAAAGAAAACAAATATTTGTGAATGCCTGTGTTTAGAATAAAATAATAAACGAAAATAAGTACCCTTTAGAGACCCTAATTAATTATAACATATTTTTAGACCGTAATGTCATTTCGCTAACAAAGTAAGCTTCGTTAGAGGACAAAGTCACTTTGACCTGATACATTATTTTATCCTCCGATGAGGGTAAATTTGTTTGGGTCTCTGTTGCGGTAAATTTAGTTTTTCAATGTGTACTAATCAGTGCTCATCACAGGTTTTGTGTATGTGTGTATGTGTATGTGTGGCGCGCGCTTTGTGAGGGCACGCCTCTGACCTTTTTCCCCTCAGGGCTCGTCTGCGGCCTTGCCGCCCCAATAGCACTGCAAAGCCTCTGACCATAGACATGTCTCTTGGCCACAGGTCATTTGTACTTAAGTTAGTGCTTGCGTTAATGGTTTATATATATATATATATATATATATATATATATATATATATATATATATATATATATAATAACTTACGATGATTCAGGTCGTAAGTTTTTTAAATGAGAATCATAATTTTATGCTGTTTTTCCATAGACCCGATTACTATTTATATGATGATGAAAAAAAAAATGGTACCTGACATAACAATTTTTTGACAAAATTGCATTATTTACTTAAAAATATATAAACGTAACTTTGATAAGAAATAACAAATATTTATCACAGTTTTTATTTAGGACGAGTTTTCTTTAGAATAATAAGGTTTTCATTCACATTTCTAAAGTAACGAATACTTCAATTTGTGATTTTTGATACGTTGCCATGTAACTATTTGACAGGTGGAACAAAAAGCGAAGTCAAAATGAATTTTTAGCAACACTCATTGTAATAATTTATTGATTACTTTCTGTTATCAGTATTAAGTTATCGAAATTTTTAAATTATTTAATAACCTTAGTGTTAAAAGTGTTAAGGTGCTAAAAAGTAATCAATTCTAGTTCGAATTGAACAAAAATGGCACGTTTTACGGAAAGGGAAATAATAGAGGTGTTAATGATAATTGAATGTGGCCCCAGGCTTAGAAGTCATCAGGAAGCATGTGAGTTGTTTAACCAACAACATCCTGATAGACCGCCAATTGCAAAATCCACAGTAAGTAAACTACTTCCCAAATTCACAGAAATAGGATGCCTAAAAAATTTACCCCGAAAAGGTCGACCTCGAGTATTGGATATATTCCTTGTATCTGAAGAAAATCCTCACATTATACAAGGCAACCAGTCCTAAATAAGAACGTGGACCAATATTTAGTGGTAAAATTATTCAGGGAAAAGAAGTATCACCTTTACAAAGTGAAATTGATACACAAGTTAAACGATGATGATTTAGACCGTCGTTTACAGTTTTGTGAATAATTAATGTTAACATTATCTTATAAAGCCACTTTTTGCTTCAGTGGAACAGTAAGTCGTCACAACTCAAGATATTGGTCACGGGGAAATCCTTATTGGACTCAAGATACCCACAGTCAACGTCATGGCACAGTGAATGTATGGTTGGGAATAATCGGACGACGTTTCCTAGGGCCTTAACTTTTTCAAAGAAATCTTACACCGGCACGTTACCTGCATTCCTTGCGATTGGATTTAGTGCCACCTCCGGCAGGAATTTCTCCAAATAATAACGAGGGAGATGTGCTCCATCAAGATATTTGGTTCCAGCCTCCCCACTTTGGTTAGACATCCGTTAATATCTAGATGCCACATTTCCTGGAAGATGGACAGGGTTCCGAGGAGCAATCTACTTGAATGGTGAAACAACAGACCGAATAATTTAGAGGAGCTATAGTAAAGAATTCACGCTGAAGTTGGCAAATTACTTCTCACATTTTTGAGCGCAGTGTCCAAAGTGTTTAGACTCGTATCGGTTAATGCCAAATGGTAGGTGGAGAACAAATTTGCGACAAATTTTGGTCGTTTTCCTTATTTCTATTAAACTTACGTTTCCATTTTTTAAAGTAAATAATGTTAGTTTTTCAATAAAATTGTTATGTAAGGTACTAATTTCTTTCATCATCATTTAAGTAACAAGCAGGTCTATGGAAAAACAGCAAAAACTATGGTTGTCATTTAAAAATACCCTTATGATGACGACACCATTAAGAAATGGGTGACGTCATAAGAAAAAATTAAATAACTCATTTATGAATTAGGTTCCAAACTTTACCACATGTAATCACAGGTTCTAATCTTCGCATAAGTGCGAAACAATTGTATAAATATAAATTAAAACATAGCTTTCATATTTAATAACAATTCAAAATGATTTATACAACTCTACTTTACTTACTTTAAAAAACATAACTCGGAGGTTACCTATTATTTTCTAACATTATAAAATGGCATTAAGAGATACAAATTTCGAACATTGATCGCTCATTTATCTATAAACTTATTTATTTATTTACTAAGATTATTTCGTTTTATATTTATATAGCATTCTATTGGGTCTGGCATGCGGCACTCCTTAATCGACTTTCATTACCTTCAAAAATATACCTATGGATATCTAGTTTCTTGAGGGAACACTCATTGCTTGCTGTTGTCGATAATGTTTGACCAAATTAATTACAAATTGATGCAGGATTCCGTTTTGGCACCCACAGTTTTCCTTTTCTATATAATCAATCTTCTGTTAACGACCAACAATCGGATCTACAGTTCCGCTAGCGATAGCACTCTTCACAGAGCGTTTTTATTCCAATAGACTGATGCCCAGTTTCACAAAGCTCTACTAAATATTTAACATGACAACCTAATATTTTGGGGTTGTGATTGGTTGTATTAAGCCTTGTTTAACTAACCGGCCGTTGATAATTGATCGTGCTTTGTGAAGCTGGGCATATGACTCGAAATAACCAACTTACTAAATGATAACTTATCTAAGATTAGTTAGGGTTGTGCAAATCTGGTAATGTTTAATACTTCAAATACACAGAATTGCATCTCCTTTAGTAAGAGCGACTTACATGACCCAGATAAAAACACTGCTCAAAAATCAACACCATCTAGGTTGGATATAACTCTTGCACAGGATCTTTGCTGGCATTTACATGGTTGCAATATTGCAAAAGAGGTAGTAAATTTTTATAAAACTATTTTTAATAGCAAATATGTCTTTTATAAATGAAAGCCAGCATCCAATTTGGTAACCAGTATAACTTATATAGAACAAACGATATACCACATTTCATCAAAATAACTTTATTGTTTGAAAAAGTACAAAAAATTTCCGAAAATGAATTTAAATGGTCCCGAAAAAGCTGGTCCGATTTTCCTGGACAACGAACTTCTTCAAGCTATGTACCCACCTACCAAGATATAATTATTCACAAAAAGCTTTTCGACACAACTTAGAAAAAATAATTTTTCATGAAAATATGCAGACAATTTTCTCACGAAAATCCGAAAACATTTTTTACAATAACTTATTAAACATTTATTATTAATTACCAACACCAAAATTTTACAAACAATGATTTCTACCGAAACACAAAAAAATGTATACGGGACCTCGATTTTTTTTCACGAATAATATAAACGAAAACCTCTCTAAATGCGTCATTTTCATGGGAGTCTGTTATGTATTGGTAAAAACGCCGTACCATAATTTTTAATATGTGCCAAAAATGTTAAACAATTGAAATAACTCGAAAAGGATGAACGCTTCCAAAATTCTTTTTTACAAACATGCATTATAATTCGATGGAAAATGCAAAAAAGCAATAATATAAGAGGTGTGCAATTTAAAGTAAGAAAATTTGTATTACCAACGACTTATGGTCTGTGATTGTCGAAATAATTTTATAAGATGCAGCTCAAGATACCCTAAAATATACGTATACTATTTTTTTTTTAGTAACGGCAATATTGAGCTTTACCGTAGAAATGCGTCACCCTGTATATATGTAAACGGATAAAACCTGAAACTAGCACTGCATATGGGTTCTGGGGGTTCTAGTTCACGCTCATTTGAAGAAATCTTCTCAAAATACAAAAGTCGCGGTCTCGTCAAAAACGAATTTCGCTACAAATTATAGAGTTAAACCATTTTAGTAGTCCATTAAATTTTCAAGTTTAACCGTTATTGATGTTCTTTTGTCATAGAGTATACCTCTATAATCTCAATGCGCCTGTTTCACCACAGACTTTTATGTTTTTGACATTTCACGTCTAAATTAACGGTCAGCTCAGGCTGGGAGAATCCGTCTGTCTAATTCAAACATAGCATTGTTTAATCAATTTGTTACGTATATTGTACATACATTTTATCTTTCTGCACTCATTCCCAATATTAACTTCAACCATGCCAAATCTCACACTCTTCCGTGCGCGCAATGTGCTTAAAAAGGTGTACAAAGCTTTTTCTTCAGTCTATAACTAAAAATACTGCTAAAGCATCAACGAAAGGTTTTATTTAAAATGAATTTTCTGAAAATGTTGTAGTAAAAAAAGAACAATGACGGTTGAAGCTGAAAGTTTAGGATTTGTACAACACAGTTCTTGCGACATTTTCTCTACATAGCCCGTATTCGTTTCAGGTGATTTGCCTGATAGTTGCCAATTTTGACATTTCAAACCGCAACTTTGATATTTTGAGAGGAAAAACAATAAAATTTTCAAAGTAATTTTACTGGCGTTTCTTGACTTTTTTGCGCCGAAAAAAACTTAATCTTTGTCTGTAATATACAGTAAATTTTGTAATTCACACAAAATATTTTGTTTTTGTGCTTTTCTCTGGTCATCAGTGGTACTCATTTTTTTCTTTAAATGCCCATAACTTTTTTCCTTTCAACTTACAGATTTAAATTTTGGTATGTAGTTGGCTTGTTATAATGTAACCAAATCTGGTTGCCATAATTTTGTTATCTCCGAAAGAAAACCTACAATTTTCGAGGAAAACTGGTCCGATTTTCCTGGCTAACGAACTTGGCCAAGCCATTTGCAAAAGGAAGGTACTCGCCAAATTTGTTCAAAATCGGCCCATTCATTTTTGAGCTAAACAAAAACTTTTTGTTCCAAAAAAATCACAGAAACCATTAGAAGAATAAAATTAAATCATCGAAAATATTATTCTCATTTATACAAAATAGCCACATCTGATGAACCCTTTTGCCCATGTGATAGATTTACGGCACAAACTCTAAACCACATCATTTTTGAGTGCAGTTTATATATTTCAGAGGGAAACAATTTTATCTCTCGATTGGCACAAAATAAAACTCCTTTTTTCACCAACATATTATGTCTGATCATCCCAAACGACACGGTAGTGTACAATGTAATTTATTCATTTTTAAAGGAAGCGAGCATAATTATTTGAAATAATTTAAAATAGTAACTATATGTCAAACTAAATTTTATAAAAAAAAGAAAAAAAAGTCTGATGTGTCTAACCCTTAAGTGTTTTCCCCGGTCGTTAGTGGGCTTTCTTGTTTGTAAACGATAATTTAAAATGTCTGTACGCAGCAAGTGCGTTATGGTAGTGAATTTTCATAAACATATTTTTAAGGGCAAATATGTCTTTTTTAAATAAAGGGCATGGAATTTGGAATAGCCTACATATGGTAGAAACCTTGTACCATATTTCATCAAAATAACGTTATTGTTTGGAAAAGTACAAAAAATTTCCCAAAATAAACTTAAAAGTTTTCACGAAAAATACTGTACCCACTTGCACGGCCAAGGAACCTGTTCAAGCTATTTACACAACTGCTAAAATCTAATTATCCACAAATTTTGACAAAAGTTTAGAAAAAATGTTTGCATGACAATTTTCAAACAATTTCTTTAACAAAAATTTCCATTTTTCTTTACTAAAATTGGTTAAAGTAATGTTACACGAAAATTATGTTCTTTTAAGGAAAATTTGCTAAACAAGTATTTTTCACGAAAATGAGAAATAATTAATTTTTTACAATAAATGATACATTTATTATTACCAACACTTTACAAGAAAATCTTCCATAAATAATTTGTTCAAAAACACAAAAGTAATTTTACATAATCTTTTTGACACGAAAATTTGCTAAAAAAATCATAATATTTACATTCTATAATATAAAGCCGCGTACCACATTTAAGCTGCCACAGATTTTTTATTTTCAGAGGTAAAAAATTTCCCAGGAAAAACTGGTACGAGTGATTTTCCTGACTAACGAACTTAACCAGGCCAATTGTAAAAGTAAGGTACTCACTAGCTATGATCAAAGTCGGCCTATTATTTATATATTTATATATATATATATATATATATATATATATATATATATATATATATATATATATATATATATTTATTTATTTATTATATATATATATATATATATATATATATATATATATATATATATATATATATATATATATATATATATATATATATATATATATATATATATATATCCCACTGATAACCCAGAAAAGAATAGATCGACTTTGATCGTATTTAGTGAAGACATGTTTTACAAATGCAAAAGTCTCCTTATGTTAGTGAATTTTCAGAGAAAACTCACTAAAAAACCCAACACTAAAATGACTATGGTAACAAAAGAAAACCACAAAGAAAATATTATGTTTAGTGAAAATTCACTAGAATCCTGAGATAGCGGTCAACTACTTCATTAAATTTGTAGTTACTTTCTTAGGAACCGAAAAACTGAAGTTTAATATTCAGTATGAACGTACGAGCGCATCCATTATATCAAGATCTGTTCGACCATAGAGTAATATGTGTTTTACATTGACATATTAATATATTAACCGTCAGCTAAAACCTGGCACTGGCAATCCTACTGTCTAATTAGAACAAAGCATTGCTTAATCTATTTATAACCACAATTTATACAGACATTTTATCTTTCTGCTCTCCTTCTTTATATGAACTTTAACTATCTCAAATATCACACTGTTGTGTGTGCGCAATGTGCTTAAAAAGGGGTATAAAGTTTTCTCTTCATGTATTATAACCCTATAATTGAAATTACTGCCAAAGCATCAAAGAAAAATCTATTTGAGATTTATTTTCTGCAAATATTTAAGTTAAATGAAGGACAATGATGGCTGAAGCTGAAACTTGAGGCTTTATAGAACATATTTCTTACGACATTAGAATCTGAAACTCAAACATAAGCCGTATGACTTTCAGATTCTTGATATGGAACATGTCAATTTTGACATTTCAAGTCGCGACTTTATCGTTTTACAAAGAAAAACTATAATGCTTATCTTTTATTCTTTTAACGGAGAGATTCAAACTTTGGTACGTGGTTGTATTTTTAATATATATATATATATATATATATATATATATATATATATATATATATATATATATATATATATATATATATATATATATGTATATATATATATATATATATATATGTATATATATATATATGTATATATATATATATATATATATATATATATATATATATATATATATATATATATATATATATATATATATATATATACCCGCGTACCGAATTTTGTTGCCATAGATATGTTATTTTCAGAGATATAAACATTTTTCGAAATAAAACACAGAATTTTCTCGGAAAAACTAGTCCTATCTTCCTGGCTAACGAACATATCTAAGCGACTTGCGAAAGGAAGGTAGTCAATAAGTATATATATATATATATATATATATATATATATATATATATATATATATATATATATATATATATATATATATATATATATATATATATATATATATATATAAACATATAAAGTCTGAAATTGAGCTCGGCTTTGGGTTCCAGGGGTATAGCTAATTTGAAGAAATTTCCAAATTCAAGTCGCAATCTCCTCATTAGTAACTTTTGTAAAGAAAATTTACTAAAAATAATTTACTGATCTTGATCAAATTTGACAGGTTTCTCTTTTAATAAATTTCTTAGACGAATTCTCACATCTCCAGAAATATTTAACCAATTTTGATGATATTTGGTACACACATTACGTCTGATTATGCTTTATTATGCACAAAATATACAATTTTTATGTAAAAGTAACAAAGTAAGTTATTGGATTTCATAATAAAGCATCAGCACTTTTTCTTTTACTATTAGGTGCTTCTTGGCATTCATTTAAATTTATAGATTTATGTGTATCGATGTCCACCTTGTATCATAATTAATTTGCAAAAAATAATAAACTAAATGCTTCTATAGTAGCCGTAGGCAAATATTTCGTCGCTACATTTAGCTATATGATTAAAAACGTTTCGACATATTATATTATTCACTGTCTAATAAATATTGATTATCTGAAAACTATTACAATGTAAACATAATTAATTCGTTCCAATATTTATATCCGTAACAAAAACAATATAGAGACAAACTAAAAATATATATAAGTAGTTGTGTTTTGCTACAGCGTCAGGTTGGTGACAAATAAAATTATTCATACTTGTCTATGCAAAAAATTCATTAGTCTTCTTCTTATTTATACAGTGAGTGGCAAAGTTATAGAATACTTTTATTAAAATCTCAACAATTTGTGTTTTGACGAAATGATTGGACACATAAACTAGTTTTCAAAAATACACATTTTGCGTAGAGCTTATCTTTCTCCTACTCCTACTATTCAAATATGAGGTAATTAATTTTTTTAAGACAACTCCCGTAAACATTTTTACTTTGATAGATCATTGAATTGTCTACACGGTACCATCACAATTTTGATACCTCACATTGTTAAATTTTTCAATGATCATTCATTTAAAAAGTGGAAAACATTAACTCCATTCAAAACAACAAACAAAAGATAACGAATAAGATAGGGTTATTTCCTGTAAATAAAATGTTCAAAATTGTATCCACAAGTTGTTAATCAATAATACCGAAGAATCAAGTGTACGTCATTGTCAAATGAACGTTATTCCTAATAACACAAATCTCCTTTAAAGTTAATTTAGCATAGAAATTTAGGTGAAACCCAGCGTATAGAAATTTTTATTCTTGTTGGATGCGGTGATAAAACCAGAACACCGGAAGGAGTGTGTAATGCGAAATATCCAGATAGACGTATCAGTCAATCCACTGTGAGTAAAATCTAGAAGAAATTCAAAGAAACTGGATACGCTAAACACATGTAAATTGATGAAGACTTAAAACTTGATTATCTTATTAAGTGTGGGTGAGAATCCTCATGTTGCATATCGATTGCAGCAGACTATGAAATTTCTCAGCGATCAGTATTACGTGCATTAAAATTAGAAAATTACCATCTTCACAGAAGCCTCGGTCCAGGGGTAAGAACGTGCGCCTCTGAACCGAAGGGTACTGGGTTCGATTCCCAGGGTGTCTCTTTCACTTTTCCAGTACAAACTATAATAAATCAACATCAACCAAATTTCTGGCAGTGTATTTGAGCAAGTTAAATATCTGCACGTTCCACCCTTCGGAGGGGGCATAAAGTCGTCAGTCTCGTGTCCATACGATGTTCTGTATGTTAAGTATCCTAACCCTCTTTCGAGAAAGGCAGGGGTTCAGCAAAGCTTCCAGGGTAGAGGGTCGAAAGTGCTCCCTGGTGTCGGTGATTGACAATAGTCGCGGAAATATGCCGACGTTAAAGTTAAAAAAACACATTTACAAAACACAGCTGTTAACTTAATAGGGATGGCGCGGACCGAGGAACGCTTTTTTGTGAGATAATGAAAGATTGATGCAACCGTAATCCAAACTTTGCCAAATCCTTTTTTAGGACAAATCAACAAAACTAAATGGGACAGTAACTAAACAAAATTACAGGTATTTGAGCAAAGAGAATCTTCAATGGACAACTGAAGAACATATACAACACCCTCGTAAAGTTAACGCGCGGGCAGGAATAGTCAACGATAGAATCATAGGTCCTTTCTTCTTCGACGATACTCTCACTGGGCGCTGATATCATGTTTTCTAAGGAATAAACTTAGTGCTCTTGCTGCAAGTTTACGAAATGAAGATAATCCTGATTTACCAAGTGGTGATATTTGGTTTTAGCAAGACGGTGCATCTCCACACTTTGCACGTCCTGTTCGCGATATTTTAAATGACTGCTTTTCTGGCAAGGGCACCGGTAGGCGGGGACCAATAGAGTGGCCTCCACCCTCCCACCATGCCCCCAGATCTTACGCCGCTAGATTTTTATGGGGGTGTTTAAAACCAAAAATCTATGTAAACAAACCAGATAACCTAGAATATTTGAAAAATCGAATTAGGTATGAAGTCGGTGGATTGCATTTCGAACATTAGATTTAAAGGAAACAATACTTTAATTTGTTGAATAAGAGCCTTTATCTTTTCATTGTTGTTATGAATAGAGTTTGTTTTCTACTCTCTAAATTACTTTCATTCGAAAATGTATTAATATGCGGTATTAAAATTTTGATGGTACCGTGTAGAAAATTCAATGATAAATCACAATAAAAATGGGTTTTCATGAAAAAAAAATGTCGATGACGTCATATTAGAAAAGCAGAAGTGGTAGAAACATAAACTTTAAGCAAAAATGTGTATTTTTGAAAACTATAATAGACGTGTCCGAGTATTTCGTCAAAACGCAAATAGCTCAAATTTTAATCACCTTATTTGATAACGTTGCGGCTCATAATATGTTACTGGTAGGTATGATATGTTTTACGTTATAAAAAAAAATAAAAACGCAATACCCATAAAGGATAATATGCAACGCTTGAAAGAAACAGAAAATGATACATTTAATTAAAATTCCTTATTATCGCATCTGTTACATGGTCACGATATTATTTCAGTAAATAAGAAAAATACATACACTACTGATATAAAATCGAGTTCTATGAATAATCATAATCACATTCCTTTCAATTATCTAAATTGATGAAGGTTGATTCATTGTTTTTAAAGTAACGTAACGGTATGATTATCAAATATCTGCCTACGCATTAAACAAGTATTTCTTATCTTTGCAGTATCATATTGCAAATTGTTTGCATGCAACGAAAATAAAAGACCAAAGGTTGCATGCACCGTTGCAGAATGCTTAGTATTTATTTGGCGTTTGGGCAAATATATTGGACAACAAGACTCCTTTTTAGTGAATTTTCTTAAAAAAATCACTAATGAGGAGATTCCGACTTTTGAAAATATTCTTCAAATGAGCGCTATTTAGGACCCCTGGAACCCAAATCCGAGGTCGGTTTCAGACTTTATATATATATATATATATATATATATATATATATATATATATATATATATATATATATATATATATATATATATATACATATATATATATATATATATATATATATATATATATATATATATATATATATATGTATATATATTTATATATTTATGTGTCACACCTATAACTAAAAAAATAATAAACCGATTATGTTAAAACTTGGTGAGTACCTACCTTTCGCAAATGGCTTGGATAAGTTCGTTTGCCAGGAAAATCCGCCGAGGTTTTCCCGGAAAATTTTGGATTTTCCTTCGAAAAAAATTATATCTCCGGAATTAACAAACTAAGGGCAACCAAATTTGGTACGCAGATTTACATCACCATAGGTAAGTTACTTACAAAATGTAGCTTTGTATGTTAAAGGAGAAAAAGTTACAGGCATTAAAAAAAATTTGGGTTTTCCTCAAAACGTCAAAGTCGCGATTTAAAACACCAAAATTGGTAATATTTAGGCAATGAACCTGAAACTAATATGAGCTATGGAAGGAAAATGTTTCAAGAAGAATGTTTTACAAAGCCTGAAGTTTTAGTTTTAATCGTCATTGTCCTTCATTTTACTAAAATATTCCCAAAAAATTCATTTCAAATAGACCCTTTCTCTGATGCTTTGGCAATAGTGTTGACTATAGAGTTTATCGGTTAATGGTATATCATTTTTGTCGAATTTTCGTAAAAAAATCTTTAAAGCTCAATATACCCTTTATTATGCAAGATACGAAAAAAAAAATGTATACATTAATATTAGGGTGTCTTGAGCTACATAAAAAATATTTCTACAATTACAGGGTGGCTCATAAGTCGTTGGTGATTCAAATTTTTTTTTTTTTTTTTAATCGAACACGCCTTATGTTATTGCATTTTTGCATTTTCCATCAAAATATAATACATCTTTGTAAGAAAAGAAATTCGGGACGCAGCAAGTGTGTTATGGTAGCGAATTTTCATTAAATGCTTCAAACCTGAATAGCTCAATTCGCTATTAACCTATAAGGTTGACCAAGAAACCAGTTTTTTCGGAAACACTTTACTTGCGGAAATTTTTGTACATTTTCAACAACAAAGTAATTTTGATGAAACATGGCACACTGTTTCTACTATATAGGTTATCCTGGTAACCAAATTTGACGCCTGCTTCCTTAAAAAAACATATTTGCTATTAAAAATATATTTTTTTTAATCAAACACGCCTTATGTTATTGCATTTTTGCATTTTCGATCGAAATATAATACATCTTTGTAAGAAAATAAATTCGGGACGCAACAAGTGCGTTATGGTAGCGAATTTTTATTAAACGCTTCAAATTTGAACGGCTCAATTTGCTATTAACCTATAAGGTTGACCAAGAAACCAGTTTTTTCGGGAACACTTTAAGTTTACTTGCGGAAATTTTTGTACATATTCAAACAATAAAGTTATTTTGATGAAACATGGCACATTGTTTCTACTATATAGGTTATACTGGTAACCAAATTTGATGCCTGCTTTCTTAAGAAAAAAACATATTTGCTATTACAAACATTTTTATGGAAATTCACTACCCTAAGGCACTTGCTGCGTCCAGAATTTTTTTTTTTGATTAATGGTTGCCATGCTGTTGTAGAAAAATAAACTTACGCCATTTTTTAAAACTTGGCTTAAGCACAATATTACTAGACACGAATTTGACACTGGTAAGGCCCAGTTTCAGATACTTTTCACGTTAAGGTTTGGCCAGTCAAAAACTAAAGATGGAAAGGTGTTTAGGTAAGGTGGACCCCGTTTCGCAATTAGTGTGTTAAGGCTAAAAACCGCTAGAGCCCTTATATTTGTGTTCCATTACAAAACATATTTTATATTACATTTTTTAAGCAATAACAAAAGGAGGCTTGTCGGTCAATTGATAAAAACGTGTGCCTCTGAACCGTGGGTACTGGGTTCAATTCTCAGGGTTCCCCTTTCACTTTTTTCAGTACATACTGTATAATTAACATCAACCGTGGTTGTGACATTGTATTTGAGGAAGTTGACTTGTCTACACGTTCCGCCCTTCGAAGGGGCGTAAAGCTTCGAAATATGCTTCGAAATGTTCGTTCGGAACTAGAGCAAAAATGGTATAAGTTATATGAAAGTGGAGGGGAAACAATTTGAATATTTAATTACATCATATTTTTGCATTCATAGGTATTTTGTATTATTCTTTAATTGATGATCTTTTTGCCACTTTCGAAACAAAATTTTAAAAGTCGTATGTTATCGTGAGCAGAATTGAGAAGGCTTTAAAATGAGATGTCACTCAACAAAGGGTACCATTTAAAACTTAAGAGTACCTATTTTTAACCCATGCCTAAGGGGTAAGTTCCAAGATACAAAACTTACGCCATCATGCGTAAAACAAAGTCAAAGTATCTCCGTTTTTTCTTTTTTTTTTAAATCCGATATTTTCCTGGTGGGAACTTTTAATTGGCACAGCTTGGTGATGCTCTTTTTATTTCATCTTAATGCAATTCGATGCAGTTTTTTTTTCAACCACCATTTCTAACAGTTATAAGCATTGTATGTATCAAAGCTGTAGCTATTAGGATATTATGTTAACAAGATGGTCCTGATAGGGTTCCGTCATCCATCCAAGTACTGACCGTGCCCGACGTTGCTTAACATCGATGATCGCGTTGAAGCCAATCAAATCAATCAATCAACAAAACTTTATATACATTAGGAGGCATATTTACAAAAATATATACATACGTATACCTATCCTTTCTATAATATAAATAAGTAAGAATGTGAAGCTCCTATAACTGCAAGATATTTTCACCTAATGTTTATTTGGTTGATGTGTTAAGACTACACTAACTAATTACTAGACAATGTTGTACTGCTTGGGTTGTGGGTTATAAGTTTTCTTCGGGTTTCTCTGGAAAATGTAACTGCTGAAAAGTGAGATTTTAGACATATAGTCGCTTAGTTTAGTTGTTTTATTTAGATCAGTGTTTTTATAATCGCTACTGTTAATTTTATTTTCATTTATAATTGTGTCTTGTTACATTGAAAAAAGCAGATGTTGGTAAATTAATCTATGTTTGATCCTAAAACCACTGTTGTGTCTTACGGCGTTTATATTTTCTGTCAATTTGTTATTTGTAATTAACAATCTGAGAAATTTGTCAGATATTTTGCATAAAGTGTTGCATACCATAGATTTTTACTAACCAAGTTAGCGTTAGCGTCATCAGAGGGTAAATAATTATCGATTACTCATCCTCTGATGATGCTAACTTGGTTAGTGAAACGATCGTCATGTTTTTTAAATGTGTTGTGGTGATTTGGGTTCCCCAAGTGTGCTTATCAGTGCTCATCACAGGTCCAATCTTGACTTAGTATTAATTAGCTTTTAATTTTAACCGTATCTGTAACAAGAAAAGAAAACAACATATCAAGTAGTCAATTTGTGTTAATAAAAATAGGTAAACTTACTAAATAGATAGGCGTAGACTATGCCTCTAGAAGGTTAAGGAACTATGCAAATATGTTTCCGCATACCGGGTACAAACTCCTTTTTTTATTCATATTTTAATGATGTATATGCATTACAAATATATTAAGGAAGTTTTTTATTTTCTACTATGCAAAATATTTCCTTAGTTAAAAATGGTAAATGGCAAAGAAATTATTTCATAATGGTTGTACCAATGGCAAAAATTCAGGCACACTTCACTAATAATTCTGTGGTATGTTTGTCAAGGACTTAGAAGTAAGTTTCAATTTATTTGTAGAATGCAGCAATGCTGAATAAGAAATAGTAAATAATTAACGCCACAATAATGACACACTTCCGTGAAGCTGCTCTGCTCAATTCGTACGGAGGGCGGTTACATTGAAAAGACAACTAATAAACACCCGACATACAGTTACAAACACAGCAACCCCTCGGGAATCAAACCTGCACACTCTGTCTTAGTAGCCACCACGAGACTGTTTAATAAAATATGAGGAGGTATTCAAAAGTACTTTGCCTCCAATAGCGAATGCAATAGTTAGTGAATTTTCGTAGAAAAAATTACTAATGGGGAGATCCCGACTTTTGAATTTTGAATTTTTTTTGCAAATGAGCGCGAACTAGTACTTTTAGAACCCATATCCGGGGTCAGTTTAAATTTGTATATGTTTATATATATATATATATATATATATATATATATATATATATATATATATATATATATATATATATATATATATATATATATATATATATATACAGCATTGAACGAAACAGACAGATTTGCGTCAAGAGAATTTTTTTTTAAGAAACGCTGAAACACGTTAATTTTAATATTGAGTGGGACGAGTTTTGACATAAAACTCAACTTTGTCACATCAACCCCTTAAGGGTGGTGACAACAACCCTTATATTTTAAATAGGGAACATGGGTCGAGTGTTACATCATTCGAAGGCTCTTTCTTTTCTGAATTCGGCACACTATTTTTTTAAAAGTTTTATCAACTCTTTTAAAAATTATTCACAGTTGGATTTTCAAGAACGTATTTCATTTATTGTGATAAGAAATGCACTAATTAGTCAATTTTTCGTTAAAAAAACTAAAAAACAAAACCAAACTTTCAAAAATGTTTATTCAGTTGATTGATATTACTTAAGTTTTGTATAATTCTACTTTTTCACTATGTGAAAATTGGAACTTGTGATGAGCACTGATAAGTACACTTGAAGAACCCAAACCCCCACAACACTTATTTTTTTAAGACCTAACGATCATTTTACTGACCACGTCAGCATCATCAGAGGATGAAAATCATCCTGATGATGATTACGTGGTCAGTGAAACGATCGAAGGTCTTTATAAATATGTGTTGTGGTGATTTGGGTTCTCCAAGTGTACTTATTAAATCTACTTTTTATTTGATGCAGACCTACCAACATACCTTATACACTTTCATGAAGGCTCTTAATAAAAACCAAAACTTTAATCCTTGAGTATGCAAAATGTTAACTAATTAATTTGTAAAAACTAGCAAGTTTTATGTCAATTAATATTTATATTTTTGTTTAAGGATGGAACTGCAACATAATTCTAGTGCTGCCATGGAAAAAACGAAACAGGCACCGTGGTATGGCTCCAAAACAAGTTGTCAGTCAGACGATAAATCTAAGAGGTATTTACTAATTTTGTACATAATCTTGTAGAAAAAATTATACAATGTGTTGCTTAAATAAAAGCAGATCAGTAATTAATGCCTTTAAGTCATGCAGTAAAAGTTTCACTTATAAAATCACCAAATATGTTAGGTGTCATCTCTAAGATGAATGGTAATTGGTAATTGGTTATAAGGTATATACCGTAATTTGTATATAAATGGTAATTGTTTATAGAGTATATACAGGCTGGTCCAAAAGTAATGGTATGCAGAGCGGCGTTAGATTATTGGTATCAAAATATTACGATTCTCCAAGTTTATTCAGTCCAAAGGTCAAAAAAAATAATAGGGCGTTAAAGTGAATTTTCATTTCTCTTGATATTTGGAAAGGTTTTTGATGTGTTGTCTTAAAAATTGATATACATAAAATTTTCTTGTGACAAAAAATAATTAATTCCCAATTTGGCTGTACCAGATAGAAAGCGGTGCTTAAGGTACCCTTTAAATTTCAAAGGAACTTACACTTTTTTGTTAGAGTCGCTAGGAAACTTTTGATTATAAAATAGTATTCTGTATTATCTTAACAGAAAAGGTCTACCTGTTGAATTACTCTAAAATCACCAGTTTTTGAAATTTCTGACAGCCTGATTGGTCCAGGGGTGAGAACGTGTGCCTCTGAACTCGAGGGTCCTAGGTTCGACTCCCAGTAGTTTATTTCACTTTTTCAGTACGCACTGTAAGATAGACATCAACCGAGGTTGTGGAATTGTGTTTGAGCAAGTTGAATGTCTCTACGTTCCGCCTTTCAGAGGAAGCGTAATGTAGTTGGTCCCGTGTACCGTGCTATGCTGGGCACGTTAAATATTCGTATCCTCCTTACAGGAGGACAAGGGTTAGAAGACATTTCCAGGATAGTGAGATGAAACTGCTTCCGGGCGTCGGTGATTGGCCACAATCGCGGAAACAGACTGACGTAAAATTAAAAAAATGCGTTTTTAAAAGTATAATCTAGTACTAGCAATGTGTGTGTGTAGCACTGGCTGAGAATTGACAAAGGTTAAATATGGACACATTTTCAAACTTGGTGGGTTTCAAAAACTGGGTAAATATTGGAACCTGTGCTGAGCACCGATAATTACACTTGGAAAACCTAAATCACCACAACACATTTAAAAAACCTGACGATTGTTTCACTTACCAAGTTAGCGTCATCAGAGGATAAATATTTCCAAATATCTTACATCTACAACTCTGTTTATATTTTTGTCTAGGTAGGTAGTAGTCGGCCTAGAACGATTGAGGGTGGTTAAAAAAACATAATTAACGAATTTCGTTTGGCGAAAATACCTGAATGTTTTATTATCTCTCAAACGTGCTTCTGTGGGTCTTTCTCGTAAGGTGGTCAATTAATTAACTGACCATATGCTGCGGAGCCTAATTCATACATTGGTTATTATATTTATATATTTAGCAATATATATATATATATATATATATATATATATATATATATATATATATATATATATATATATATATATATATGACCTGGTTGTCTAACATTTTTTATGAATTTTAGATTCCCTTTATCTACGTGGTGATTATTATCCCAAATATATCGGGCAACGGAAGACCTATTTACAGTGCCGTATCTCGTATCTTAATTGTGCTGAATGTTCGTTAAATCTAATTTCAATAGTTCTTTTTGTTTATCCGGCGTACTTAAGACCACAATCTTTACAAGTTATTTTATACATTTCCGACATCTTGCGGTAACATTCTTGTCTATTGGGTTATCTAGCAAGTTTTTGAAAGTATTTTTTTGCCGAAAATGTTAGTTACGAATTAGCTTTCCTGAAAACGCCATCTAGACCCTTGTCGTTCGCGGTTCAAGTGGTAGGCAAACAAACTTTTTTCGACTTACTCTTTTCTAATGGTCGTTGATTCCGCTACCATTTTCTTTGTTTTCTGTTTGTTAACTAATTTTGGCTAGTTTCAGTTTTTTAGTAAATTACTACATTTTTCTTTAAGTCAAGATAGATATTGCAAATAATTAGGGTATATTAAGAACATAGCTGAATATAACGAATAGACTGCTTGCCTAGTGGAAAAATTAGTTAACAGTTATACCTCCGTCTATTGCTGGTTTACTGATCGACCATTTTGCAAGAGATTTCGACAAAAACGTGACCATAAAGCTAACGGAGTTACTGATCGTCTACTTTACAAGAGATGCCGACCAAAACGTGGCAATAAAACGAAATTCAGATAAATAAATTATGCGGTGAACAGGCAGTGAAAGTTTGTTTGTTTAAACCTTATTCAAGCGTCTAAGGCCCAGCACCTTGACAGAATATAAACACAATTGTAGTCCTCAAACGTTCAGTATTTTTCATTTTCTGGTTAGTGAAATGATCGTAACGTCTTTTTTGGAATATGTTGTGGTGATTTGGGTTTTCCAAGTGTACATATTGTAATTATTTGTGGCGTTGTATTTATTTTATAACCTAGATAATAACTTTTTTTATAAATAATACCTACTTCCAATAACCCCCTTGGGTTAAAGCGAACTTTTTATCCAGGAAGGTTTAAACTGCCCTGTGTACTATTACTTTTGACTTCCCTGTATGATAGTATTTGCTGTAGCATTGATATTCTATTGCAAGCAAAAATTATAAAAACGATGTAAAACCTCAAGCTTGTCATATGTAATGATACAATCGTTTTGACGATTGTCTTCTAATAATAAATTAACAAAGGTCCACAATTATAAACTATTAGATTTTGACACGATCACTTTTGAGTTTCTATAAATTGCTCTTAAAACTTTTTCTCTGTTAATTGGATGATTTTATTACAGCAATGACAGTATCTTTATGACTTTCCAGTCCAAGGATCCCATAATCCCAATACCCATCCAGGAGAAGCCCAAAGACAAGGGGTCGTCTGGAGGAGGCGGCCATGCCCTACCTGTAGAACACCCCACGTCGTAAGTACCAGAGGTAATGACAGTTTGTTTATTACCTCTATATATTAATATAAAATGTCTATTTAACAATGTATAATGTGCGATCCGAATATCCCGGATTTTTACCGAATACTGAACGGTTGTAAACGACATTAAATGAATCTTTATTTCATCAAGATGCTCAGAACGAATCTTTTACAGCTATAACACAATTGAGTAAATACAGTGATAATAAAAACTCATAAATAAATATTTTTGTTCCTTTTTTTTTATTTGATATTTGATCAACCAGAACAATCTTTTACAACTATTACATAGTTAAGCAAATAAAGTGATAATAAAAAGTCATAAATGAATATTTTTGTTCGTTTTTTAGTTGTCAGTTTTTTGAAAAAAACCCACAAATGTCTTTTTTAATCATGCATAATGTGTAATCCGAATATCCGGAATTTATACCGAATACTGGACAGTTATAAACGACATTAAATGAATCTTTATTTCATTAAGCCGTTCAGAAGAAATCTTTTACAACTATCAAATCATTAAGCAAATAAAGTGATAATAAAAACTTATAAATAAATATTTTTGTTCATTTTATAGTTGTAAATTTGTTGAAAAAAAAATACAGAAATGTCTATTTAACAATGTATAATGTGTGATCCGAATATCCCGAATTTTTACCGAATACTTGTAGACGACATTAAATGAATCTTTATTTCATTAAGACGTTCAGAACAAATCTTTTGCAACTATCACACGACTAATCAAATTAAGTGATAATAAAAACTCATAAATACATATTTTTGTTTGTTTTCTAGTTGTCAGTTTGTTGGGTAAAATATACAAATGTATATTTAACAATGTTTAATGTGCGATCCCAATATCCGGGATTTTTACAGAATACCTTGCGGTTGTAAACGACATCAAATTAATCTTCATTTCATCAAGACCTTCAGAACGAATCTTTTACAACTATTACACGATTAAATCAAATAAAGTGCTAATAAAAAAGGTCACAAGCAACATTTTGTTCCTTTTCTGGTTCAGTCAGTTTGATGGGAAAAACAATTATCAGGTTTGACTGTATTATCATGAATTACGTTTCTTTAAAGTAAAAGAATGATCTGACACAATTTTTTTTTAAATAAAATGCTTAAAACTAAAAAAAAATGTTTTTCTTTAAATGCTTGTATGCTTTTTTCTTTCAACTTGGAGATCTAATTTTTGACATGTGGGAAACGTTTTATAGTTGAAACTTACGTACTAATTGTGGTTGCCATAGCTTTGTTATTTTCAGAGATACAAAAGTTTTCTGAAATAAAACTCAAAATTTTCCCAGATAAACTGGTCCGATTATTCTGGCTAATGAACTTGTCCAGGCCAGTTAGAAAAGAAAGGTACTTACCAAAGCTCATTTAAATTGGCCCATTATTCTTTGAGTTATTTGTATAGTTGGCAAGCTATAAATGTGAAAGTAAATTAATAGTGATTATTAAATAACACTATCAAACTCAAATTCAACATAAGTTGCTCCTTTTCTCCATAGTCAATTGAGAATGCCATGAGAATGACCCGACCTGGACTTTTATGTAATCAAATTCAGATGTAGAGACTTTCTCCCTTGTTTATCAAGTGCTTGTCTTTTTTGCTGCAACCGGTTTCGCCTTTTACGACCTCGTCAGGTAGGAAAAAGTTGAATTTTTAATCTCTACATCTGAATTTAACAATAAAATGATCTCACAAAGTAGGAACGAAAAATTAATTAATTTGTTGTAATTGTAATTTTTGTTTAAATATTACATAAATATATATTAATGGTTTTAATGACACAGCCAGTTAAGAAAGAAAGCAAAAAAAATGCTGTGTGGCTTAATTACCATAAGTACAAGGTTAGTAAAAAGTATGGAAAGGCACTTTGTATATGCTGATATACGCGATTCAAAAAAATGTCTTAACAAAAGTTTTTCGACATATGTTTTGCTATACGTTGTCGATATTAAATTTTTCCTAGCGTAAACAACTTCGTTACTCTGGCAAATAATTTTGTTTAATGGCAAGATATGATTCTTTTGCATTTTTGGAAAGGACGTCTTTTTCTTGATACGATACTATACAACTTTAATCGGATTACACTAGAAAAAATAACTTTCTCAAAAATTACCTCTTTCGGTTGGACTTCATTATTCAATCTCTTATCAAGTTACTCATTACCCAGTAAAAAATTGGACAGTATTTGTAGCTGTAAATAGTAAACATTGTTTGTTGTCAGTTATCTGCAGTTTTTAATACTTGAGAGAGCTTCACATCAGAAAATTGAGAAATGTTACAATTTAATAATAATTTAATATTATGGCACAATGAAGAAAAACCTCGGGACTCAGAAAGTGCGTTATGGTAGTGAATTTTTATTAAATGCTTCAAATTTAAATAACTCAATTTTCTATAAACTTAGAAAGTTTAATTTTGGTATGTAGTAAGGTCTAGGGTCTAGAGTCCAGGGCAAAATATTCACCAAATTTCGTTAAAATAACTTTGAAATTTTCGGAGAAAAAAAATTTTTCGAAAGATAATTTTAAATTTGAATAACTCAATTTTCTATAAACTTAGAAAGTTGAATTTTGGTATGTAGTAAGGTCTCTCCCAAGGTAACATAAATAGTAAATTTCATTAGAGTAGCTTTGTTATTTTCAGAGAAAAAAATTTTTTTTTAAAGAAAACTCAAAATTTTCCCGTAAAACCCCGTCTGATTTTTCTGGCTAACGAACTCATCCAAGCCATTAATAAAAGAAAGGCACTTGCCGAGTTTCATCGAAATCGGTTAATTATTTTTTTAATTATCGCATGGAAAAATTCCGAAAGAAAAATCAATTTTTTATAAACTTAGAAAGTTGAATTTTGATACATAGTAAGGTCTCTCCTAGAGCAACATACCCTTTAAATTTTATTAAAACAGCTTTGTAATTTTCGGGGAAAAATTTTGTGCCGGAAAAGCCTTTCCGATTTTACTGGCTAACGAACTCATCCAAGCCATTAATAAAAGAAAGGCACTTGTCGAGTTTCATTGAAATCGGTTAATTAATTTTTGAGTTATCGGATGAATATTTGAAAAAATTTGTGCAAAGTCTCACTCGATACCTCTCCATTACCGACTTTTTTTTAATTAACAAGTCACTAATATTTTGGTTAAAGGATTAGCAATTTTTTTTTTTTTTGGCAATACATTTTTAATCCTATAGTCTTGGAAGGGACCTGCTGCACTTAGTATGATATCTTAGGCAGCACACAATACACAACATATAAAAATTCAAACGTAAATAATAAAACAAATGAATATTTGCATCTGTAGTTAATTACTACATGCATTTTGCTTTTGTTTCTGAAGAAGCCACATTTAACGAACCGGTTCATATTATAATTATATAGAGTGAATATCGTAATAATTTGTTTTATCACTATATAATTATATAAATATTTCCCTTCATTATTTAAATTCTTAAAATTAGAATACAATAACAGCCTAAAATTCTTGCCTTTAATTTAAAAGGAAGGGATGGGTATTGTTGATTAAAACTGACTGTCCATTAGGCACGTAATCGCATAACTTCCATGATTTTTCTTTTGGACGCAAGCGATATTAGATCTTATTCATGTGCCAATACCAATACCGACCTGAAGCGATCGCCAGACGCCACATGCATTATACTATACTAAACAGACTTGCGCAATAATATAAAATGTTCGGTTGCCTAGCAACAAGATACTACATCTTATGTAAGCGATGTTTACGATACGCGGCGATATTAAAAAATAAATGTTTTAAATTTGACTAGCTCCATTTTCTGTAAACCTAGAAAGCTCAATTTTGGCGCATAGTTAGGTCTTTCCCAAAACAATACGTGCACAAAATTTCATCGAAATATCTTTGTAAATTTCAGAGAAAAAATTTTTTTTCGAAAGAAAACTCAAAATTTTCCCGGAAAACCTTGTCCGATTTTTCTGGCTAACGAACTCATCCAAGCTATTAATAAAAGAAAGGAACTTGCCGAGTTTCATCAAAATCGGTTGATTATTATTTGAGTTAGCGGTTGGATATATATATATATATATATATATATATATATATATATATATATATATATATATATATATATATATATATATATATATATATATATATATATAAATTGAAACTGACCCCGGATATGGGTTCTAGGGGCCCAAATTCGCGCTCATTTGAAGAAATTTTTGCAAAGTCTCAACATCGATACCTCTCTATTAGTGAACTTTTTAAAATAAAAATTCACTAAAAAGCTAGGATTTGAAATATTATTGTTGGTGGACTACGGTGACAATAAACGTAGTTATTAAAAAGTGTGCATGCTTTTTTGTGAAGGATATCCTATCGGTCACAAATTAATGAAAGGTATCTTTCCAAATTATGGAAAAAAATGAATGAACCTAGTAATGTCAAAGATAGATTAACGATAGCAAGACCAAAAACGGATTTAGCTGGTAACAACGCATTAGGTCTATTGGTTGTTAGTTTATGAAAACCTTTATTTTTCGACAAATGAAGATGCTTCATTAGACAATGTTTCACAAAAGTCTGAGGTAAATTTGATACAAAAATCTGGTCTTCGCTAAAAACATTCTTTTCAAGCTGAAGCTGCTTTTACACTGCATGGATTTGTTAATAAACAAAATTATCGTTATCGGTGTTAGCAAAATCCACATGGGATGCTGGAGGTTTAAACCCACCGACCACAAAAAAATTAATGTATAAATAAATGACGTCACATAACGACAGTATACTAGACAGCAGTATTATTGGTTCGTCTTTCATTGAGAAAAATCTAACACCTGAAAAGTATTTAAACGTATTAATAGAAGAAATTATACATGCTTTGATTGCAGTGAGTTCAGTTATTAAAGTTTGGTTCCAGCAAGATGAAGTTCTCAATTATTTTGAGAGACGCGTTCGGCAATATTTTGAGGAAGTTTTTGCAGAATAGGGGCTTGCACGCTCTCCTGATTTGACTATGATATGAGTTTTTTTGGGGGTCACTTGAAGAATGTTGTCAGGCCATTAAATTTTAAAGACCTAAAAGCTAAAATTATTGGCGAAACAGAACGGATTGTCCATTCTAGCTTCATTAATGTAATAAATTCCTTTGAAAGGCGAGTTTAATTGTGTATTGATAATAATGGACTGATGATGATAATATTGAACATAAAATTATTGAATAATTATTATTGGTGATTTATTTTATTTTTATTTTGTCTGTTTCTTTTAGAATTGAAGTTCATTTTTCAATTTTTTTTTCTGATGGAACTCGATTGAAGTTTTATAGAGACGCTCTTTCACAAAATAAAACAAAATCATATCGTATCTTTTTAAAATTAAAAAAACTTTGTTTGCCGCGGCAACGAAGTTGTTTACAGTAGGAAAAATGAGTATCTCCAGTTTGTAGCAAAAATAAGTCGAAAAATTTTGGTTTTTTTCATTTTCCTAAATAATGAGTATCTCGAAAAATACAAGTGTGTTTCCATACATTTTACTAACCTTGTATATAAATGAAAAAGTCTGGACGCAGCAAGTGCATTATGGTAGTTAATTTTCGTAAAAACGTTTTTAATGGCATATATCTTTTTAAATAAAACTCATGGAATTCGGTATAATTTACATATAGTAGAAACAATGTTCCCTTTTTAATCAAAGTAACTTTATTTTTTGAAAAACAACAATAATTGTTCGAAAATAAACTTAAAATATTCCCGAAAAAGTGGTCCGATTTTCCTGGGCAACGAACCTCTTCAAGCTATTTACACATCTGCTAAAATATAATTATCCACAAAACCTTTTTGACGGACATTAAAAAAAATCTTTGCATGGAAATTTGCAAACAACTTCTTTAACGAAAATTGCCATTTTCTTTAAAAAAATTGGTGAAAGTAATGTTACACGGAAATTGTGTTTTTTTACAAAAATTTGCTAAAAAATTTGAAATACTTTTTTTACAATCCCTTATACATTCATTATGACCAGCACTTTACAAGACATCTTTCAAAAATAATTTCTTCAAAAACACAAAAATAAATTTACATAATATTTTTACACGAATATTTGCTAAAAAATTCATAATATTCAAATCACCTATATACCTAATATGTATCTAAATTTTCGTGTGTAATTCATATTCTATAATATAAAGCCGCGTAACAAATTTCGTTGCCATAGCTTTGTTATTTCTAGAGGTATAAAATTTTTCCAGAAGGAAACCTAAAATTTTCCAGGAAAAACAGGTCCGATTTTCCTGACTAACAAACTTAACCAAGCAACCTGTAAAATAAAGGTACTCACCAAATATGATCAAAGTCGGGCTATAATTTTCTTATCGGTGTGTCCAAGATAAGGGCCACTATCGGGATCTCCAAAACGGTAGCAGATACAGACTTGGTTAGAGTGGTGAAAAGTTGAGCACTCAAAAGTCCAACAAATTGACGGTTAGACATCTCCGAAAATTTTGTTTGGTGTTTGAGATGTTTTGAAATATTTTGATTTTACATATTATTTTTTTCTGGTGTTATTGGATCGTGGACGTACACTAATACCGATGACACTTTTCCACAGCAACTTTTCATTTCATTTAACGTAGCATTGCTAATTTTTGAATCCGACGTTTCGTCTTTGCGGGACCATCATCAACTTTTTTTAACTACGGTTCTCATTTTCGGACATCATATTCTGAAAGCCCTTTTTATTTCAAATTCAGCGATGTGTCACAATTTGTGGTTTAGTACCATTTTAGACTTTTTTTCGTTTTATATATATATATATATATATATATATATATATATATATATATATATATATATATATATATATATATATATATATATATATATATATATATATATATATATATATATGGAAATGTGTTCTAGGGGCCAAGCTTGCGCTCATTTAAAGACATTTTTTGCAAATGCAAAAGTCGCAATCTCCTTATTTTTCTACGAAAATTCACTAAAATCCTTCATAAACGTTTACTTACTTCATTAAATTTGTAGTAACTTTTTTAGGAACTGAAAAACTAAAGTTTGCTATTCAGTATGAACGTATTAACGCATCCATATACATCTGTTAGACCATAGAGTAATATGTGTTTGACATTGAAAGATAAAGATATTAACCGTCAGCTCAAACCGGGTACTGGGAATCCGACTGTCTAATTAGAACAAAGCATTGATTAATATATTTGTAACAGATATTATACACACATTTTATCTTTCTGCTCTCCATCTTTATATGAACTATAAGTATGCCAAATTTCACACTGCTTCATGCGCGCAATGTGCTTTAAAAGAGGTACTTTTTTTTTCTTTATGTATTAATATATATAGTAAACCCAATAACTGAAAATACTACCAAAGCATCAGAGAAGGGTCTCTTTGAAACTCATTTTCTGCAAATATTTAAGTAAAATGAAGGACAGTGACGGTTGAAGCTGAAACTGAATGCTTTATAGAACACAATTATTATGACATTTCTTCTATATAACCTGTATTAGTGTCAGGTTCTTTATCTAGAACATTTCAATTTTGACGTTTCCAATCGAGGGTTTGACGTTTTAAGAAGAAAAACTGTAAGGCTTATCATTTTTATTTTTTTATTTTAACGTAGAGCTCCAAGTTTTGGTACATGGTTTGTTTTGTAGCATTTTAAATGCTACAGATGTTTAATTGGCAGATAGTAGGGGGCACGCAGGCACAGACGGGGCGCTAGCACAGTGACATAAAACCACTTATGGAACACTTATAACTATATCACAATAACCACCTTTGTGAAATATGTGAAAGATCGTGAATACCTAACCTGTTTTTTAATTTGTTAGAAATGATGATTGTGGGGGCACAACTTTCTGATATAAAAGGTTTATAGGTTTTTGTTTACACTTTTCCCTCTAAAACATTGACATCATATTGTCGCTTGCCATCAGACACCCTTAGTAAATTGCTTGGAAAATCACTAAAAATTCCAGAGTAATCTGAGAAGTGATAACAGTTCTTCCAGGATAAGGCACCTCCTGCAAGCCTCTTGAAAGCATAAGGTGGAGGAAAAAAAGTTAAAAGTTTTATTGAAATCCACACCCAACAAGACTAAATTGTGAATTTTTGAAAGCTTCTGTGTAAAACTATATTGGAGCATAGATTGGAAAGATATGTAATTTGGTTACTTTTATTGTTGATTTGTTGGTTACTTGGTTCCGCAATGAGATGGCGACACGTGTAAAAATGTGTCTTACATCTCACTTAACAAATCAAATGTTGCATCAGACTAACCTGCGATAATCTCTTGTTTTACATAGTTTATGTTCCATTAATCATATTTATCCACATAATTTATATATGTATACTATATACACACCTTATATATATATATATATATATACACTTTCATATTTATCTAATATTTATAATTAAATTACAATTACAATTTCATCAGAAAACTTTTTTCTTTGAGTGAATTGTTGATTGCTGAATTGTAATTTTATTATTTTATTTCTGCTGGTAATATTCATATTATGCCAGTGATGTAAATGCCGGGAGCAACTCTTAAACTGTCAGACCTACCGATCAAAGAAGTCTACCAAAGTAGTCCACCTTTTTGCTCATTTAGTTAGTGAGCGACTTATGAAGCTGCAAGTGGTTGTTTAAATTAATTGCCAAATTGCCAAATAATTTTAGTATAGTGTGGAGTGTTTAGTTAAGGTAGATGCCAGTTATATTTTAATTATTTTCCTTGTTTGTTTAGATTCAAGTTTGCAATTCAAGTTTGAAGTTCGATTATTAGGCTTAATTTTCTAATTCACTTTATTCAGATTTAATAGAGATACATTTAAAGCTTAATTAAATTCAGCTTTATTTCCTTGTCAAGACGCACTGTTCCCTCTGTAGCAGACAAGGTGGCGCTTATCATTCACCGAATAACTGCTTCATTACCTAAGAAGCCACTGTAGCTTAGCCGGAGCTCTCAGCTTTAGTCCTATTTCAGGTTACGATCATCATTACGGTGGCACAGCTTTATGATGTACACCCGCGTACCAAATTTGGTTTCCAAAGATTTGCTATTTCCGGATATATGAAAAATTTTCGAAAGAAAACACAGAATTTTCCGCGAAAAACTAGTTCCTCCTGGCTAACAAACTTATCCAAGAGATCTGCGAAGGAAAAGTACTCACCAAATTTCATCAAAATCGGCCCATTATTTTTGAGTTATCGGTGTGACACACACACACACACAGATATATATATATATATATATATATATATATATATATATATATATATATATATATATATATATATATATATATATATATATATATATATATATATATATATATATATATATATATATATATAGATAACATATAAGGTCTGAAGCTGTCCTCGGATTTGGGTTTCAGGGGTCTTAGTTTGTGCTCATTTGAAGACATTTTTTCAAAATACGCTCCTCACTAGTGAATTTTTTAAAAGAAAATTGCTAAAGGTACCTAGTCTTTTTTTGTACTTTAACGTCGGCCTATTTTTGCGACTGTGGCCAATCACCGACGCCAGGGAACAGTTTCATTCCACTATCCTGGAAATTTTGCCGAACCTCTGCTGTATGGAGGGTAGCGATCTCTAACGTGGCTAACATAATGGACACGGGACTGACGGAATTACGCCTCCTGCGAACGATGGAACGTGCAGACATTCAGCTTGCTCAAATACAATGACACAACACCGATTGATGTTAATTTTACAGTATGTACTGAAAAGGTGAAAGAGAACACTGGGAGTCGAACCCAGCACCCTTCGGTTCAGAGACAAACGTGAATGGCCGATGCTCCTACCTAATCCTTTAAAAACACATTCCGTGATTTCTTTTGTGTAGATTTTAAG